>OU974018.1:8402500-9002500 GCA_918843925.1 Eulithis prunata | reverse complement strand
CTTCGTCCGTCTTCAGATTATCGCTGGGTTGAAAGAATCTGTCCTACTCGCTCAAGCTTGAGATTTTTCGTGTTATTCAATTTATTTGCAAGCACTCAACTGACAAATTGTGTGAGTTCTATCAACACTTGAGCGAGTGTACAAAATGTTCATTTTTAGTGATACTGAACTCGATGCAAAGTGATTCAAAGTGACCGGTGACATTTTATTGAATAAAAGCATTTGACTTTGTCTATTACGGTGTAATTTTGCCCAAAGGGGATTTTGAGACTAACCCGTCAAAACGACCTATGTACAATCCAGCGCACTCTGTTTCAAACTTAACCAAGCCTTCCTCGAAGAATCATGTGATTAGGACAATCAAATCATTATGCGAGTGGGTTTTATTGAACAATTAAAATGTATATAGCAGTACATAGCAATTAACTCTGCTGCTTGTCCGTTGAAAACAATGCAGCAAATACTAAGATTACTATTATTACTGAGATGTGAGAGCAGTGACTGAGATGAAACCTGCTTTATAAACGACTATTAGAGTTGCTTGGAAAATGTAAAGGATATTCTACTGAAGAGACTACTCAATAAAGGCAAATACAAAGATTTTGAAAATGTAGGTATTCTAGCTTTACTTAGTTTAGCACTAGAGGGCGTTGTGTGAAATATCAATTTATCTATTCATTTTTAATGAAATTGTGAACTATCCCAGTGACATTTAGTACTCTGGGGACACGTAGATGTGCTTAGTTGCTAAGTATCGTTCAACGCGATTACAGTGAGGATAATAACTTGAATTTTCTGTCTTCAATGGGCATGAGCTTAGCTTGAGCTGGTCAGGGGTCTATAGCAGTCTTTAGGGCAAGAGTTTTTAATTCGCCTTGAAGCCCTTCTTCAAGGCGAGCTAAAAACTCTTCTGCCAAAGCCACTAGCCCATAAGTTTATTGGTACTTGGTACTCAGCTAAACACTCAAACCTAGATACAGTTCAGAGTTCAAACGAATTGCATCAAAGATTGCAATCTTATCAGTTCATAATGTACGATAGCATATTATGACTAATCATGCAACGCGTGTGGACCAGCACGTGTAGGTCAATTTGTCGTGTTCGTTCACGTGTTTGTCTTCCTACTTGAGGGCCGATCACGAGACTCGATAGCTTGTCTAATCATCTCGCGCCTTTGTTGTCCATTAGATTGGTTTGTAGTGTAGTCTATCATTCGTCAAATCTGATTCATATCATTTTACACATAATCCAACCGCTTCTTTTTCGGCCTTCCTCTACTTGCTTACCAACCCAGTCACACTCTTATTCATAACTCTTTTCATGGTATTTTTATCCCTACATATATTTTTGTGGAACTCAAGAACATTTGTTCAACTTTTGGTATGAATTCTGTTCTGCAATTCGAAATTTGAACACAATCCTTGTAAGTTGAGAAAACCAAATATCTATAGGCGTAATCAGAAGTATGTAGGACATATTGATCGATTCTTGCCAAACTTCGCTTGTTATGACGGATTTACTGGGCTTTCTCCATCGAACTGCCAAATTAGGCTTTGCTTGAGGGATCTCAAGTCTCTACAATAAAATATAAGAGCGAATGTCAGTCAGAGAGTATTCTCAATGGAAAATCAAGCCTACAATACTGGTTTAAGTGTAGTTTTCACTTTACTGTAAAATGTATTGTGTCGATGAAAAATGTTTAGGGTGCGCATTGAATTAATATTACTAGCGTATGGAACAGACGCCGCGAACAACAAGTTTGCGCCATGAGTTGTTGCCGACCGGCAACAACTCATTTAGTCGCTCACCAACAACCATCGTGACCGCATGCGAATAAAAAGTAATTCAAAATGCCGTCTTGCGTTTTAAAAACGTGTAAAAACCAATCGACTGTGAAAAAAAAAGATAGTGGCGTGACTTATCATCGGTAAGTAAACAGAATATTAACTAGAACTAACCAAAATTAATTTTTGTAATTATTTTCTATTGTACGGACATTTTGTTTGAAAATCATAGATTATGAAAAGTGCATCGTACAGATGGGATGTTTAGGATACCTACTAAGGGTTGGTGACTAAGGTTTAACTAATTATTTTGAACTCATATTACTCGGCCTATGCCGTCTGTCTGATCAGTAATATGTAGTAGGTACTGTAGCTATCTTTTGAAATCGTCATTATATAAAGCTTTACTATACCTATATTTCTTTAATGCTATGGCAGAGTGAGATAAGGTGTGGGGTCTAGTTAGTGCAAATAGGTACCTATGTAGGTATGTACCTACTTTTTGTATAAAATACCAATTTATTTTAAAACCAATGATTTTAAACGCTTAACAATTCATTTTAATTTACTGTACATTTTTTCACGTTTTGAAATATAATATTCATAGGTACTGCATTAAAATTCAGTTTTGTATGTACAAAAGCTGTCTGAAGTGTCCCTTCTGCGGTGAAAAAATCTATGAGAGCGACATTTTGTTACACTATGTTGAACGAAACGCGTAAGCGCCCCGAAATTCATGGCGCTTACGACGTTTTGGTCGCGAGAAAACTATATTCTATTAGCGATCTAGCGCTGCACGTTTTGATAGTATGGTTAGACGACATCTAATCTTTTAGCGCTGCAGCAAATACTTGTCTTTGGGCGGGGCGCGCTCGCCTCAAGTTGCGACACGTTTTTGGTTTGGTATAGCTTCTCTATACGCTAGTAATACTTCCTCAATGAGGGTGCGTAGAACTATTGAAAGTAACCACTGTTACCTCTTTTCTGTTCTTCATATTGCACACGTGTTCTTTCTTCATTAGTTTCTGATTAGTTTTCTTAAACAGGACTCTGAGATGTAGGATCAAATAACAAATATACGATTAACTATATTATCACTACTTTTTTCTGTTTTCTTTCACTATCTTCAATTCAGGCTAAGTGCTGACCTAGATATTAGTTTTTCTTTCTATGTATTAATATAAAAGCTGGAGTAAGCCACTTCAAAGGCTTTTCTTAATAAATCTTATTTTATTTCTTCTATCTTTGACGTCGTGGAAAATACATTTGATATTGCTTAGCTTTTCATTTGTTTTCACTTAGCGTCTGAATTTTATAGATAAGAATGCCAGGAAATTTGGTGACCGGTCTCAGCTATTGAGCGCCTCAGTTGTCACGACCGCTATACATTGAAAGTTTTTTTAATTCCTCGTTCCTTTCGGACTCGTATCGTCAGGTGAAAGAAGCAGTGTGCTAAGAGCGTTATTATACATATGTGCATTACAATATCACCGTATACACTCAGTTTAAAACAAATCGTCTAAGAGCTGAACAACTTGCTTATGTGTTCTCTATGTTCCAGGCATACGAAAGGCGGTTTCCGAACTGTCCGCAGATCCCTGTCGTCATCGATTGCGTCATCACTGAAGACAGCTGGTCTTCCGACGACTCCCAAAGAGACACCACAAGGAAATGCCAACTGAATGTCGATGCACCATATTTATTGAAGAAGGTAAGATATCGTCAAGAGAACTGACATTTTGAGCAGATATTTTGTAGAATGTGAATACCTCAGAAGTAGAAGAAATTCAGACATTGAAGGACGTCTTTAGAAGCTAAGCCATTTCAAAGGGTCCTATGAATTCTATCATCAGTACGCTATTACTTTTATCTGTAGGTGGCTTAGTTATTCATCATGTAACAGTGTGAGTGGTGCACGCTCCAATAAACTACCAGCAGAATGCACGAGTCTGCTGTAAATAAGGCACGAATCAGTCTGACAGCACTTTGAATTCCGACAAAAATAAACGCAGAACGCTGGCTCATAACAGACTAAACAGTTAACAGCCATATGTCTTCCAAATTGAACCACTTACCGTTGAATGTTATCCATTCTTGAATGACTAATTCTGTGATAGTATGTGTCTCTATCACGCACCGGTCTATGTGTTTATGACTTATCATTTACGTCATACGTTTTGACGTGTTGGGCTTCGACGTTTACCTTGATAAAATATCTTGTAACATGATTTCTGCGAAGGGTATTTGGATATTTGCACTTACATTTACATCGTTTATAAGGCAACTTTGTGCCTGAGCTCTTTCTGGTATTCTTTGTTATTGCAGGAAAATTAGTGCATACATTTTCCAGATGAATCAATTTACCGCAATATTTAAACCTTCAGTTAATCTAGGATTGTCTAGGTATAACACTTAAAGGTTTCTCGTTTGTAGATGATTGGTGTGGACTACATCTACTTCATCCAGAAGAACCATCTGGATCTAAAGAGTCGGTTCCTGGAGATCGAAGCCACGAACGAGACCTTTGCATCCAGGGTTGGCGTTCTCGAGAAATGCAAGTACTATGTGAGTAAAACTACTGTGAATACATTTACACTGAAAAAATTTAGTATCACTTTTTGATCCTTACTTTTACTAGTAGTAGGTATCATGGATTTATTTGACAGCAGCTGTGATAAGCTTTGGGTGTGCAAGATGTGGCCAAAACAAACATCTGTAGCTGCATAGTATTTGACGCTTTTCGATACACCCGAATTCGTTTCGAGTTTTTGGTTAATAACTAAGTTTAGGGCACTGGAGACTGCAAAGGACGAACTCAAATTAGACATAGTCCAAACAAGTCGTAATCATAATCACCCGTAATCACCAACAGTCGTTCTCCCAACTCCCTCGAGAGTGGTTTAATTAAAACGAAACAAGTTGGGTCTTTTAATTATGTTTTGGAAGTAGAGGTCAACCGTACTGTGTTGGTTGTAACCACTGCTAGCCGAAAACAAATTATTGGACGCGAAACGCGGCGAATATTTGATGATTGAGGAAGTTATCCATAATATTACACTAGCTACATATGATACTGCAAACGTATTGGTGATAACAGAACTCTGAAGTAGAAGGTTTTAGTATGAATATAGCTCAGAGCAGATTAGTATTAGAACGGGGGTTGTTTACATATTTCTGTTAAAGTTGAAAAAACTATATGTTCTTAATTTTCGATTCGGACTTGAATTGATTAACTTAAAGCACCCTTATTTAACTTGACAGGTTAAAAAGTATTCATTGAGACACAAATGTACTAAACAAAACCATTTTATTGTTTTGTGTTTCACTATGATGGTTTGGTACATTTAAAAGCTGTCTCATTTATATTGGTTGTGTTCTAGAAACGCTGAATATTTCAATTGAATCTACAAATTTTCCGTTATTTCGAATTCACATTCAAATAATGAATTCAATACATTTTCCATATACCTGGCACTCATGTTTATACTGTTGACCTAAATACGGGCTTCGGGCTTAATTTCCTTTTTGCAAGCGCTTCTATCGATTGAATTTAATGTGGTAGATATTATTAATATGTCCCACAAGTTGAATTCGTCCATAGAAATGTGGAAAGCTTCTAAGTTTAGAATACATACAACTACTTAGAACAATGGTTGTGGTTTAATTTCACGAAATATCCTACATTCCAAGGCAACACTGCATTCATTAATTCAAAAATTTGATTGTATTTCAAATGTTTTAGTGTGGCGTAAAGCGTTTTGTCTTCTATAGCAACGAAGATATTGCTATCAATTTTTTTTGTAATATAAATACATACAAGATGCGTAATTTTTTTGCCTTCAAAAACTTGGCCGGTTTTTCCATTTCCTGGTATCCTAACGACTGTAATGAAATTCCTGGGATTTCGTTTGGCAACGCTCTCGAAAATGCGACGGAAAGTTGGTAAACACAAATCAAGAATGCTGGGGATTCTTGGATTCTTGTTTAGCTTCTGGATGATTGCTTAAGTTGGATATGGGCTTAGTTAGACAAACGCGCTTAGTTATTTTAAATTTTTTATCGTGTATTTTGTATATTTCGTTAATACGTCTTGTTCAAGCTATATACCATAATCATATGCGTTAATGATACAATGTGCTGCATTACATAAAAGGTTTTAAAACATTTCAAATTTGAGTATCCCGAGGCCTCGACCTCGCTCACATTTTGCGGGACCTTCGGAGTAACTCATGTTACGCAAATATTGTTTTCAAAGTGTGTTTGCTGTCGTATTGTCAAAGGAACACAGAACGTGCCTGCGTGACAAACGCACGTGTTACTCTTCAAATAGTACCCCTGAAAATTGAACCTCATACACCTTGCAAAAGGTAAATTGTTGGATCGTGTCATTGAAGGGTTATTTTTAAATACTCATTACCTACGACGTATTCAGGCATTAGTTAGCTTGCGTCAGATAATTTGGCGAGTTTATCAATAGCAAGGATGTAGGTAATCAAAATCGAAACATCCGCTCATGCAAAGGATGGTTCGTGCAATCGCACTGGATCCATCATTATTTGTTACATATTACTGCAGCATTGTGATGCAATCTTGGAAAGTTGGATAGTTGATGGATAGTCTAGTCTAGACACGAATTATTACGTGCAAGATGTTAGCAGATATTAAAATATCATGTTTAGAACTTGCAACCAAGCAGTCTCTAAAATGTAAAAGCTCACAACTGTCTCTTTAATATCTATGCTCGCGACATACGTCGAAGTATAAGAAAAATATACGACACTGAAATCGGTTTCTGGTCTGCGCTAAACCTCTTGATGTATTGACAACTTGACGCCAACTCTCCAGCTACTTCCAAACAAACTAAGCCCCTAAGTACTACAGACATCGTGTGAACTTGAACGCAGGAACACTCTCGTAACTTCGACAACTTCGACTCAACATCAGGAATTTCGACAGCACATTTCAAGGTTTTGTTGGTAATTCAAAGTTCTGAGAATCCAAGAATTCGTTTAGTTTAGAATTTTCGTAAAACCATACACTCACGCACGTTCAACTAGATAGGGTTTTGTCTTCGACTACCTCAGAAGCGCTGTTGGTTGACTGAGAGATTACAGCGTATACTTTCTTCCCTGAGTAGGTTCGTAGTTTTATCTGTAACTATTTCTTCAGCTTTTGGGTAATGTGGTCCCGTGCTATTAAAATACTAACGATTCAAATGATATGTGGTCTCAAGGCTGTTGTTAATTTGGTCAATAGTGATTGTAGACATTGTGTACGCTGATTAGGAATGTAGCAGGTGCGAAAAATCACATCATACGTTATGTATGATCCAAGGCAACTACTTTTTCAATTATTCAGCCACGTTCTATGAATCTATGGTTTAATAACGATAAAACATAATGTAGAGTTTCCACGATTAACGGAATTAAACTGCAATATGTATTATATGCCGGTCAACTATGAACTCTATTCTATCATAGCATAAAATTTCAATTTAAACCTAAGATTCTTCATTATTTTAAACCTTGACCGATTGGAAATTAAGTCCATCACGCTATAGTACTAAGTTATTAACTAGTACTTATGTAATTATTTTAATGGTTTCCCTTATGATAGATTCCTTTGCGAATGCTTGACACAGATATCGGCATATACCAAGGCTAACGTTTCTTTCAGTAGGATTCCATTAGCTGACATTGTATGATTTTTGATGTCGGTAAATGACTCAGATATATTTGAAACTCTTTCTAGACAGACGATAAATCAAAATGCTTAAATTCAGCTGTTGAAATGCCAGTTGAAATGCATAAAGGTTTCACAATTCCTGTGATGAAACCATCATCAACTTTACTGTAATATTGAAATATACTTACAGATTTTTCGCAAATTTTATCCTTTTAAGAATTATGTTTCCATTCCAGCGAAGCACAATTCGGACACATTTAGGCATTTACTTTAGACTACCAATATATTATTTTTCACTACATATCGGTCTAGGCTTAGCATAAGCGTCCTAGACAGACAGCCATTTGCCTATGCAAGATTAATGCCATCCGGGAATCCCAAGGGACAGTGTGATTGATCTTCTCTTCAGTGGAGGCCTTTATGCCCATAATATAATGTGGTCCGTCGTGCTACTTACCAGAGAGACAAATAAAACTATATCTTTTTTTTTCATAATCATGCTGAAATGTGTTTTTATAAACATAAAACTGCCATTATCTAAATGCATTGCAAATGAGGAAGCGCCTAGATAAGAAAATTACAAAGGATATGACAAAGGACGGAAGCGAACCCCTGTCTACCCCGGAAGTGCCGGAAGGTATTTGCGTGATGTGATGATAAGCTGCGTAATTCTATAGCCACGAGCTCATTATTCACTGGTCTTCATTTTTTTTATCTGAACTATAGAGGTTGTGGCTTGTGTAAATAGACCTTAGCTGTGTTTCTAGAGGTAAAAATGTCTTGTGTCTAATATCATTGATCATTGATAATAACATTAATGAGTAGCACAATGATAAAAATATTGTTGGAAAGTTGCAGGTTCAATTATTTTTTGGTAAATTTCCTTGTTTTGTAATTTAATTTCAGTCTAATTAATTTCCTACGTCCAACCCACACTCAAACGTTCTTGTACGAAATACTGGTGCGTTCACACACCCAGACCCAAAACAAATTCTGTAGATCATGCAAACTTTGTCTACAACGGTAATCGAACTAGTACCTCTTGCATTTTAGCTGGTTAGTCGCCATAAAGGTAGCCTTATGTAGACCACAAACTTTGATAAACAATGTTGTTTCCTTATTCCTATAAATAAACCCGATGCTGATGTCTTGACGGCCTTAATAACAGGTTTTATAAAATGATTGTAGTAAAAATTGATTTAACTATAACTACTGACGGTATTATAAGCGAATACTGAAACGTCACTCAAATTTAAACACCACTTAAAATTGCTCTGCCTCTGTTTGACATTACTCATTTGTAAGAGATGGCAATAATTTAAGCATGAACTTAATATAAGTAGCGTTTGAGTATTCTTCTTCTTCAATTAATTCAATTCAATTCTTGTCTATGGCCTTTGCAGTGTTGCCCGCAATTTCGCCAATGTCACGTTTTTCTTCTTCCTCTCTTCAGTAATGGCCTGTGTCCGTCATTTCGACAGACAATTTTGCCAATATCAAGTGTTAAAATTGTAATAAATAAGTCAAGTCACGTCATTCGGCCATTAGTTGGTTATTTTGACAGCTCTGACGTTATAAATGAACGTTTTATATTTGTCGGACTTTCGTTCTGAATGCCCTTGATTCAAGTATGTCAGTGTCATATATTATGCGTGATGATAATAATTCACCATAGAAAATCCACCATTTTCTTTTCAAAACAAACGACAGCCGACTTGACAACTGACTTGACTTGACTTATTTATTACAATTTTAACACTTGACATTGGCAAAATTGTCCGTCGAAATGACGGACAGAGGCCATTAACGAAGGGAAGAAGAATAATCACCATGATACGAGAGATTACCTTATTGACAAGGACAAAAAAACAAAACAATACAAATATCTACTCCATGAAGCTGGGCACAAACTTCTAAACAAGATAAGTTCAAAGTATTGCACCCGAGATCAGAAAAATAAAAAATCTATCTTAGATCACGTCAGTACCAACCTAAAAGACGACAATTTTCACATGGCTATCATAGACTCTGCGATGTCAGATCATAAACAAATATACGTGGAATTAAAGAAATATAAACCACCACCTAAGGTTTATACAAAATATGAAGCTATAGATTACAGCAAGCTATATACACTTGTGAAGGAAGATAGTTTGGAAACAAGAATAGATTACAGACACTTAGAACAGAAAATAAAACAGTACACAGATGAAAGCAAGACCACAAAGACTAAAATTCTGAACCCCCCTCAAAAAGACTGGATCTGCAAAAATATAATAACAAATATAAATCAAAGAAACTACTTATGGACACAGCTACGACATAATCCAAGCAGTGACGATCTAAATGCTGAATATAAGGAAAAAAAAGAAAACGTTGCAAAAATTATTCAAGACACAAAAGATACTTATTACTATAATGAATTCTGTAAATACACTCAAAAACCAAAAAAAATGTGGCAACTAGTTAATACATTAGCTAAAAATAAAATACCACAAAACTGTGCTCCTTCAAAACTCACAGTTAACGACAAAGATATAACAAACGAAAACCAAATATGCGAGGTGTTTAACCAATACTTTGCAACAATAGGATCTGCTTTAGCAAACCAAATTCCTAAGCACTTTCATGAAAACTCCAACCTAGCATTACCACTCACCAATAACCGTACACGTGAAGGACTATCCGTTTTTCAGCCATGCAGTCCCGATGAAATTAGTAAAATAATTGATAGCCTAGATTCGAACTCTAGCTCAGGTTTAGACGGCATAAACACTAAAGCAATTAAATGCGTTAAATATTTTATATTAGACCCCCTAACCAACTGCTTCAATGAACTTCTACTGACTGGAGAATTTCCAAACACCCTCAAAATAGCTAGGGTCTCTCCAATTCATAAATCTGGATCAAAAAGTGACCCTGGTAATTACAGGCCGATATCAGTGCTTCCCATATTGTCAAAAATTCTTGAAAAAATAATATACAGCCGATTAGAAAAATACCTAAACTCGATAGATTTTATTTACAAACATCAATTTGGATTCAGACCTAAAAGCAACACCCTAGCTGCAACTATAGATATTGTTACAAAAATAAAATCTAATATAGATAGTAAAAACCTTGGCTTAGGTGTATTTATTGATTTAAAAAAAGCCTTTGATACCGTAAGTCATAAACTGTTATTAAAAAAACTTGAAGTCATCGGTATCAAAGGCAATGCGTTAAAAATGCTTCAATCTTACTTAGCGAACAGAGCCCAAGTAGTCAAAATTAAAAATAGTCAAAGCTCTAACCTTCCTATCACTTGTGGAGTTCCGCAAGGATCTATTCTGGGCCCGTTGCTCTTTCTAATTTACGTAAACAACATACATGAGTTAGGGCTGCATGGTCACATATCGCTTTATGCTGATGATACATGTTTGTTTTATTTCGGCCCGTCAATCCAGGAAATTATAAGAAAAGCACAAGATGATTTAAACAATCTCCACTCCTGGTTTCAATATAACCTCTTAACAATTAATGTTTCAAAAACTTGTAACGTCATTTTTAGAGCTAAAAATAAAATAATAGGACCTCACGAACCTTTACATCTAAACAACATAATAATCGAAAGAAAAATAAGTGAAAAATATCTCGGTTTACATATGGATGGCGGTTTGACGTGGAGCACCCACATTGAAAAATAAGGGCCAAACTTTCGTCACTCATCGGGTCACTTCGCAATATAGTGCGATGTATCCCACGCCAAATACGCTACACCATTTATAACTCATTAGTCAAACCACACTTGCTATACCTAATTGAAATATGGGGCAGTGCTCCCAAAACAAAACTAGCCGACTTACAAATTCTACAAAATAAAATAATAAAACTACTTTTTCGCTATCCCTACCTAACATCGACTAAAACTATTTATAAAGAAACCAAATTAATGACGATAAATCAAATGTACATTTATAACACATGCATCTTAGTTCGCAAAATAATAAAAGGCTCTCTCCATACCAGTTTAGCCTTCGTAAAATCTAAACAGGTGACAAAGCGCAACACTCGTCGTGCAAGCTTTCTTGTTATGCCCAAGGTCAGAACAAACTACGGAAAAAAGATGTTTACATTTGAAGGAGCACAACTTTATAACAAACTACCCGCAATTCTGAAGAATGTTAGCCTATTTCAAGCATTTAAAACAAAACTTGCACAATTTATTATGGACGATAAGTAATACCTACCTACTAGTAATAACTAGCAAATACCTACAACCTACCTAGAACACCTACCTCTAATTTTTTGAATTTTTTTATTTTATTTAGTTTTTTCGACTGTTTGTAATTTTTCCTTTCCTACCTAGCAACTCACCTTCCCACCTACCAACCGTTTACGTACCTACCTATCCTACAATATAACACCCCTACCAAATCGGACGATGATCTACCTAACCTACCTACTCAGATTTGTTTTACTTTTATTATACTTACTACCTATGATTATTTACGCTAAATAACTATTCGCATGTAAGTGACTATTTGTCTTTTTTGTGAATAAATTTCTTTAAACCTAAACCTGATTGTATTTTAAATGTTTGATGTTTTCCATCACCAGGTACACCCAGAGAACTCTGAGTGGACGTGCTTCGAGCAGAGTGCTCTTCTCGATGTCAAGAACTTTTTTGGGTTGGAAAACACCGTGGAGAAGATCTCCATGAAGCAGTATGCTGCTAATATTGCTAAGGGTGAGTGGAAATGTCTATCTAGGGTGAATGTCTTCTAGCAAATGTCTATCAACTCTCTCGGCTCCTGGATTTGAGGTGACCTGTACGTACACTAGGAATACTAGGTTAGGATCAGTACGCATACTAGGAATACTAAGATAGGATCAGTACGCACACTAGGAATACTAATGTAGGATCAATAACACTATTTCCTATGCTATTTTGGCACAAAACACTGAGGTAAATATCCCTTATTGAACTATAATCGAACTTATGCATCTTTTTGTATCACCAGGCAAGGAGCTCATCGAATCATTTATGCTGGAAGTGCACGCTGAGGGCCTCAGGGACCTGCGACCGTGGTCTGCCAAGGATCCGGAGCAGAACCGGTTCCTCAGGGCAATCGTGTCCAGAGGAGCTGAGCCTCTGTCACCTAGACCCTCTATTGAAACTCGTTCACACTCACAACCAGGTATGTGGAAACTTTCAGACTTTATTGCAGACTATTCAGATCCGCGATACCTGCCTACATCTCTGGTGTGATTACTTGTTACTTGACAAAACCGTGTTCGTCTTCTGTTCTGGACAACAACTCTACTAAACTAGGTTCAAATAGAACTTCGCTACTTTTATCTCATCGTCTGGACAAAACCGTGTTCGTCTTCTGTTCTGGACAACAACTCTACTAAACTAGGTTCAAATAGAACTTCGCTACTTTTATCTCATCGTCTGGACAAAACCGTGTTCGTCTTCTGTTCTGGACAACAACTCTACTAAACTAGGTTCAAATAGAACTTCGCTACTTTTATCTCATCGTCTGTGGTGTTCAAAACCGTATTGAAAGCCTATCGATGACTTTTCTTGTATTTGTCAGAAGCATTCGAGTGTCCTATTTGAATGGCCACCAACTGATTCTTGATCATTTAATGCCCTCCATCCTGTGGTACTGTATAAAACGGGCCCCGCAGAATTACTGACGTCAATTCTCGCATGAAGTTCAGCTCCCATGTGGGCTATGATGGCTGCAATTTATCAATTGACATAACGTGCTATAAAATTAGAAGATCAACATTGCAACGAGCTACGCAAACAATAGGGTCCTGGGTTCACCTTGTAGTTAGTTACTGGTATCCCATTCCACGGGGAAGTATGAGTTTATTATAACAAATAGTAAGATTGGAGCAGTAAATAGTAAGATTCGCACTTTTTCGCAGTATAGGTTTAGTGATTCCCACAAAACAAGTACAAAAAAAATTAAATTAAATTAAAATAGAAGTACTATTTTTCCCTATTCTTAAGTTCCAAGACATCAAACAGCTTTGGCCCTTACCAACATAAATTTCGCGACTATAAAAAGTTCAAGCACGTTTTATTACGAAGCTAGTAAGATTTAAGAGTGTACCTATTGGCTGATTTATATCGGGTGTCGTCACTTTCCCCGCTTTTCCCCATTCGTAGCGTAACATCTGGCTCCAACTGCCTTTGTCTGAATTTCAATATTACTTTTTATCTCTGATCTTTATTCTTTCGCATATTTTCATATTGTTATATTTCTTTAACAAGATACTTACCAAGATTTATTTGTAAAAACAGATTGTATGGTATTTAGATTTTCGCAATGTTGTCGACTCAATCGAGTAAAATTTCTCCTAAAGTAAAAACGTGATTTTCAATACAGTCCTAAAGATTAGCATTATCTGAGTTGAGGTGAAAGAATTCCACTGAATTCTGATTCGTCTGCCTCGCAGACTCAATATATTGTCAACCGAATTTAAGAACTCAGCTAAAATTATTCCCAGACCGAACCTATTATCATTGCATAAATAAATTATAGCAAGACCTTCCACCGTGCACAATACAAATACCAAAAAGCGTGAACAAACCTGGCTGACGGCTTAGTACATAAATTATTTCGGCAGCCGAACCCGGGGGGTCGGAACGACCTACTAAATACTAAGTGTCATATAAGAGGGTGTAGGGATGAATATTTACTGAAGGCAGCCCGGGGGCTTGACTCTGAATTACGGTTTATATTACGGAAAAGTGTGGTTTTTCTTGTAAGTTTGCGGGAAGTTTCTCGGTGAGGAGATACTTAGGGTTCTAGCGATGAAGTTACAACTTGTAAACGTATTTGTATCTGGACGTGCCTCTGATTACGTAAGCAAGCATGTAGTGCTAGTGATCATAGCTCGACCAGTCGTTTCATGCTAGAGGGTATCGAGTGTCGGGAGAACCTTGAAATGTTGGCTAAAGACATACTTTGTAAATACGTTATCAAAGAAGTCTTCTTTTAATTAGGGCCAGCCGCCTTAGCATGAGGTGTGGAGAAATGGACACAAGACAACGATTTGGGCGAGCTAGGACCACAGGTCTAGTCTGTTTCGATATAGATGACAGATATGTTTTGTTTTCTGTCCGTTTAAGAAAAAGTTGTCTTGGGTGGTCAATGTGATTATGCTAATTGTGGTTCATTGGAAAAGTAGGTTCATCCAAATTCTTCAGTTACCAGTATTTACTAGACATAAAACCTACAGACGAAGATCATTCCGGGTAGTAAACGATATTAATTGCCCAAGGAACCCCTTATCAGAATAGGGTCGAAATGTCAGTTATTTTCAAGTGGTGCGTGCGTGATCTCTTGTTTTATATCCAAACTTCAGAGCCATAAAATGTCTGTTGACATTAGAACTTTGGCATTATAACCTTCGGTGGTAAATGCTAGGTTGTGCCACGTCGTACGCAACGAGTTATTAAACAGTATATAGTCACATACATTGTCGTGGCGCTAACCGCAAAATACATAATTTTACTACACAATGTACTGCATGTCCCAACTACATATTTCTATTCTATGCCCCATTTATTTGGATAAATCCCTCTAAATAAATTCTATTTTCCCACTTTATTTGCTCTGGAATCCATTGATATCGTTGGTTCATTGATATTGATACGAGAACGTTTGTGTAATCACAAATGTATAGACAGATGTATCTGATGATGACCAGTGATTTATGATGAAGATGATCTTAGAATTTTCATTTTTACATTTTCGTAAACTTATCTTATTTCGAAAAAGTAGAATTGATCGTATTTAGTGGTTAGATCACCGCCAGGATACCCTTTAAGTGTATTGACTGGCTCTGGTATCACCAGGATACCCTTTAGGTGTTTTGGCGAAACCACCACACCCACATATACGGTGAACTAACACTATAAAAACGTGTGCGTGTTCTAAAACTCCACGAAATACTTGAAATGTTAAAAGTTCAAAGTGTTAACCGTCCCATAAACGCTAAATTATTCACAGAGTTCTTGGAAACGACTCTTTGTATAGTTTCAAAGTGTTTAATAACATTGTTAGCAGAAACTGTGTGTGGTTTAATAATTGAAGGCTTTTTGTGCATTTTTTTCATTTTGTATGTTTCTTTACGTATTTTTCTTACTGCTATATCTTTCAAATTGCCTAATCTATGATGTACTCATGTTCGGAGGATCGGATATAACTTCAGACTTTGTGCGTCTATTAATTTTTTGGACAGGAAGTGGTTATGTCTTATTCGATCACTGAGAGTCCAAGTTTGTGCTCATATTCTTGAACTTTTGATCAATTTCTAAGTTTCCTTTCACTTCCAGTTTACCTGCAGTTGTAAACAAATTTATTCACAAAGAAAATTACAACGAATTTAGTATTTACAATATTTGTGAATATTTACAAAATTGTAAACTGTTTCTGAACCTATTCATTTTGCACCACGCCAGAATTCGTATTCTGTGGTCGTCAGTGAAGTACCTTAACTAAATCACCATCTCAAGGCTATCTGGAAGGGCGCGTGCGTAGACAGACATCACCTTGTCTTTATGAGAATTAATTTAATTAAACCGAATCCGATGTCCTTGAAACAAGAAACCGACTCTGATACTGCCAGCTGTTGAACTTGAAAGTTGAGACAGTTCCAACTCATAAATTTGGTATAAGTAATGGTTTAAAGTGGTATGAGGCACTTCTCGGCAGCCATCTCTCAAGTAACATCTGGTTTACAGACGCATCGTCTGTCTAGCCTAAAGTTATTGACATTGATTTCAAATAACAATAACAATCAAACACATATGCCAGCTTCATTCTCTGTTACGGATAGGCTAACTAGGATAGGCTAACTAATTTTCTAATTTGCTATCCCAACATATCACACTCTTAGCTTCATCGCAATCTCATTCATAGGCATCTTAAACAAGCTTGTCGATTGAGGTCTGGACTTTTTCTAAAACATCTGCAGTGGGATCAAAATAGTAGTAGGATTACCGACGTTCTTTCAAGATAACCTAGGTTTACGAATACTTGAAATACTAATAATAGTTAGTACATCAGAATAGGCCAATATCTCTTCGGAATTACTTTAACCATTATTTTATTCTGATCGTAATACACAGCATAATTCTCCACCCACGCTACACTCGATCTCTTTTGCGGTAAATATAGCAATTATCTCTTTGATTCCAAGTACAATTAATTTCAAAGCGAATGAGTTTGTTGGAATAAGCCCAGTAGATCTCCGCGAGAACCTACGTCTCCGTATGTGTTCTCTTAAATGGAAATAGCTCATTCCAAAGTTCAAATTAAAAATTCTCGCCAGTCGTGACTTAGCCTTTATTTCTACACTCACATTACCCAAGACAGACTGGTACGTAAAACGAACGCGATAAATCCAATTACCACACTTCTCTCAGCATCAGTCTAAAATAATACACTATTTAGGTTCATACTGGTACTGGATCCCTGCTCTCAAACTCTGGTTAATGATTTGACATAGCTGACCCAGATTAAAACTGAACAAGGAGCGTGAGAACCAAAACTAATAAAGATTCGAGATGATGAAATATAGAGTACAAAGAGGTTGTAGGCGAATTCAATAACATAACGGGTTAGGCCCTAAACCCTTGTATTGTACAAGAAACGTGGGGATTAAGATTTTGTATGACCAAAGTTGCGAGCTCACTCCCGAATTATGTAAATTTTGGCTAATGTTTGTACAGATTGTATAGAATCCTATTTGCATGGGTTATCCGGGGTAATTTGACTTTGTAAGTTATTGCTTGTTTAGGCCATTATATTATTTATCATTTTGCAGTCTCCCTGAAATGTCTATCATGGTTTATACAGTGAAAATAAATGAAATTTGTAATCTCGTTCGTTATCGTATGAATGATAATTCAACAAATTGCGTATAGTATTTCATCTTGTAAAATCGTTCCTAACCTAACCCTTCTGTTCCTTTTTTTTTTTTTTTTTTTTTTTTTTGTTTTCGGTGAGGAAACTCATTTACGAGTAAACCGGTCTGGGGAGACCGGAATTATGTGGGACTCACCGCCGAAGCAGAAT
This sequence comes from Eulithis prunata, assembly GCA_918843925.1. NCBI lineage: Eukaryota > Metazoa > Arthropoda > Insecta > Lepidoptera > Geometridae > Eulithis > Eulithis prunata. The sequence goes on along the minus strand of OU974018.1, from coordinate 8,984,946 downwards.
ACCCAAACTAAAACCTCACCGGTGTCCCTCTCGCGCCATTCACGCCGGGCCACGGGAACTAAAGCCATCCGCGACTCGACTGGCGAATACCTCTCATACTGAACGGCAGCATTTCACATGCGCCGTCCCTCATTCACTCAGATCTCCTCCACTTGGCATAAGCAACACTGTTGCGCCAGCATTGGCGCAACAATGCTGGCGCAACAGTGTTGCTCCAGTATTAGACGGGGGCGCTGCACTCGCACAAACATGCAAGTGTTACGCGCATCACCCCGCCCCATTCCTCCACTCTGATCTCCTTGTATACTCATACATCCCCCTTATGGCTTCATAGCCCTCGGCCCCACGGCCCACCTCCGTCGCCTGTCAGGAACACATGACACTATAACGGAGCCCTTGAAGAGGAATCTCTTCGAGCGATGAGGTCCTCCCCTAGGGACTTCACGCCCGAAGAATACACACACCTTATGGCATCACGGCCCACATTCGTCGTTAATCCCTGTCAGACTGAGTGGCGCTCTCCTCCCGCATCACGCATGCGCCACCCCTCATTCAGAATAAACCCCTTCTGTTCCTATCCTAACCCCTTCTTCCTATCCGCAGGTACATCCTTCAAGAAAAGCTATCTCAATCTGATCAAGTCCTCCCAAAACATCAAATCCCCGTCATCACTGAGCCCTGGATCCTCCCATAAAACCTTACCCACCAAATCCACCACCAGAATGAGTACTCCAGATCTGAAGAAATCTGTCACTGTCAAAAGTAGTACCAATCTAAAAAGCAGTACGGGCGCTAGCAGAAAAATAAGTGACGGCGCCAGCTATAAGTCTTCAGCGTTGAAATTAGCCAAATCAGGGACTTCCTTCAGTGATGTTAGGTGCAGGAAATCAGTAGAGATAAATGAGAGAAGATCTGATCACAATGATCGAAAAAAACCGCGCGATACTGGTCGAAAAGATTCTGGTCGAAAAGATTCAGATGAAACTTTGAAAGAAATACAGCAGAAATTAAAACCGGTGTTTGATTCTGGTAGGGCGAGGGAGAATGTAGTGAGTGAAGTGTTAAGCAGGTGGGATAGTTTGCTGACGGTTTTGATACTAGCGTTGGTGATTGTGCTGGTGATGACAGTGCCGTTCGCGTTTTTCCTAGGACGGAGGAGAGATAGGTAACTAAGTGGAATTATACTATTTATTGAGATTTTTGTTTCTTTTTTTCTAAATGTAGAAAATAAGCTCATGCCTCAAGCAAGGGTCTAGAATTGAGTAACTAGATCGAAATCAAGGGGGTTTTATGACAGAAAGTTTCAAAATGTAAAGGGGAAAACTCAAAGAACATTTTGATACTAACCTAGGGGATTAATGATTATTAAGTCGCTAGGGAAGGTTTATTTTCACCATTAGAGTTTTTTAAACTGCTGATTTATTTATTTTTGGAAAATTTACAGCTCTTAAAAACATAATAGACAAACACTTAGAAACAGAAGGCTAATAACAAGTTTTCACTATTAGTAACTTAGCTGAAGATGAATGTAATTGAGGGTTACGATTTTATCCCCAGACTGGCACGGTAGGTATCCTCTCAGATCTCTTCTTCTTCTTTTAAACCTATATGGCCTGTGTCCGTCATTTTGACAGACAATGTTGCCAGTGTCAAGTGGTGAATTTTAAATAATATGAGTCAAGTCATTGTCAAGTCGGCTGTCGTTTGTTTTAAAGGTTCAAAGTTCCAAACATGTGACACATGCCCAGCCCATATACCTATAGTTTTTTTTCTGACGATGCTGAAAACATGGCAAGAAGCAAACACAGCATTTCTAATCTAAACACTGTTGTTTACTCTTAGTACGTGACAGAGAATGCAAAGCTCGATTTTGTCTGTCAGTACCATTAGCATAAGCCCTAGCGTTGAGCTTTATGTTAATAGTGCCCTACCTACTCTGGTACTCATGTTGAGTCTCTCCAGCCATTTACATTCTACAGAGGCTGAAAAATAGAAAACGGGCAAACAGTAACAATGTGAAAATGGTCATGTGACTTATAGAGCCGTCAGTTCAGTTGTGTTTTCCGAATTTTCCGATATGATTTTGATTCCCGTGACATTGGCGAAATTACGGGCAACACTACAAAGGACATTCAGACAAGAATTGTTTCTTTTTTGACATTGGCGAAATTGCAGGCAACACTACAAAGGACATTCAGACAAGAATTGATTCTTTTTCCTTCCTATTCCTTTCTTTTGGCGTTTGTAGCTACTAAGTTAGAAAGGTAGATGGTTAGTCCCACGAATGCGATGCCTATACAAATGACATACCTGCGTTTGTAATCGACGAAATACCACGAGCCGGCTTACTCCCACGTGTTACGCGAAACTCACAGCAATACCAATGAGTTCATGATTCTAATATTCAGAGGCATCGCGTCGCAGTCCGGAGGTATGAACACAGCCTGGGAAACTCGCGTGGGCGTTTGGACGCCTACGCTCACTGACATATAAATATAAATTAAGCACCGAGTCACATACTCTATAGAAGTTATTCTGTGGTCAGATAGGTACATAGAAAAGTGTCGCCAGACCAGGAATAAATGCAGTTCATGCAAACATGATGATGATGATGTCTTCCTGGCCGGTTTCGGCTACGGCGACATTGTTGCTGCTTGATGCTTATGATGGGCTCTAAGGTACTTGAATAGCCAATTTTGGCTTTGAAGGTTCATGCAAACATACCCTGTTACTAACCTCATAACAAATTTTTATATTTACCTAGGTATTATATACATAGTTTTTTTCATGCGTTGAAAAGTAGTGTCAAAATAGAAATAGTCAGCCTAGCTAAATGCTTCACTTGCGAGGCTAAAAGTCACCGAACACTTATATCCTAGCGGATAAAAGTATAGGCTGTAGAAGTACATATGAAAATTGCAGATTTTTTTTAAATACACCCTGTCTACAAAGTTAGACAAACGGGCACCTTCCCGAGACCTGAGTAGATGACCACACCACCTAAGATATTCTATTTACAAACATTAGAAACTCATATAAACATCTGTCTGTTTCAAACCAGCACCTGTAACAACACAGGTCACATCCAAAAAGTAGCACAGTGGTAGTCCAAATTCGACTTGCGAATTTTGTGTGCGTGTACGGAATTTCGTGAATAACTTTGAAAAGCGTGTATAAAATGAAATGAACGGAAGCTCTCGTGGGTGTTTCTGTCGCCCACACTTTAGTACTGACAAAGTGTTCACCACATTAAGTAATGCGGTCAACTGCTGCAACATTCTCGATCAAAAGCTGTAGTGAAATTGTCGTTTTACTTTTTTGTTTTATATCTGGTGGAATGTGCTTATTGGTTTATTCACACAAGTTAAGAATTGGCTTATTGCTTGCTTGATTTACAATGTATGAAAGTAATAGCTTGAAAAGTAAAGACACCTTTACAAGGAATAAAGCTTACTAGCCGTCGCCCGCGGCGTTGCTCGCGTTCTACCCTTTAGAGTGTGACGTTTCAAAATTCCTTTCTTAGTGCACCCCTGCATTGTATACTGCCCTCCAAATTTCATACCTCTAGGACTTATAGTTTAGGCTGTGCGTTGATTCTATGTCAGCTTCAAAAGAGTTTTATATGATGATGATTTACAAAGTACCTGGAGTAACTATATTCATTTATGCATTGTTCACAAGATTTGGATAGAGTCATCATGATGCAAGGGATAAAAAATAAAAGTGAAGAACTCAAACGCAAATCACCAACCATAATACCGTTTATTTCAACCGAATAAAGGGACCGAATATTTTATTCAGAAAAGTAGATTTTCAAAATGCTAAAGTAATTTTTAGACCACAAAAGGTTTGGTAGGAATATTATAATACGCAGTAGGTACCGCTATACAATATTCAATTTAAATATCAGCGTAAAGCCTACCTTCCAGAGGTAACATAAAACTCGAGCACATAATTAATTTGAGCCCGTACGAAATAACGTTACAATAAAGGCTGTATTTTTGAATAATTTTATTTGGTAGTTTAGTTTAAAGCGTACCTCATAACCATAAAGGATTTATTCAAACAAAATAGGATATACTCAGGATTATACCTTACCTAGTTTACTAATACTGTTGAGTAAATGTTAACCCACGCTGTAAAGCGATGCCAAGTGTACATTTTACGATTGATTGCCAGCATATTGCAGGGCAGGCTTTGTGCCAGCTTACTGCAGTACTCGGGAGATTTATGAGCACAATTGTGAAGGAAAACATCAGGTATATCATGAAACATTGAAATATGATTGTGGGTGGATGGTTCATAGCATGTGGGAGACACATTGAATTATTTCACGTCGGCTTTTCTGCATTTCTTTCCACTGACAGATCTCAATGTTCTGGGGGAATCTAAGCTTCTAGTGACACAAGAAAAGCTTTGGTGTAGTTTAGAATTTTTCCACTGAAATCAATAAAAACATTAGAACAACGGGAAATTAGATAGGTACATCCTCGTAAACCTATTGATAGGACAAAAAAGTAGGTTCACGAGAAAACACCAATTTTCTCGACCATTACAATACTTCAAAACAGATATATAACAAAGGATAAGAAAATAGCGAAGTAGGATTTCCGTAATTGATAGAGGTAACATTTGCCGGGATCCGCAGACAGTGGTTACGGTGGAGCCTGGAATGTTTTACTCACAGGACGCAAATAATTAGCATAATGTGCTTCAAAGCGTGGTAAAATGTTCACTTTATCCACTCTAGAAAAAGGATCGAGTCTTCAGAATTTTAGATTCTCAAAAATGTGGTTTCTTCTTGACTTTCACTTGTACCTTCACGGTAGGTACATTTATAGTACTTTAATACTTTTCAGATGGCTACCTTAGAAAAATGTGCTTCACTTCCTACAAAATAAAACGATTTACTAAAACTACATTTTCTTATTGGTTAGAGATAGCTTCCACACAGCGATGATTGTATTGAAATAGGTAATATCGCCGAGATTCACTCGCCCGTGGCGAGCGTCCTGTGGTTTGATCACTTTGATCATCCTATCTGTCGATAAGTAGGCGCCCACATCGTCCTATCCCGCTGATTTGTGACGAGACTGGGTGAACTTCGATGTAGATAAATATAGACATGATGCTTGTGGGAACAAAAGGATTGCACAACGCATTGAACCATGACGAAGTTGGAATACCGCGTATTAACTAGATTGTGGCAAAAAAAAAACTTATAACCAAAAACCATCTACCTATGGTTCAAAGGTGGTTTTCGTTTATCTTTCGTAACGCAAGTTGAAAACGCATCAAAAATGTACGAGATAGCTTCACGTAGCTTAGGAAATGTTTCCATACATTTTGGTTTAGTTTTCTAGTCACTTATTTGTAGTACCTAGGTAGGTAGCCCAATTATATAAGCGAGTGTTTTATAACACAAACATGCGATGAAAAAACAGGTGATCATAAAAAGGTTGATAGGTACCTGCTAAAAGTTTTAAACACCAATCACTGACGGCCCTGCAGGCAGCCGGCGCCCTTGGCCTCGCTGACTTGCAAAAAGTTTCACGTTCCTACCTCGGCTGTTGCGGGAACCTTGTCCAATTAATCTCAAGTCCTTCTTACCTCCCGTGAAGGCCAATGAAAGTTCAAACTAATGTATACCTAGAGTCACATCATAATATGTAACCTCTGTGGAATCAACTGTCAGGAATTTTTTTTTAATTCTCGTAACACTGCAACTGACTGCAACGTTGCAAAAAGCATGCACTTTGTTGTTTAAGTATGTGGTTATTTTCAAGGAAACCACAACATGCGCTCAAATGAAATGAGACCTTAGTGTAGATTCACCTCGCATGTTTCTGGTAAGTATTTCTATACCTACCAACAAGGTTGCGATTTCCATGCACATGAGATTCTCATGCCATCGCTACAGGTTCTCAATGATACGAGTGTTCAAATAAAAAGCAACCTTATGTGTAGTAGAGAAGTTTCAAATTACAGTTATTATGTTTCCGGCTGCACAGAAGTTCCATTCAAAAAACTATGCTTGTGTGTGTTGTGTAGATAAATATAGTTCAAAGGAAAAACGACTGAAGCTGTGAAGTTGCAAAGTCGCAAGTCGCATGTCCATAGGATGTTGTGTGTGGTGGGGTGTTAGATCGATGTTTCCTCTGGGATCTATTGGAACTAAGGATGTATTCGATAGTACGAGCCGTTGATTTGAACTTGTTAGCAGACTTTATCAATATTATTGCTCCTTTGGGATAAACTTCGTAGATTGTGGAGCTGATCAATTATGTATAACAAAATGGATTTGCCTCGAGATTGATTGACCGTTTTCTCACCTGGCTTTTGGCGAATTAAATCCTATCATCACACTGGCTCTTTACCAATCCTTAGGCCCTTTTTAGACTAAATATGCCTGTAGATATGTAGAGGTTGACCAATCACTGGCACGATGGACGAACAAATTTATCGGAATTTTATTTGTAAATTTTCCTGGAAAATTCCCTCACATTTTCCGCCAGCAGATCTAATAAACCTTGACCCGAGCGCCAGGCGCGGAGGCGGTGCGGGATAAACGGATAAACTGGCATCAGATAAAATAAAACCGAAGTTGTACCTACCCTTGAAATAGTGGTTGCAATTCGCGCCGAGCTTACAAATAAAGCTCTGTATAGTTTTATAAGAAGCAGTGATGATTTTGTAGCCGTAATAAAACGAAGGCGGTGGGTACTCGGCTTGTGGTGCTTAAATTTACATACCAAGGTTTAAAGTTTAAAGAATTAAAAAGAAAATAGTTCATCTGAACTAAAAGTCTAGGCAAAGAAGCGAACAAGCTGGACGCATGGAGTTAGTAGGTACGAGTCTAAAATAATTAATAGGAATGAGAAAATTGGTACCTACATATACGTTTTCACATTCGTTTTTTTTTGTCTTCGTTGGATCAATGAAATGAAGAAGAAGGAGAAGAAATATCATAATAGCTGGTGGATTAAAAATGAACAAGACTATCTTATTTGTCGGTGTTTTCAATAAAAAGGAGGTGCCACCACAATTCTCTTGCATGATTATTTGGTGGCATCTCGACTAGGAACTACTGCTAGACTGTAATATTACGGACACGTTTCGTTCAAGACCCCGGCTTTCTTGTGAGTCAGAAACAACAGAAAATCTGTGTCTGGAATTCCGTTATTACAAGAGGGGAAAAGGAATGCCTCAGATTTAGGCTTTGATTTTGCGTTGTGCGAGAACGCTTTTGGTTTACGAGCATTCTTGTGTGGTCGAGATCATTCAAGATGTATGACGTAGTGTTAGCTTGTGGTCGTACATATTGTTTAACAAGCTACGTACAAGCATTTATAATGTTCTTGCTTATCCCCAGATCAATATACACTGGACAGTGAGTACATCAAGCGAAACCTCGGCGAGCTGACCCCGATGCAGGAGTCTCGGCTTCTGCAGCTCAGGAAATGGATTGCTGATCTGCAGAAGGGCAAGGTACACCTTACTTCCGGTTGTGACAAAGCAAGCAAGCTCGTAAGAGTTAGTGGCCAACTCTGGTGACGGAGTTGTTAGGGCGTCTTAAGGCCTCCGTCGTGGCTTAACGATTGCTATAGCTGGGACGTGCCCTCCGAAGCACGGAAGCGCTCAGATGTAAATGCCACTAACAGTCACCCATCCAATTAGTGACAAAACTTATAGACGAATACAGTTGTTTTTTGACGTAAGAAATTTCTTCAAAGTGACGTACAGCTGGATGTTTTAAAATGATCCTTGTGCCGTTATGAATAAATAACATTTTACTAAAGTAGGTCCTGCAGTTCTAGACTTGTAGATTAGAGGGACTTATCGTTGCCTAGGCAATTTAATTTGATTATTAAAACAATCAATAAGCTAGTCCTTACCTTATAAGAAGTTTAAAACCAGGATTCTTATAGGTATTAGTATTTTATTTTTAATGTAACGGGGATTAGTGAACTTTTTAGTTTACAAATCCCCGTTGACGCCGATGCGTACTCGTAACGGGGATTTGTGTACAAAAAGTCCACTAATCCCCGTTGACGGGGATTGTCAACGAGGGTTAGTGGAATAAGCCCTTGTTTTGTACGTGCAGGTCCCGAGTGAAACGACACTACTCCGTTTCCTCCGCGCGCGAGACTTCAACGTGGAGAAAGCCAGGGAGATGCTGTCACAGTCACTGCTGTGGAGGAAGAAGCATCAGGTATATTTGTTTTATAAACATCATGGACATTTAACATAACTCCTTCTAGTCCCAAACTAAGCAAAACTTGTACTATGGGAACTAGATTGCTGAAATAATACTTATAGGTACTTATAATTTTTTTGCAAATACATACCTAAGTACTTGTAATACATATACATAGAGACACTTAGACATAGAACAAATAACAAACATCTATGTTTGCGACACAAATGTTTGTTCTCAGTGGGGATCGAACCCACGACCCATAGCATGGAAGGTAGCGCTTGGATCTTAAAAATCTTCTGGGCAAAGTTACCACAAGGACAGCGGCGCTTTGCCCAGAAGATCCGTTTCCCTAGGCCTTCTATTTTGGTAGAACTTACGTTTCTCTATTTAATTTGAGGTGGACCGCTTGCTCGCTGAGTACGAGACTCCAGACGTGGTCAGGCAGTACTTCCCTGGCGGATGGCATCATCATGACAAGGGTCAGTAATCTCTTCATACCTTTATCAAAAAACCAGCAGTATTATGCTGAGACAAGGGCCAATTTGCCCCCATATTTATTGTTGTTTTCCTACCTAACTTTAAGGACCTAATAACTATCGATGTTTTTTCTTATGTACTTGTACCTACCTACTGTATATACCTGGGGATAAATAAAGATTTATCTTATCTTTGCATAATGTTGCAACTTTTACATGTAAAATCTTCATACAAAGAGCTTTATCTAAAACGTAAAAGTGTTGAAAACGTTGTGTTGTAGACGGACGTCCGCTGTACGTTTTGCGCTTAGGACAAATGGATGTGAAGGGACTCCTCAAATCTATTGGAGAAGACGGTCTTCTGAAGTTGGTAAGTAGACCATGGTGTTCTGGCCGTTTGTAAGCGCCCAAGAAGTTTAACGATAAAACCTGTGTAGTGGGACACCAGACCCACCTTCCGGCCTCGATGCATTGTCCCACTTCTGGGCAAAGATTTGTTCCTCCATCTTCCAGCAATAATTAAGCAAATTTTGATTCAAATTTTAATTAAGAGTATTCTAGAGTAAATATTAACTCTTTATTGTAGACGCTCCACGTATGCGAAGAGGGTTTGAAGTTGCTGGAAGAGGCATCTCGAAGCACAGAACACCCTGTACTGTCGTGGTGCATGCTGGTAGACCTGGATGGGCTCAACATGCGACATCTATGGAGACCTGGTGTTAGAGCCCTACTTAGAATTATTCAGGTAAGTAACAGACAACTTTCTTTCTTTATTCTTTACTAGCTGATACCCGCGACTTCGTACGCGTGGGAAACTTTCCACCAAAATATCAACCAGTATACGATGAACTTCATAGCAAATGGCTGCTTTTGGTTTAGAGAGTTCAAGCTGTATCTAAGAATCCACGTCTTTGATTTCAATAAAATATAGCCTATGTTTCAATCCGGAAAAAGGGCTTCTGAATAGTATAAGTTTCATTGAAATTGGTCTAGTAGTTAAAGCGTTATCCGCGAACAAACAAACAGACAAACTAAATTTTCGGAATCAGAGTCTTTTATGTAGTACATAGGTTTGCATATTTAGTTTATCCATATCTTTCATTTTAATTTTTGACTTTTTTATAGTATTAGTTTCGCAGACCTCTCCTAGTTCCATTACCCAGTAGTAGGTGATGTGGATGATAATATTAGTGAAATGGTTGCTTTGTGTTGTAGATAGTGGAGGCGAACTACCCCGAGACGATGGGCCGTGTGCTGATCGTGCGAGCTCCACGGGTCTTCCCGATACTGTGGACCATCGTCAGCACTTTTATCGGTGAATACTCAATACATTTATTGCTTTCATTGGTTTATACATTAATTTTTCATAGATTTTGGGAGTAGTTACATAGGTATATTATGGACCCTTGTTAGGGTATACAACATGGAGGCAGGCCGATCCGAAATATAATCTTTATTCTACTACTGTTGTACCTACTATATTTACAAAATACATATGTATGTATTCTATCAGCAATCTAGTTCCCATAGTACAAGCTTTGCTTAGTTTGGGACTAGAGGGCGTTGTGTCCAGGAATATTTATTTATTTATACATTGTTTATGATACATAGCAACACCCAGATATAGAACAAACATCTATGTTTGCCACACAAATGTTTATTGTTGGTGAGGATCGAACCCACAACCAACAGCACGGAAGGCAGAGCTACTACCGACTGAGCCATGACGCCGGGCATATCATGAAATATATAAAACTCTTTTGAAGCTGACAGAGAATCAACGCACAGCCAAAATTTGGAGGGTAGTATCCTTATATAGTGTAGGGGTGCACTAAGAAAGGAATTTTGAAACGTCACACTCTAAAAGGTAGAACGCGAGCAACGCCGCGGGCGACGGCTAGTCATGAAATATAAAGAAAAAAGGCCCTTATGAACGTGTAAATTAATTGCGTTTACTTTTTCAGATGAAAACACACGCAGTAAGTTCCTGTTTTACGGCGGCAAAGATTACCTTCAACCAGGCGGCCTCCTAGACTACATACCTAAAGATCTCATCCCGGACTTCTTGGGAGGACCTTGCAAGGTAAACCATTATTAGGCAACCAAGCAAGCTCGTATGAGTTAGTGGCCAACTCTGATGACGAAGTTTTTAGGCCGCCTTAAGGTCTCCGTCATGGCTTAACGGCTGCTGGAGCCAGGACAGTTTAACGTGGTCTACGAAGCACGGAAGTGATAAGATTTAAATGCTAGCGGTCACCCATTAAATAGTGACCGCGCAGAACATCGCTTAACTTAGATAATCGTTGAAGATTGACTAAGCAAGCCTAGCCACGAGCGCTTCGCAATTATTAGGCAAAGAAAGATCTTGGTTTTAGATCTCTTTTATTATTATAAAAACTCGTGATAATTGAACTGTTGGCTTGTATTTAAAAACGATACTCAACTCTCCTCGAGACTCAAAGAGATTTTTTTAGTTTTTCATAATAATAATAATCATCATCATTATCGACCTATACGATCGATTGCTGTGACGTGACGAGCCACTGAAATCTATGTGGATTCAAATAAAATCTATACTTGAGACTTACAATTACACTAGAACTGAGGACTCACGAATATAAGAGTTATACACTGCGCGTCAACAAAGGCTCGACTGTCGAAAGCTGCATCGACACCGCGCAGTGTAAGTCTAACAAATTTGTGATTTCTCGTTTCTGAATATGGGCCAACTTCCAGTACCTAATTTTATTTACAAATAAGTTGTTTTATGTTGTTTGCGGCAGACGGACATAATAGAAGCTCCATTACACGTGCCGCGACAGTATTACGATTATGTATGACGTGAGAAATCAATTTACGTGTACTAGTGTTGTGCTAGTAAACTTGTCCTGTGCTATGTCCCATCACTAGTGAACACGGTGATGTCTGCTCTACAATATGCACATAATCATTATTATTTTCACTATAAACACATTCATTGTACACTACACGTCATAGAGGCACGAGAAACTATAAAAATAAACATACATCATATTTTCCTATGGCACTACTAGTTGTGCCAAGCAGTGGTGTCACGGGGATAAAATTATAGCACAATATTTTATAAGATACCTCGGTTTTTACATACTCAGATTAATTGTTTTAGATAACGAATTACTTATTATACAACCAGAGTCTAGTTTTTTAGAGTTCCAATAAAAAAAATACAATTAATTAAATAAGTACCTAAATATTTCTACTTTAAAACCACCAAAGCGCTTTCCCTAGCGGAAAGTTTAGAGAGATAGATAGTAGTAGAGAGAGTTAACCGTAGTTCACTTAGGTGGACCAAGAACATGGAATAGATAAAGTACTCCACCACGGCTCGAAAACGAAATTACAGTCGACCACTTTCTATGGTTGTTGTCCTTCTTGATACATTGTAATGTGTGTGTTACAGAGTTTCGTCCACGAAGGAGGGTTGGTTCCGAAGAGTTTGTATGTGAGTGGCGCCTTCACGGAACGTGAAGGAGATCCGCTCTGTGAGGACAGCATCTACAGATCTGTCAGCATTGGGAAAGGACAGGTCAGTGGAACTTCTAACCGTACGTTCCCACTGCAAAACATTCACAATAAAACATGCACAACTCTGTGAAGATATCGATTTGCGTTTCCACCGCCAAACCTTGTGCATGTTTGACATTTTGAATCTTGTGCCGTTGGATTTAAGGATTTTCTTGATTGTAAAAAAATATCGTTTGTAAGGATTGTGTTGTGAATGTTTTTAGTCGAAACACGCAGTAACAGTTCTTCGGTAACAGTTCTGTATTGACCTTCTCTTTCCTGTGGGTACAGACTAGGCTGAGAGTCATCATTTGTTGCGAAGATTTGCAGCATTTGGATGACTAAAAAAATATAAAAATGATTTTTTTAATCATTTTTTGTTTGGATAAACATACACAATTACACACCAAAGAGGATGCAAAATACACACGTGCAATACTGGTCCATTTCAATTTGGTATTATGTAAATATAATTTGCTAAATAAAATATCTTGAATTTGTATTTAAATCGTGAGTCAATTGCACCGCAACAACTGTACAGATTTTAATTTAACTTGAAATAGATATAGTTTGTAAAGTTTTTCAATCCACACGATTTTAAACGGACAGACGAGAACTAGTAAATCATAAAAATTTTTTGAACACTTTATTTTAATTTACATTTTCTTGCCTTTTTTTATCAACATTATTTAATAGCTCTTTTTTGACAACAAAATATAATATCGGTTACATTTGCAGGTGCACGAAGTAATACTTCTGAACAAGGATCCGCAGAGCGTGCTGACGTGGGACTTCGACGTGCTCCGACACGACATCGCGTTCACTGTGTACCGGAGCGACCGGGAACTGAGACTCAATCCTGTCGATACCAATAATGGTAACCATACCATACCATACCATACCATACTCGCATTATAACCTCCAAATACTCCAAATACCATACCAGTGTATCATCATGTCAATGTACTATCCCACTAATGTATGTACCAATGTACTATCTTACCAATGTACGATCCTACCAAAGTACTATCCCATCAATGTAGGTACCAATGTACTAATGTACTATCCTACCAATGTACCATCCTACCAATGTACGATCCTACCAATGTAGGTACCAATGTAAAACGCATCTGCTGTCCGCTCTCTACTTGATCCCCTGAGTACATGTTCCCTCTACATTTGAAAGTACCTAACCTACGTGGTATACCTAGAATATCACACACTATCATGCAATCATTGATTTATGTGTAAATAAGTGTAAGTGTGACTTGAAGCGTGCGTCAGTGTGCGTAGGTGCAACTGACGGAGCTCTCAAAGTCATTTATATTTTGAACTTTATCTCAGTATCAATAAGTGTGTGTATAACCTCACAAACAAACCATTTTTCCTTACTGCTAGTCATGCCAATTTTACCTTTATCCTCGTGTAAATAAGTGTGTATAGTCTCAATGAAAGCTTTTTACAACTGGTCTGGTTATGCCAATTTGAGCTTTATCCTCGTATAAATAAGTGTGTATAGTCACAATGAAAGCTTTTTACAACTGGTCTGGTTATGCCAATTTGAGACTTATCCCCGTGTAAATAAGTGTGTGTGTGACTTGCAGCCCTGTGCGTAGGTGCAGCTGACGAAGGCTCAGTGCTGGAACAGAAGGGATGGCGCGAGGGTGATCATTTCCATCGCGTCGAGCCTACGCTGGTCTGCCATGATGGAGAGAGCATACAGGTTAATTTATACCTTATTTGAAAGATAATAAGGTGCAGTTTTGAGAATTAGCTGCAATTTAGTTCTGTATGCAGAATTTGAAGACCTATAGTTAGCAAGCGAGATCATATGAGTTAGTGGGTAATCTAGTGACGGATTTTTAGGCCGCCTTAAAGCCTCCATCGAACCTATAGTTGAAAGATTTTGAAGGGCCGCCTGTATTGCAAAAATACTGGAAATATTTTGGTAGAGATATAATAGAGATGACATCATATCTCGGTCGATAACTTGTTTCACCCGCCCGTATTTTGAGTTTTATATTATTTATCCCCGAAAAGCGAGAAAAGAGTAACTAGTTTTTGTGTGGAGACAAATCGTTTGAACACCTCCCGCTAGAGGCGCTTATCCAGTTTTCATACAAAACTCGCAAGTTGCTTTTCGATATTCGCTACTAATAACATAACTAAACCACAGATCATATAATTCTAACTCAGACTCGAGCCTATGTAGTGAATCGAGTTTTTGACGTCATTTTGACGTCATCCAAGAGTTCAATCTCAGCCAAAGGCTCTAGATGTAAATGATACTAGCAGTCACATATTCTAATAGTGACCGCGCAGAACGTTGCTTAACTTTGATAATCGGTGAAGATTGACTAATAAAGGTACGCCACGATCACAAACAAAATGTTATACATACTACCTACCTAGTTATGTTTGTGTCAGGGTTCCCACGTGATGACGACATCCGGCAGCTACGTGCTGCAGTGGCGATGCGAGGCAATGGACACGCACCGCGCCGCACAACTCATGTACTTCTATGAAACACTCGATAGCCATCACTACAAGTGAGTATTAGCTTCCGCCCGCGATCTCGTTCGCGTTCCTTTTGATCATGTTCATTTTCCGGGATAAAAGCCTATGTGTTAATCCAGGTCACGGACAATATAATATTCCAAGTTTCATCGCATCAGGGGGGCAATCGTTATCTCATAAAAACCTGCCAGGCTTAAGATCATGATCATCATTGATGATGAAGGCGTATCAACTTATAAATTATTGATGTATTGCAGAGGTTCGATGTCGAGCCTCCAGTCCGGCGCCAGCGGCTTCTCGTGCCTGAGTGTGAAGTCCAGCGTGTCGTCGTGTCCGTCGCGGTGATACCCGCGACCCGCGGCCTGCCTGCCGGGCGGGCCCCACGCCCCGCCGCCGCGGCCCGGCAGCCACGCCCCGCCACTATCGCCGCCGCTCCTCGGGGAGGACGACTAGAACCTTCATTGTGAATTTTGTGAACTTTGAAAAAAGAATACAAACCTCTTTATACCGGCTTATTTCATCCACGCTTTGGAAGAGTGTCGGAGGATGACTAGAATATTCATAGCATTCATAGCGAATTTAGTGAACTTTGAAAAAAGAATGATGTTGAAAATAGACAACAAACCTCTTTATACCGGCTTATTTCATCCTCGCTTTGGAAGAGTGTAGAAGGAGGACTAGAATATTCATAGTGAATTTAGTGAACTTTAAAAAAAGAACAATGTTGAAAATAAGACAACAAACCTCTTTATACTTTCTTGTTTAATCCACGCTTTTGGAAGAATGACTAGAATCTTTATAGTGAATTTAAAATAAAAAGTGAAGTGTGTTCAAATAATAACTCGAATAGCAACGAATCCGATCCTATTCGATTACTGGATGATCCTATTCGATTATTCGATAATCGATTCACTAGATCTAGGTTCATTTGGGTTAGAACATGTACCTCTCAAAGATACCCCTGCATTATATTCACCTACTATTTACAAAATACAAGGATTTACAAAAGAGTTAGCAAAAACATAGATACAAGATAACATTGACGTGAGCAAAATATTGGACTCTAGGTGATAGGAATATTTAGGTAGGTAGGTATGAGTGTATCAAGTTCCTTGTGGAATTTAGTGTCAAATTTGAGTACCTATGTTAAAATTTGTTTAATAATAAGACAGTTTTAAAAATAGCTGTTTTATGACGATTCGGTGCGGCACGAACTAGAATCTTATTAGAAAATTCGAAAAATGGATTTCTGAAATCTTAAATTTAATTTGTAGGTTTTAAAAATAAAACAAAATAGTGTAATGAAAAATACTTTATTTTTTTCCGCTTTAGTAAAATGCTTACATAATTTATAGATAGATAGAATAATTCATAGTTATTGCTATATATAAATCTGCTTCGTAGTTTATTCACAGATGATAAATATTTCACAATCATTGCGTCCTCCATTAAGTACAGTCATAGACAACAGTACATTGTATGAAATATCAAGCACCTATAAAATCGCTTGCAATACATAAAATTAAAATAAATAATTACGATTGCAAAGTACCTATATTTTTTCAATAAATAAAAAAAAAATGTACATACATTATTATAATAGACACGTTATTAGCATAAGTTAGTTTTAATAGTTTTACTTGTAGTTAATATAAATTAATATTGTTGGAAAGCAGCCAAATAATCCAGACTGTGCTACGTTGGCACAAGACGAGTAACTCACCCTGCCACTCGACTGCCGACTAGCCTATACAAAATTTTCCGCCAAGTACAAGGCAAGAGCGAATTAGGCGTCTGTTCCTTCTCTAAGTCTCATCACTTACCATCAGGGGGTTGACAAAGATCTAAAATTGTAAAAAAAAATGTGAATTGACATTACAACATTTGTTATGTAATAACTACTTGTTGTAACAAGAAATAACTGATTCATATTTACATTTATTAAAATTAATGATAGTGTTCTAGAAGATACAAAGCCCTAAGAGTTATAGGTGAGGGAGTAGGTATAACTAAACAATTTTACTACATATTGTGGTGTGAAATGAATGTTAAGTCTTGATCTGAAACCTAGGTTTTGTCGTTATGACAACCGTTAAACAATTTCAACATTTCTAAAGATATAAAATAACTCGAATGAAATATGAGAAATCGCAAACAACCGTTTTGTGTGCAATAACATTGCACAAGGCTTAGCATAAATAGGTATCTGTTTGCTGTTTGCATCTGTTTGCTGGAAGAGAACTCTTTTTAGGGTTAAGCTCGCCTATATGTACATGTTTTAAGTTTGAGTTTTAAGTTAAGTTTCTCTGTGTACAAAAAAGAATAAAGAATAATATCATTATGATCAAAACAAGTTTAATTATATGAAAAGTAGAAAATAAGCTAAAACACTAAAAAAAACAGATTTAGGACTAAAAACTTTTTTAGATCAGAATGATATTTATGCTGCACCTTGTGCAATGTTATTGCACAGCAAAATGGTTGGGTGTGATTTTTCATATTCAATGTCAGTGATTTTATATCTTCAGAAATGTTGAAATGTGCGATCGAGAAGATGTTTGACGGTTATCAGCCCATAAATAAATATTCAAGTCTTTCCAGGCAAACCCGCCGGCTCGCCATGCAGTCAGAAAGTTCATTTCATGAGATCTCGGGTTATTTACCTACGACAAAATCTAGGTTAAACATAACGAAAAGGTAACTCAATATTTGAGAATGTAAATTGTTCTATGTATCTGCCAATAAAGATAAAAAAATACGTATTTTTCCAGATAATATTTTTAAATGGTTGTAAATAGCTGATAATAGCAAATGAATACAAATAATTTTATTATAATATGTAGTGCTATAAGTACCTAGTTACTTTAAACTGTTAAATTGTCATTGGTCTCAGTCACATCGTCTCGTAACCAACTTACTCGTATATAATATTTTAATGTTGTAGTGTATAACAAAAGAACTAGTGTGGTGAAAATAAGATTCATGCACAATATTAGCTATACGTAAGTTGAGATTCTCATTGATAGAAACTTTTTAAATAATGTTGAATGTGTAAAATAGGAAAATGAGTGCGTTTACACTGCGCTAGTAGCTACCACTAGTAACTGTCCTTTTAGTAAAACAGCGGATTGGCAAACCTGCTGAGGAGACAAAAATATTTCGTCTCTTGTTTGACATAAAAGACGATAGAAACTATTTTGTTGTCTTAGATTTTTATATAGAAGTACATTGTTTATTAGTGTGCTATAAATATAACTCACACATCAATAGTAAAGCCATGTTGTATCGAACTTGACAAATCTCTACCAGCGCTTATCGTAGCGGCTATAACTCTTTATTGAAAACAAATATTAATCTTTATAACCTCGCCGTAAAGCTCATTTTGCATTACATAGCGCAATAATGGTCCAAATCAATTATTTTCCAATTAAAACTAGCAATTGTTTAGATAAAATTAATTGTGTGATAAAACGGCATTCGATTAGAATCTTTGTGTGCATAGGCTTAGAGTATATTTTAGACTGAGATTGTTATCGAAATGGCCAAGACAGAATACATTTAGGTACATACGTAGTAGGTACTTTGAAACATATATTATCAATCTCTATACTTATATATTATAAGGTTTTACACTTTCCTATCTGTTTTTTTTTATTACAGGTCGAGTACAAGACGGAATTGATTACTTAAACACTTTATAATTTATGCTTTTGAGATTTGAAAAGTCTTAAAATAACGGTATTGAACTAGTTAATTAAATTAAAATAAATTCTATTTGTGATAACATTATAGAAATAGAAATAGAAATAGAAATTATTTATTTTACGCAAAAACACAAAGATACAACATTAAATAGAAAAGTAACGATACTTAAACAAAATATTCTTTTACAAAGTTCTTATATCAAAAATTACTAACAATTAAATATAAATTGATGTATACATACATACATACATACATTCAGCCACACAATGTCGTTTTAGTAATAATTTCACAGAACGTCTAAAACATTTATTTTGTTAAAAGCCAATGTATTATAGATCTGTTAGAAAATATTTCAAATTGTTAAAATGCTTTATAAACATCTTGCGTTGTGAAAAAGCAATTTTTTTATAACTTTTAAGTCGCGAATATTAGAATTAAGTGGAGCTGGTATTCAGTTTTATTTATTTAGTTTAAAAACATTATACTTAATAGTTAAATTTTATTCATTTTAAATAAAAATATCGATATATTATGCAACATTTGTTTTTGTACCCATAAAATATAGCAATCTTAAACATTGTGGTCCCTAAGCACTTCAGCTCTTTCAATATATTTAAGAATTAATTAATTTAAGCTTTCTTTTTGCTGTTGTCTGTAGTAGGTAGTCATTATAATATTATTGCGAATTCTGTGCATGCCTGTAATTGGCACACATTTTATAGAATAAGGTTTTCAAAAGTGATTATTGTAATGTACACTATGTGCGCTGTTGGCGTTGCCTATTGAATAAATAAATAAAGAATTTAACAAAATAGTACATAGGTAAGTAATATCTTAAAAAGAAATTAATTTATACGCTTAAGATTAAAAGAAGTTGAAGTTGCTAACTGTACCTAGGTACCTACAATGTTATTTTCTGACTAACAGCAAAAGTTTTTCCGCTTTTGTCGGATAAAGTTTACAAATAAGGTAAATTTTAGGGTTCTGTTGTTCATAAACAACAATAAAAAATCAATTTTCTAATCCGAAGAAATCGTAAGGGCTCCATATTATATACTCGATATAAAATTACACAATTCATAAAATGCAATGTATTTCTGCAACAAAGACCTATAAAATCCGACAGCTGATAAAAACCTTATTACATAGCCGACGTATTGCAATCTTATTTGTAAATTGTAAATATTGTGTAATGTTATTGTATTGTAGATGATATTATGTATGTATATATACCTATATACAGCAGTGGCTGAAGTCAGCCTGTGGATGATGATGATGATGATGTAGGTTGTAGTTTTTGTAGGTACCTAGCTACTACGAACAATGTCCTCGAAAGAACTAAGTACAGAAGAAGGTATGATAATGACCGACAGATTTCGTAAACTCGAAAGGGGTCTGTGACAATCATTGCTGTCGAATAATTGGTCGAATGCGATGTCAAACGTCACTTTTTGTATTGCCGGTACCTACTTACCTATGAAAAAGTTACGTTTGACAGCTTATGCGTAATCTGTCTGCGCTTATCGCAAGATACGTAATCAGAGGCCAAAAGCTTTACTAAGCTCGGAAACTTTTCAACAAATAACATCGAGAGAGACTTTTAATCTAAGCTTCCAGCCAAGTTTTGTGGAAAAAACTATTCAAGTTGACTAAATATCCAGAGCCAGGTGGAATACTCTCGACTACAGTGCCAATCTGGATCTATAGATTTTGACAGAATTCGTGTCATTTTTCAGTACAAAATGACACAAAATCTGTCAAAATCCGGATCCAATTTGGAACGGCGGCGGCGGTGGTCGAGAGTAGTCCTACTGATACTGATGAACGAACAATTTGCGCTATAGATACGACTATCCTCACTGGTTCTACGGGTATATCGTTTATATTTCCTGTCAAAATACCCTTGTCTATAAATTAGGGAGCCTATCTTGCAGGGTAGGCATGATGGTGTAACCGTGTATCTGCAAGCTCGTAAAAAGATTGATAGTATAGCCATAAATAAGAAACCCACGGCCAGAGAGTCGCGTTATGCATTTTATACCTAGTAAAGACAATTAACGGGCGATAAGACTAGCTTCATTGCAAAGTTATACAGGTTCTAGTTGAGTGCTTTACGGCGCGATAAGCCAGCCACAATTTTACGCCACGGAGCGCTCGATGTAATGAATTTACGGAGGTTTTCTTTGATTGGTTTGCTGGAAGGCTTTACTGAATTTTTTTAACAGCAAGTTAGGGTTCTTATGCGGAGTATTTGAACACATAGTACCTAGTCAAACTTCACTAGCTAATAATTTCCTGATGTAGAGCCTAAAATATTACTTTAGCAGTATTAGGTAGGTCTTATTGCCATATCAGGGATGTTTGCGCAGCACCACACGGATGGCTTCCATGCCCTGTTAAGAAAGAAAACTGTCTCCCTGATTAGCAGAGTGAGGGGCAGTCTGAACAGCATCCTGAAAACAGTTGCAGACAGCTGGACATCTCCGCTGTGGAAAAGTCTTGTACGGAGGACGATAAATGAAGGAATCCTGTTTCTTCATTGATCGCCCTCCGACCTCGATTCAATTTTTAGTCTTAAGGTTCTTGTTGTTTTTCTGTTTCGTTCTTGTGTGTTTTGTATATGGATCCCTAGTTGTCCGAAATAAAGAAGTTTTATTTTATTTATTTTATATCAAAATCTGGCAGTTTTCAAGGCGTTTAACGCTATGTCCAGGTATAACAGGTTTCTTTCATATTTGATGAGTTGACTGCTTGCAAGCGGAACAACGCGTCTAAACTCATCGAAATGACTACCTATATTACGAAAGTTTCAACATGATCCAAGTGATGTTAGAATTACATTTCACTTTGAATTACATAGGTAGCTACTGACTAAAATTGTGAAGGCGTGGACGGTGTCTGGGTAGGTATTAGGTATACCTAAAGGGACTGAAAAAAAAACATTAAAAACAAACAATTATAGGAATGCCACAATCGCGTGAACGTTTGTGCCATTCTGCCTGGTAACAACGTGCTCGTAAACTTGCGCCTGCGCCTGAAATAATTGCTTCATAACTAGGCCAGGCTAACAACTGCCACATAAAACAAAGCACCATAAGCTTTACCTACCCACCTACTTAGGTGCATACCTACTTCGTTGGACTAGGTATGCCTCTGATAACGTTTTTCTTGCGACAGGCTTGCTAGACCAGTGCCTAAATATCTCTTCTTCTTCTCTTCAATAATGGCCTGTGTCCGTCATTTCGACTCGTACAAGAGATCAGTGACCGTTAGTCGATGGCTACTACTGTCAAACGTCACTTTGTATTGTAATGATACCACGTTTGAATGCAAATGGCCTCTGATCGCGAACCTGTCGCAGGAACGTAATCAGCGGGACGCTGTTTTTTTTATTTTCCATCAACTTCGATGTTCATGTCATCTAGAAAACCTGAAAACCTGTAGAGTAAGGTAATCTATAAATGACGCTCTCTGCTCTCTTCAATATAAGAAATTATATCCCTAAAATACGAATGATACCCACCATCCACCCTATTTCACCATGCACAAACTACATAACATGCCTAATATCCTATGCTTCAACAAGGAAAGTCAGCGTCTCACAATAACATCTGCACATTGTCGAGTAGTGGACAAATTGGACTTTCAACGTGCTTCATCAGCTTTCCCAAAAGAAGTTGTACAATAATATCAAGTGGGGTGTCATATGATAGGGTTTTGTTTAGACATTCCAAACCCGATTTATTTTGATTCTAGGTCTAATACTTTTTAAATTGTTGTAAAAATTATAAAATTGGCTAAACCAGTATACCGTGAGCTACCGTTTCTTGGAGTTTCAATGATTTTGTAGTTCAAGTAAGACTGGTACATAGCTAGACGGCGATTTCGAAGCGATTTGCAACGTTTGTTACAACCATTGGTCAATAAAAATTGTTTGGGTTTTATTAACCTCCGACCATCACGAGATCTCAGTTCGGGGCGAACTACTAGTAAAGTAGGCATGTCTTAAACAAGCACCCTACCTACCTAACCTACCCTCGAGGTCCTTTATGCTCTTGAGAGGGCGTCCTAAGTAAAATCGACAGTGATTAATACTAGGCCTTTTTTCACGAAAAATACTCACTTTAGAACGAACTAAAGCTAAATCTGGATTTCAGACTCCTGTTCTGCTGATCGATGTTCTGTCGCGTCGATTATTTGACGCCAGCCGACTCGAGCCGGGGCGAACAAACTAGCGTGGCCCATAGTTTGCTCATACCGCTCGGGTCGACTCGCTGTCAAAATCATCTTGGTATAACGCCTTTGGTAGTTTTTTGATGACACTTGATTTTCAGTTGTTTTGAGGTTATTTCAACGTGTTCTTGGTTCTTCCGGTCAGTAAAAAGGCTCTAAAAGAGTAGGTTCGTAGGTCGTAGGTCAGTGCACTTTTCTGAAGTAGCACTAGAGAAAACACGTGCAACGCTTTTGACACTTTGGTAGGATCCTGCTCCTAGTCCAATAGGTACCTTACCTAGGTACTTACTTACCTACTTTGTCTTGTCTCCCCCTGACACTTTGACTGTATTTTAGTCCAGGACGATTCGTTCTTGACTTTAGTAAGTACCTATCTACTTACTGTTTATTTTGGATACCTTATGATTACTTTACTCAGAGCCGTAAAGTTGTTTGGCGCGTGGCGTTCGTAGTGATCTGTCTTCGTAAGCAACTTTTACCCTCTACCAGCTGTTATCCTTGTGGCTTCGAAGGCAGAAAACCTCGTCATCAAAGATAAGCTTCTGGTTATGGCACTTTTCATGAGCCAGCACTGAGTTATTTCGCCAGATTTGAAGTCCATTTTAAGTAAAAGTTTTTCAGGTTATCCATGTCGAAACACTTGCTAATAAAAAGTGCCCGAAGCTGAAAAATCTTTATGCTGCCGAGTTCATGTCGTGAGTTAAAATGTTTTTTTAATTTATTCACTTGAAAACTAAAAACGCGGGTTTTGCCGGAAGGAGCTGCGCACACGCACGCCTATCGAGCACTGCCTTAAAAACTAATAGTGTTTGCACAAGTGTTTTCTAAAACAATTGTAAGTTTTCTACTATTACTTCTGTAATGTCGCAGGGCAAGTTGGAAATATTTCTAGTTGTAAAAAGTGCCTATATTTATCAACATTGTATTGTCGGTCCCTAGAGTCCCTCCCTACAGATTGTTTATGTGTTGGTATTTACTTTATCACCAAAGGGTTGTCTTTGGGATCTGCATCGATGAATCACCTTTTCAGGGTTTTACGACACTTTTTGTACATTTTGTAAGGCCCGCGCGAGGGCGCTGCACTCCCTTACATAAAGAATTGTATGAAAATTAGCTGTCTTACGCATCCTAGTTGCGGTATCATGTCGAAATATGTTTTATAATTTCAATAGAGCTTGAAAAACATCCTCTCTCTGCATTTGCTTACTTTCCAAACTATATGTTTTTCCTCTGTCTCTTCCTTCACCCCCTTTTCCAGCTCACGCCTTTACTACTCATGTGGTCTCGTTGGAATTTTTTTTCCCATCTGATCTGGCCCGGTGGGCTCGATGGGAATAACCCACGATACCCTTGGCCAAACCGGCCGAACCTAGTAATTATACAGAGCCCTGATTCCCCATACTGCCGCAGCACAAACACAAGTGCTCGGCGTCCTACATACAACATAGGTACCTACCGTGCTGTGCGCTGCCGATCAACCTCTTATCAACGCTGATAAGTTACCAGCGGCCAACTCCGTGAAATCACAGCTAGCCAATCGCAGCTGGTCTTAGCGGGCTTTGCAAATTCTAACAACAAGTCCACAGAGAGTTAGGTAGCACCAGCTTATTGACATCTCTTACCATTGACACTTCGCTTTTTGTGTGGCATGTGTGGTCTCTGAGTGTATTATTCAGCAAGAGATTGGAATAGGGCTTGCTATGGAACTAAGTGGGGACTTTTTAGTAGGGTTAGAGTTTATACGTCCAGTCGAAGGGCTTTCATCATGTTCCTATCATTCAGTGTTCTGTAGACCGACTTCACAGATCATAATAAAATACTATATACCCTTAGAAACGTAGGTATACCTACTTATAAAACATTTTGCGATACCCGAAATGGGTCAATGAGTTTAAAAATGCCTCACACCCTTAAAGCTAACACCAATTTGTAAACTCTTATAATACAAATAAACGTATCTTGTATCATGTAGGTACCGATTCTCAGACCCGTATGCTAGTTAACTGGTCAAACACTGATCCGGACTCAAGCATAAATTTTTGTATGAAAATCTCTACTCAAATCAACGCTTGACTATCGATTTCTTTAACAGTATACGGGCCCTAGAGTTACTCATTAGGTACGTAGGTACCAAAAACCGGTATTACGTATGTCTTTTGTAGATAGGTACCTACCTAAACTGAATAAACCGACCTTTGCGTGTATTGATTGAAACTGCGCATTATAAAATGACCGATGTTGCTGAGCCCCGAGACTGCATTTGCTTGGACTTTCGACTCGAGTATAGCACACGCAAATGCATTCACAAAGCGAGAAATTTGGTATGAAAACCGGATAAGCGCCTCTAGCGGGACATTTGGGAATTGTGCAATTCCCAACAAAATTGTACTCGAGTCGAAAGTCAAAACAAATGCACAGACTCAAGGCTCTGGACAAAAATGGTCATCGCGTATCATCCAGTGAGATAGCCTATGTAAGTATAAAGTCTCGAGACTAGGATTCTAGCAATAGGTTTTACGCTACTAAGAAACGACTTTTTAACTACCTAGCACCCCATAGGTGCTACACTCTGCGCCTGTCAAGAAAGTAACAAACGGCTTCATAGATTGAAATTCAAAATAAGTAGGCACTTGATGAAACTTAAAAGTTGCCATGTAATGATACCATTCTTCAAAACTTTGATATTGATTTTTAATTTGGGCATATAACAATAAAGAAAGTTACATTTAAATAGGTACCTAGTAGACAAATCTACTTTAAATTGTACCTACTGTATCATTAGTAAATGATGATGATGAGAGAAAGTTTCAAAAATGTTTTATGACTGAACTTAAACTTGTAAAAAATATTTTCTTAGGTAGCAATGACACTAATTATTTTACATTAATCTTATTTTTTTAGTGTATTCTTAATAGGTATTAGGTAGGTAATAAGGTATGAAATGCATAAAATATAGATTTTTTGTGGGTCCAACCTATGCCTGCCGTGCCTACCTCCCTCAATCCAATCAAAAATTTTAGTGTTGTGCTTACTCGCGCCCAACCGTTACTTACTTATCGATGACTTAGTAGGTACTGACATTTTTTGTTTTATTTCTAAAGAGATTTTATTTTTGTAGAATTGTCATCAGTTTAATTGATTGAGGAAAAAATAACAATCATTTTAAAATTCTAGAATGAGTTCTACTACATTGGCCCTTTATTGCAATTAGTTTTTAAATTACGAAACTCAGCCTTCGTGCAAATATTTAGGTATACAAAAATAAGTGGTTCGATGTTATTCTATAATTACATTATTTACTACCTAATGTATGAAATACCTACTTAACTATCTTATTCATGCAAAAATGTATGAAGACGCTCTAAGTGTTTAAAGTAATAATGTTGCAAACGGTAGGTGGTATATTATTCATTACTTTACTTTCTTATCAGTCAACATCTTATAATACGTGACGGTAGGTATAAGCAGGTACGTATATTACATTCACGATAAGTTTACAAAGAGAGATTTAGAAAAAATCTGCCGTCTCTGTTTCACCAGAAAATAATTTTATTATTTACTTATTCAAAATAAATGTATTGGGTTTAGAGGTCGGGTACTGCGATGACCACTGCCCGACGCTATCATATCGCTAAACCTCAACACACACTCCAACGGGAATACCGGATACCAACGCGTAGCACTCAAAACTAGTTTCGTCCCTTTCACATATTCCCTTCGAATATGTTAACTCGCAGTCTGTCCCGTTCTTGCAACAGCACTGTTAGTCCTATCATTACGTAGTATGCATGTATACAGAACCGCAGAACGCTGGTAAACTATTCACTTTTGTGTTGTGTAGTAGTTTTGCCAACTTGGTGTCGTCCGAATTAGACTCGCTTCATGTGTTTTGTGCGGGAAATGTCGAAAGTGCCGTGAACGTATTTGATTTTAATAGCTTTAAAGAGGGCTCGTGTGATCTTATTTTATTGGTTTTAAGCAAAAAATGTTGCGATGTGCAGCTGAGCGTCAGTGGCGCGCAAACGCTGCATTTTTTAGATTCCGATAGACTTCGAAAGTTGCTAGTTATTCATTTATTTAACGATGCAATAGTGTAGTGCTAGATTGTTTGGATTTTGTGATTTGTTACCTAGTGATATCTTGTGAAAATGAAAACATTGAGCTGCAGTTTGTCTGACGTAAGTATAAATAATTTAATAATTTTACAAAGTACTGGTATAATGGTTCAATATTCTACAAAAACACACAACACAACAATGCATGTCAAATGTTTAAATCAGCGAGCATGTGTATGTAGGCGCTGATTTATTATTGTTGGCTTCTTTTCCTGTAAAATGTAATGACCAACATAGGTAATTTTTCTAGAAATGTTATGATTCATCTGACATCATCATTGCTTCTTATAATTTATTTAAATATATTAAAAATGTCATCTGACATTATAACTTTGTGTTGATCCTTTGGTACATATTATCATTATTAATAGGTAGGTATTAGGAAGGTTAGATACATATTATATTTTTGTTATCTACTTATCAAAATATTTAATAGGTATGTCTCCTTATTTTCTTTGTAAACGCCCGTGACAGACAAATACAAGAGCTGGCACCAGCCCAGATTTCGACTAAAATACATCAATGATTGTTTGTTATTAATGTAAGTATCCAAATAACACGAACTGTTCATGATTACCCACGATGACGTCAGATAACATACAAAGGAATTAGAACTCATAAATGATTATTTAATGTAGATAAACTAAGCTCAAAACTATTAAATAATAAAATCAAAATTACTTTTAAATAACCTGCAAAAGAAGAAAACTTAGTTTTTATTTTAGTTAATTTTAATTTTACGTCATCTTTTTTCTGGTGCCGCGCTGAGCCGATAAAGAACATGCTGTTCGTCTGTCTCACGTAAATATAGAACAAGATAACCGACCACTCCTACTGGAATGTGTCCGTTTCTTAACACACTACATCCTTTCAATAACCTCGACTCATCTTAGTCTTAAGAAAGAATTGGTTCTTCTCCGAAATAAGCACTAGTTTTTTTTCATTAATGGCGTTATCATTTCTGTTTGCATTATACTGCCATATTTATAAAAGAGCCTTGCCCTCTGTTGACCTAAAATGACCTGTTATTGACTCAAGCTGAATATTATCTGTCGATAAGTATACATATTGTGCTGACCAACAGCTTTCAAAAATAAATTACTTTGTCTCGTTTCTATGTTCGGATATCAATGCGAGAAAAAATTGGAGCGATGGATATAGGTTAGGTATCTATGGATCCAAAACTCGTTAGTTTCGATTAAAACATTTTCATATTTAGGATATACTTGTGGCCAAATTTAAAATATTTACTTCTGTTAATTTAGTTTGATGTTGATGTTAGATAATTCAGTATGATTTGCTTGAAATTTATTTAAATCTAACTTACTTACATCACAAATACCTACCTAAAATGTGCATAGTAAGTGCCTATCCTACCTACTTAATTTGTTCACAGATCATATAATACTACGTTTGTTGTTTTAGTTGAACAGTGCAGTGCAGTTTGTTACTTCCACTACAAGTTAGGTATACCTACCTTGTTATCCAATCAATAAGTAGGCAGGAAACTTAGAAACAATAAGGATATTGCGGTGTATATAGAAATAACATTTTCTAAAAATATCAGAATGTTTAAAGCAATATTTTTATTAATATCAGCTGGTTTGACATCAATCATATTAATTACAATGTGTGGTAAACTGTTGAGAGACCCCTCGACATACACAATTGGATAATTCAATGGAAGCAATCGCGGTGCTTGAGTTATTAAATTATCTAACGCTTGATTTATTAACGCTATAACTAATAAGAAACAATCCAGACCAACCACTATGCTAAAACTGAAATATTTTTATGAAAGCAAACATATATAGCTACTTTCTATTTTTAGATCTTTAAACGCTTGTAGTAAATTGATAATTTATTATAATTTATACTACCAGTAGAATTCTGTTAATACTCTATATTTAGTTATGCAAATAATATCTTGTAACTGTTACCTAACAAAAGGTTACTTAATTAGGTATATCTAATATTAATAAACTCAATGATATTATAATATGCATTCAGTGATCGGTATCATGGTTTTATTGCATTGCACATGCACGCTGTATTTCGATTTATATTTGTTAAGCTTTATGAATTGAATCGTGCAATTGACAGAAATTTATTGGATAATTTGATAAAAATCAATTGAGTTGAAGCCATCAAATCTGAGCAATTGACTCCAACACTGAGCGCAACGGTACCGTTGTAATTACTCTTTAATTGCCCTGTAATTGTCGGAGTAGTAACTGTTGAAATACTACGCTATCAAATTATATGTACAATTGTGTTAGTAGGTTGTATCTTTTTAAACGCTTCAAGAAAGTCTTTATAATACAACGTATTAAGAAAGTACCTTTCAACTCACTCTTTCTTTATCGTCGTAATGTGCTTTTGTGTTTTACTATCTATAACGTATAGGATGAAGTATTCATTGATTGTGTATTACGTACTCGTTCCGTTATTGTTAGCTACTGGCCATTAGACAGCATTAATATAGCACACATCGTCACTTTCCACGCGAAGTGAAAAGCCCCAACCGGCTGTTCTCTTTAAAGAATATCAGCTCTAGTTTTCCTTTTGGTTTCATATTATTGAATGTGATTCACATCCGCAGGCTTGTCCGTGCAGTTTCTTAGATGTTATGACGTGACAGCATTGATAACCAAAGTATTAAGTTAATATGTGCCTACCTAAAACACGATTTCTATTTTCAGAAATTGAATAATAATGTGCCTACCTACGACTTGAATACCTATGATTAAAATACAATAATATTATGGCAGCCTTTCCGTATGTAAACTACTAACTTAATAAATATTTTAATTTAAGTATAAAGTTTTAGTGGGTAAATGCTTCCATAGTGAATCTATTTATAGAGAGATATAAATAAAACCTACGTGTGACATTATTGATCAAACAAAGCTAAACAATAGGTAGCGCTAAAGCGTTATCTGCTAGAACAATAGTCCCTTTGTTCTATACTTCTTATGTTTTACAACACCTGAGAAATACCCTTCGAAATGTGAAACCCCATATTGAATAAATAGAATTTCATAATTTCAACGATTATGATATACTAGACTTCGTTCGCGTCTCGTTGGATCCCGTTGATTTTTTGGGATAAAAAGTAGCCTATGTGTTAATCCAGGTCACGGACAATATATATTCCAAGTTTCATCCAAATCGGATCAGTAGTTTTCAACAAACAAACTTACATTCACATTTATAATATTAAAGTAGGAAAAATTGTAAATATTGTAAATACTGTATTAGTTGTAATTTTCTTTGTGAATAAAAGTGTTTCGTTTTTAAAGACATAAGTAGGATAATATAATATAATATGTATATGTATATACAAACAAACATGTATATATATTAGTAGGATTTACCGTACTAGGTAGGTATACCAATAGAAAGAAAGTTTTATTTCTACTTGTCTTATAAAATTGACCTACCCTATTATTGTAACCGAAATGTGAGTAGTCAAGCCACACCTTTTACCTACACGTAAAACCGTTGTAGGTAACGTATTCATCGCGATAAGCAGCGAACAATATTTTTTTTTTTTGCTCGGACGGAGCACGGTCGGTGGTCTTCTATCACTGCGTGCAAGGCCATCGACCCTGCAAGTATAAAACAAAATAGCTTGCATCAAATTCGCGTGTTAAAATTATCGATAGTTTTGTGCGTGCGTTCAATGTGTGTCCCAACACTAGTTTTATTCGGGTTTGCAAAAATGTCAGAAGAGGCGCATTACCTATAATAATGACTATGAAAACTTTTGTCTTCCAAACTTCTTAGCAAAAAGTTAAATATATAGGTGAGTCGTAAGTCGCGCTCCTTGTCGTAGGTAGATAGTTTAGTCACGTCAAGGTACCTAGTTATGTACATACATAACATAGGCCGGAATACTGAAACGTCACTCAAATTTGAGCACCACTTAAAATTGCTCTGCCTCTGTTTGACATTACTCATGTAAGAGATGGCAATAGCTTAATCGTTAGGTAACTTAATTTAAGTAGCGTTTGAGTATTCGGCCGATAGTTAATTACCTATATAATACCTACGTAGGTAATAAAGACAAACAGAGATCTCGTTAATTTGTAAGTAGGTACCTATACCTACCTAATAGGTAGTTCTCTGAATGTGGCAGTAAGTAGACTACATACCTAAGTAGGTATGCTAGTTTAGGAAGGTAACCATTATGAAGTAAAATAACGTTAAAAATGATGTAGGTTACCAGTAGAGCTATCTATAAATCGTTTGCAACGGTTTCTAGATAACTCAACAGTTTCATGTGTATTTTGTAAATATTGTAAATACTGTAGGTAGGTAGGTATTACATAGTCTTTGTGAATAAAGATTTAACTTAGGTACCTAATGAACTTATGGGGCCTTACTTATGACAGACGAATAGTTAAACAGTTGAATCAAAGTCTAGCTCTGTCACTGTTTGACATTACCTGTTAGTAGGTGACAGCAATAATTTAAACAGCTGAATAAAGTTATGCAGCGATCGTAAGGGGGTTAGTTGTAAGTAGGTACTTACCTACATAAGTAGGTTAGGTAAGTAGTTAAGTAATTTACATACAGTCTATCCACTTATCTTACTGTGATCCTACCTACCTCGTGCTGACAAACAAACTGAGATTGCTTTGAGTAAACAGTCAAAAACCTTGTTTCACTATTTGCCTACTTGTACCTACCTACTTGTATCAAGTATCTGCGCAGAAGATTCTAATTATTGTTGATAATACCGC
This sequence comes from Eulithis prunata, assembly GCA_918843925.1. Lineage (NCBI taxonomy): Eukaryota > Metazoa > Arthropoda > Insecta > Lepidoptera > Geometridae > Eulithis > Eulithis prunata. Next base: position 8,953,409 of record OU974018.1, on the reverse strand, counting down.
CGAGTTATTTTCAGATTCTGTTGTTGCATTTTTGTAAAGTTTACATAAATAGCTAATGCAGTTTAGAATTATAAACTAATCTGTCTAATTTGACAGCACTAAAAATGTTGCCGTCCCTTTCTCATAAACTGAATAGACAGAGACGGCTATAATTTCAAAGCTGTCAAAGTTAGTTTAGAAAAAATATACAACATCGATACGAATAAAATTAAATGATCTAACCTCAAAATCGGAAGCCGAGTTATACTTTTGTACTCAACAAACTTATCCTGAAATACAGGGTGTTTCAATTTTACGACACAAACAAAGGCGGGCCATGGGTGGGCCTGTTGGCTCTCAAACATTGAATTGGACGCATGGAGCGCATAAATTGTGGACTAATTCGTTTACCGAAGTTTCGGCCGTCGAAGTGTTTACCGAATAAGTGACCTTTTTGATAACTTGGGGTCACTGGATGGGTCTTGGTTTGATTATAACAATAATATTGCTCAATGCCTATAATTGTATTTATAACTATACCGTGTAGTCTGTAGTGTGTACCTAGGTACCTATCTAAGAGAGAAAGAGATGTATATACCTAGAGTTTTGTAGAGTAACGGAGTCGCAGATTTGGGTTTCATAAATAAAAACATAGTAAATATAATTGATCGATTGAGCGAAGCGAACGAAGATCTTAGTGACAACTTGGACGAAAATGCGTTGTATGTTTGTTCGACGAGATCTTTTGAACCTCTAATTCGATCTTCACAGAATTTAGTAGGTATACGGATAGTACTCTTAAGTTTTACTGGTTTGTTAAATGAAGTAAATCTGTCAAGTAGTCGTGAAGTTATAAGGGTCCAAAGGGAGTAAAAAAAAAAGTCGTACAATAATATCAAGTGGGGTGTCATATGATAGGGTTTCTTTTAGACATTCCAAAACCGTTTTTATTTTGATTCTAGGTCTAATAGTTTTTGAGTTGTTGTAAAAATAATAAAATTGGCAAACCCAGTATAACGTGAGCTACCATTTAATGACCAGTTTCAATGATTTTGTAGTTCAAGTAAGACTGGTCCATAGCGAGACGGTGATTTCGATTTGCAAAGTTTATTACAACCATTGGTCAATAAAAATTGTTTGAGTTTTATTAACCTCCGACCATCACGAGATCTCAGTTCGGGGCGAACTACTAGTTATAATTAAGTACACGGTTAACTTTGTAACAGACAGTGCGCATAGTTTTCTTCCTATCCTTAGTTTACCAAAATTAATTATATTCTGAGTTCCTATTCTATAAAAATCCAGAAGTGCTACGGCGTAGCAGGCTACTACGCGTCGTAGCCAGTAATGTTTTCTGGAATAAAACATTATTTAGTTTTCAATTTATTTACTTACAATAATTTTTTTGAACTTGTTTTTTTTTATAACTTCGTAACTAAACAGTGGGTAGTACGATAGTGTAACACACAGTAAAACATGGTGTTATTGAGTCATACCATGTGGCCCATGTGTGTGTGATCAACTTATCCATTGAATAATAATCTCGACATTTTATAAATGGATGTGACAATTCTAGTACCTATACTCGTTGTGGATTATTTGAATAGAGCCTATCGGAATAGCTCTTGTAGGATATCTAAGATATATACCTACATAATGGGTCCATTTTTTATTTTTATTGAAATCATTTCTGAGTTTTTTTTTCTAGCGGCGAAAGAGGAATTTACCTTACATCTTAATAAATAAGTCAATTATGTGCTCGTGTGTATGATTTGAACACCATGCTCTAAAACCTAACTCTACCGAATCTACCGAAGTTCATCAGCCGCATCCATTACTTCTACATCTTTGTCTAGTCCAGTACATACGCGGTTGCGTATCAAAGATGAATAAATTAAAATAACATCTATTTATAGATTCTGTGGTTATGGATCGTGTTTTATGTCTCTGGAATGAAATAAATCCTTGAGATCCAAATCTATACTATTATAAAACTGTAAAAAAGCCAAAAACTAAAATTAAAGATATGGGAAAACTAAATATGCAGTTCTACTAAATAAACCATTCTGATTTCAAAAATCGAGTTTGTCTGTTTGTTTGTTCGTGGATCACGCCTAAACTACTGGACCAATTTCAATGAAACTTGTACCAATCAGAAGCCCTTTTTCCGGATTGTAACATAGGCTATATTTTATTGAAACCAAAGACGTAGATTCTTATATACAGCTTGACCTCTCTAAACTAAAAGCAGCCTTTGACACGAGGTTCATCGTATGCTGGTTGACAGATATTTTTTGGTGGAAAGTTTCGCACGCGTACGCAGTTGCGGCGGGTATCAGCTAGTACATACGCGCTGTGGGTCGTGGGTTCGATCCCCACCGAGAACAAACATTTGTGTGTTGTAAACATAGATGTTTGTTCTGTGTCTGGGTGTTTCTATGTATTATAAGTATGTATTTAGAAAAAAAAATGTATGTATGTATTCTATCAGCCATCTAGTTTCCATCGTACAAGCTTTGCTTAGTTTGGAATATAAACGCCTTTGCATCTAATCGAGAAGAATCGAGACGATTTATACGTACCTATACCCACAGCACGTATATACAGACTTTTATTAGAATTTTAGAGTAACCTTACCCAACCAAAACCATTCTCTCACACATACACATGAAAGACGTATATCAATACGTGAGAGGCTGACTAATCCGCGGGTTTCCTCACAATATTTTCCTTCACCGTTTTTTGTCATTCTCATTCATTTTGATTCGTTTTCTATTTTACAATATCAACTTGAGTAGGTGACCACAGATCAATAATGTTAACAATAATGGTAAGTAGGTGCATAAGAGGGTAGGCAGATTTTTACCCGACCACGCGAAGCAAAAAGAGGGCTATCCTAGATCCCTGTAGAGTCAGGTCAAGTAGATTTGTCCTAATTACGGTTGTCATCGCAGTCCCAGAGGGCAATTGTCCAATAGTTCATTTCCTCTCTGTCAAGGTGGACGGGACTGAAATATCTCTTTGACCATACATTTCGTATTAAGAATTTTGTACCTATAGGTTTGAACTAGAGCAAGACCTACAATTAATTTCAAATTAGGATTAAGTAGTCAGCTCATCATAATACCTCGATTAGTATCGTTAGTCATAACAACATCTTTTCTAGGTCATCTTTATATAGGCCCCGACACGATTTAATAGCTCTCAGCGAAGTGGAGAAGAAGTTCTTTATCTCTTTCTGTCGCTGCGCGCAAAGCACCACCTACTTCCCCTCCATGGAAGGTCAAAGTTATTAAACCGTGTCGAACGAAACCTTTAACATTATAATACCCAGTTATAGTATTTGCTCTCGCCCACATACGCAAAACTTATGATCCGGCATCCTGATGATAGGCACCTATCTTCTTCTATCTAAACTATAAGTCCTAGAGGTTTGATATTTGGAGGGTAGTATCCTCATATGGTGTAGGGGTGCACTAAAAAAGGAATTTTGAAAAGTCGCACCCTAAAGGGTCTAAAATTAGGATCAAAGATTTTTACCAAATAATGCGTATGCTGCTACCACGCGAGCAAAGCCGCGAGCGACAGCTAGTTGCTCATAAAATTTAAATAAATTACTCACCGTTTTTTAATATTGTTGTTTGGTGCAGGTGGCACTATGGATCCTCGTGGTCTACCTGACGCTGTACATCCCCGACATCGAGATGAGGGTTGAGGAATCCGAGCAGCCCCGGGAGGCTCCAAGGGAGGTAGGTACGATTCATCTATATCAAGTAATAAAATGTAGGTACTTGAAGCAGACCCTGTTCTTGTCTAAAAAATTAAATAATTAATTTCTAAAAAATTTATAACAAGAAATAAAACAACACTCAGCTGTTCTAGCTGCATCTTCTGTCAAGAAAAAACATGTTATTTGCCAAAACAGCTCTAAAATTATCCACATTGTTATATAGGCCCTCAATGTAGGCATGCAGATCGATCTTGATTATATAACATAAGTAGGTTTTATAAGTATTGGCAGCACAGCTCGGTTTTATGGCTCTAGGAAACCACCGTTGATAATTTGAACCCTTGGACGAATTCGCCACATAGTGGAAGAATTAGCTAAACCATTTAGGTACAACGTTAAATTATTGTATTTCCGAGATGCCTTCTTTCCGGCACTTTTATGATACACGATGTTTCTGCTATCCCAGCAACCCCCACACGCCACCACCCCGCAACCGGAGCCGGTAGAGCAGTATCTCAACTTGGGCAAATGCTTCCACATGCCGCGCGAGATGTGCCCCCCGGCTGGACACTGTCAGGCAGTGGGGGCCTCAGCGCTCATCTGCTGTGACATCGACACTAATTATCTGAAGGAGTTCTTGGGGCAGAACAGTAAGTTAGCCAAGAAGTCTTCTCTATATGGACAAAGTATGAGAGTTGTGTCCGCCCCGTCCTCAAGCCTCAATCCATCCTCTTCTGCTGTGACATCAACATTAAATAATTATTATAAGTACCTGAAGGAGTTCTTCTGGCAGAACAATAAGTTAGTCAGAGACATGAGGCAGTGTCAAAAATATTGAGTCGCTTATTATGAACGGACCTGTAAGTAGTGTGCATGTAGAACTCGGAATAGATAAATTTTATTATTGTTTAGGGGACTGTGGTAGGTTTGAAACCCACTAAGGTTTACCTATGTTTTAAGATGGGTTGATTTTAACATTAGGTACTTGAGTCCATGGTATTAGGTAAGTTCCTAACTATTATTTTGCAAGATTATAACCAACTAGGTACTCGTATTATTCATTGTTTTCTCAGTAAGATATTTTGTTTGTTGGTAATACCTATGACTAACTTAGGTAACTTCAAACAACCGATCAATTAAATAAATTGTTTGATTCGTAAATAGCTGAATAAAATGAGGAAATCACTAAAGCAGATTGGCATTTCTCAGAACCAACGACTGAGTTTACCTATCCAGTTTACCTAGATACTGGTAATATCTAGGTAGATATCATAATAATTAATCTAGCACCCACGGTACCTATTAGAAGTAACGGTGATTTATTTGCCTTGGAGTGGGTAATGACTATCGGTTAGCTTGTATTTTTAGCCCCAGCGACCTCTGAGGTTATCTGTCTCGTACTATCAATGTTGTGTATTGATATCACGTCATGGACGAATGAAGTGTCGGTAGTAGGTACCCACGGGTAGTACCTACCTATCTAGACCAATCATACTAAAAATATATTATGTAGGTACCTATAGGTATAAAATAGTCATAGGATTATTTGGGGGATTGTCGTGATGGGCATCTTCATCCAGCTTCTAAAAGAAGGGTGCTTTTGCCTTGGCTTCATCGTCATCTTATAACGAATAGATACTTATGTATCTAATAATGGTGGTCTAGATGATTTGCTACGTTCTGACGATGATGGTCTGTCATACAATGGGTCAGCTACGTCAATAATAGTTTTAAAAAGACAGTCCCAAATATGTAACTACCTACTCTACATTTGTATAATCTGTTCCAGTAACGCAGCAGAAGACGAAGTACCTGCACGTGTTGAACGCAAGCATCACCGAGCTGGATGTGGCGCAGGCCATGTTCCGGCGACTGGCCTCCATGGCCTTTACTGACGGGAAGATCGGGAATATCATTGGTGAGGATATCAGCTTACTAATAGTTCACTTCATTTATTCAGTATCAGTATTGCTATTCAGCGTGGCAATGTAGCCAGTGCCTTGGGCACACTGCCTGTTTAGTATCAGCATTGCTATTCAGCGTAGCAATGCAGCCAGTGTCTTGGGCACAGTTCCGATTGGTGCTGATTTGGATCAGCTGAGCTATCGTAAATCGTTTGCAACGGTTTGCAAATATTACACAATCACTGTTCCTAATACGAAAAACTCACTCTGAAAGGAGGTCTCATTCCCTGCTAACTATTAACTCCTAACTTATCAGGGTTTTTTCTTTATTTCCACCGCTCACTGGATCACAGATAGTGAACACAAACAGGGCGCTGGAGAAAATGTGTTATTGAGTAAGTTAAACTATAGGATCCGTTCCTAACAAATAACAGGTATTAAGTAATAAGCCATGTTTACTACCGCGGATCTTCCAAGGGGGCAGAATGCTCAAACCGTCAGATGAGGCTTCAGCTCTTTCTTATTTTGCTCATAATGTTGGAGAACCTATCTGGTATTGCAAACGGTCATTTATGCCTACCTAGGTAAATGTTATTCATTTAAAAAATAATTCGAAACAAGGTTTCTTAGTTCGCCCGTTGCATTTTCCAGGTCAATTTCCGAAGTACTCAGCTGTAGCGTGTCTGAACATCTCCAACAACAACTTGACCAGCACCAATCTGCCGTCCAAGCAGCGTCCGTTCGCGTATCTCTTCAACCTGACGGTGCTGGACGCGTCAGCCAACAACCTGACCGAGTTCCCGCTAAGTCTGGTGCAAAGCAATCGGAAGATATCTATGGATCTGTCAGGTATTGTAGCCTAAGAAGTATTAGGTTTTTCTGCATCCGCCCCCCGCCGCCGCCGTCATTGACATGGGCAATTTTTTACGCCAAAGAAGCACATGGTAGGCCAGGCAATTTGCGGTTTTGTTTTCCTAGCGCAGACACGGTCAAATTCCAGGCACAACTATCGCTAGTGTATTCGTTGCACGTATAGTATAGTAGGTATATGCATTTCAAGTCAGGTTAATTTTAATGCATTTTTTAAGTTGTTGATTAACTTTCAGGGAACAATAACATATCCTGCAAGCACTACCAAAAAGCGATGGAAACGAATAACAATACTTTGGTCACGTTCCTTAACTACAACAACACCTTCTGCGCACTGGATCTCAGCTTCAACTGGTTTAAAGATATCGAGATCGTGAAGATTGATTACTTGAGGGTGCAGAAAGAGGTGGGTATAACAAGAACAGTCTCACGAGACTCTGTCGAAGGATTACTGGCCAGCGGGACTAGGATGCACATGCGAGATATTTTCTCTTCTCGTTCTGTCAAAATGAAGGCATTTTGCAGCAGTTTTGGAATTACTTTTCCAGCTAAACGCAAGCTGCCGCAACATACTACCGTCCAATATAAACTGCGCGTGCGTGCCCGAGCTCGTGGAGGTGATCGGCCCTGAGGTGACCCGCTCCGTGGCCGTCGACTGTTCCTTCCAGAACTTGACGGAGATGCCTACCAACCTGCCCGCTAATACTGTGAAGCTTAACGTGTCTTACAATAATGTGAGTACCTAGTATACATACAGTCAGTATTACCATATTACTAAATCTGATTTTATTATTTACAAGCTTTAGTCCCGTTTGATTTTACCTATTTATTTTCCGGGATAAAAAGTAGCCTATGTATTAATCCAGGTTATGAACTTTTATATTCAAACCCCTTCGACATTACAAGAAAATTCAATTCGGAGCCCTACTTTCGGAGCTACGAACACTCAGACCAACAGACACACAACGCAGTCAAACTTATAACACCCTTTCCGTTTTTCTGTTGGCAATCAACTTGTTCTCCTATCCTCTAGCGACTGTAGAATGTGACTTGGTTCTAGCGGTTTAGATTTGTTTTAAATCAAGTGTGCACTTTTTATGCAGCGATTTCTCTCAAGCGGCTAGACCGATTTCGATGAGGTTTTCACAGTTTAATTTGCATTTCAGATAACTTCACTGCAGCCTGTAAGCGATGATCCAACGTATGACCACCTGCGCAGACTGATACTAGATCATAACGACATACCGAACATTCTAGAACTGGAAGGAACCAAGTTTATAGATAACTTTGTTTACTTCTCTATCACTTATAATAAACTTAAGACTGTGAGTATCTACTTGTAACCTTATTAGGTAATGTGGGTTTCCACCAAATAATATTCACAATGCAATCGGTAGCGCCATCTAGCTCGCTACATGAAAACTATCCTAGATCGCGCAAACGAAGTTATCACGGAGTTTGAACATAAGTAGGTAATACTATTGAATTAATACCATCAATCGCTCCCCGAGCCAAAGGTAGCTCGGCGTGGAAGATCTTCCCTTTTCGTAGGAGGACACACTCCCTACTTCTCAAATCCATGCAAACGATATGTTTTGTTGGGCTAGCGTTTCCACCAAATAACGTACTTATGTAAAGATCTCAAGATTTGTCGTTGCTAGCGTTTTCACTAAAAGACATTGTATGAATTGTACGTAAAGATCTAACGATTTGTTCTGCATTGCGAGTCCACACCTTGTAAGTGTTGCGAGATTTGTTCAACACAATCCATACAAACAATTTGCACAAGATTCCGAAATGTCAAACATGCACAAGGGTTGGCGGTGGAAACGCAATTCGATACATTCACAGAGTTGTGCATGTTTTGTATCCAGATTATAGTGATCAAATTCAAATGGTTTGAACAACTGTTGTATGGGATATAACACTCGATTGTATCGTTGTTACAGATCCACAGATACGTGTTATCAAACCGGTTCGATACGACCGGGCCCGGGTTAATGATCGCCGGGAACAACATACACTGTGACTGCAACACTGAGAAAATGCTAAAGGTATACACACCGCAATTTTTAATTCTGAAATTAAAGATATGGATAAACTAAATATGCAGATCTACTAAATAAACGATTCTGATTCCGAAAATCGAGTTTGTCTGTTTGTTTGTTCGCGGATCCCGCCTTAACTACTGGACCAATTTCAATGAAACTTATACCATTCAGAAGCTCTTTTCCCGGATTGAAACATAGGCTATATTTTATTGAAATCAAAGACGTGGATTCTTAGATACAGCTTGAACTCTCTAAACCAAAAGGCGCTTTGACACGAGGTTCATCGGTTGACAGAAATTTTGGTGGAAAGTTTCGCACGCGTACGAAGTCGCGGGTATCAGCTAGTTCCATATAATGAGGAGTGTTTTGATAGGTTTTTGATATCTAAACAAAGTTAACTTTTTAGTTAACCTAAGCTTAAGCGCCCAAAACATTTGCGATACCTGGAAAAGGTGAATAAGTTTTAAAGTGCCTCCTACAGTTAAGACCAAATTGTAACACTTATTTATGCAAATAAACATCTTGTATCTTTAACGGTAAATGATTTTATTTCAGCCATGGCTGTTAGAAAACGCCAAGAACATCCCAGACTACAAATCGCTACTCTGCCAAGGCATGGGCGCAGTCGTCGACTTAGTAGAATCGGAAGTTTGTCACACGCCGCGCGATTGGACAGACTATATATACTACATCATCGGATTAGAAGTCTTGATACTTGTGCTACTTGTTAGCAAGGTTAGTTACGACTACTGGGTGTTCAAGACGGCTGGGTATCTGCCGTGGCCGGCAAATAAAATGCCCAGGCTGCCTTGTGATTGGCTGTGTGAATAATTGCAAGAATTGGCAGAAGCTTGAGTCTCGATCACACATAATTGTTCTGGCAGTTGGAAAAGACAAAGTTGGACGGACTACTAAATCTTGATACTTGTGGATCTACACATACACAACACACTTGTGTAGAAGTAATCTAAGACTGGGTGTAACAAACTGCATCTAAAAAGACGACGTTTTGGTATTAGTGGAAATCCGTCTCTGCTTCTTGATACTTGAACTTTATTATATCTAAGTGAGTTCTGACAGCTTTTAGGCGGTGTTTATGTAAATGCGAATCTTGTGTGATGTGACGTCATGTTAATGTGAGTGAAAACTTATCCCGAAACTTCCGGAAGGAAAACTCTTATGTCAGAAATCGGAACTTCGGAATTTCCGGAACGGAAACTATTTTGTTGAAAATCGGAATAAAATCCGTATGGTACTTTCCAACCATAATATGTGACTGTGTGGGTGTATTACATAGATATTTGTGCTTTTTATGGACTATCATCATCATCATCAATATATATAAAACTCTTTTGAAGCTTACAGAGAATCAACGCACAGTCTAAACTATAAGTCCTAGAGGTATGAAATTTGGAGTGTAGTATCCTTATATAGTGTAGGGGTGCACTAAGAAAGGAATTTTGAAAAGTCGCACCCTAAAGTGTCTAGAACGCGAGCAACGCCGCGGGCGACGGCTAGTGATAAATATAGCTATTACAAGCGTTTATAGATAACTGTTTCAGAATTCTGTATCTATTAAAAATACTGTGGGCGGTTTGATAGAAGTGTATAAATAACAAGAGAGTGATAAAGTAAGGTCATTTTTGGTTTGAAACCTTGAAATCTTTCTCTATTTATGGGAAAGGCAGAATCTCCAAAGCAGTGTCTCGATTCAAAATATTTCGAATTTGAACTATGAATACTCTAAACTACTAAAGAGGCTAAGTAGAACTAAAATTATATACTACATAAAAATTTGAGGCTTTTTGGAAAAATATACAAACTAGGTAGAAAGAAAAAAGAACTATTTTAAAAGTATGTGTGTTTGATTATCTTCGTACAAGGTGTAAATTACTCCGGAAAACATTGGTAGGTTGGAGTTCCTGCTATTTTGATAGGTATTTCAACAGCCCAAAATTTTGAGAGTAGTTTTGTTACAACCTGCATAATTTACTAATTTAAGTGCCATATTTAGAAATTGGCTAATAAAACGAAATTCAAAGATTAGTTTAAGTCCACTGCTTTCTTTCGACACCGATGTTTAAAGATATTTTTTATTTAATATTTAATAAGTGGTTTAAGCTTAATTAGTTTAAAATTACCGGTACACTTTGTTGTGAGCCAAGATTATTTTTTAATGTTATTTTATTGGTTAAAATCCAAGGAACTAGCGTTAGGTTCGTATAAAAGACGATTCAATGTGATTCTGTTGAATAAATGCGATATGATTTTTGTTAAGATTTTGGTTCAAATGATTGTATAGCTTATTGCAAATACATAATAATTATTTTTGTATATAATTATGAAGAAGACTGTATATTTTGTATGTGTTTAAAAAATAAGTATATATTGATGTCTATTAAAATTTCTAGACTTATATTATTGTTTTCTTTTTCTTGTACCTAGTTAATAGTAGAAATTTATAGTTTAAAGAAAAAAAGTGTTATTTAATTAAATAAACATTTTATTACTTACATAACTAAATGTTACTTAGCCGGTTTAGTTTTTTTCACAAAATTCTTTTTCTTTTTACTGAATTCCGTTTGTTTTTTATTTGAGTTTTGTTTCTTTTTATAACTTTTGGATTTGCTATCAAAGTTCTTTTTCTTATCGAATTTATTTTTCCTTTTGTCAAAGTTTGATTTATTTTTATCGAAATTCTTTTTGCTACCCTCAGTTTTGTTCTGTCCGCCATTTTGTATTCTTCTGTTCTTCATGTTTTTGCCGGTTTTGACTGCTTCGGTGTCTTTCGCCTCCACATCATTGTTTTTGGAAGTATCTAGTTTTCTTCTGCAAATAAAGAAAATATAATTACTAAATAATTCCTAACAGATTAAAGTAAAAATAATAGAGTTTTGGCGTTACTCCTCCATTGGGCAAGCGTATATTGTGGAATATTGGTGAATGGTATCTAATCTAATGTACCTACTAGTTCAACAAACCCTTTAGTTTTTTACTGTACATTTGTTTAGCATTGTTATAAATAAATAAATTTAGACCGTTTATTGTACCAACATGTAGCTTATTCTTGAACACATTAGGATTAAAAATTAATGTTATAAAATCTGGAATTGCGTTATTAGTAAAATGCTTCGTACTGTTAAGTTGACGAATACTTACCTCAGTGCCTTGATCACGAATAAGTGTGACATTCGCAAACGTATCGAAACGCTAGGGTATCCGAGATACACTGCACGGTGACACTACAACGTTTGGCAGTCGAGCTGGCATTGACGCGCAATATAACTCGAATACGTAAACGGCGTCTGTCAGATTTGTTCGTGATAGAAGTACAGATCTAAATAAATTACAATAGAAAATAAATTGAAAACCCAGCCCTAAGAAGCCCCTTCTCTTCTATCTAGTTCCTATAGTACAAGCTTTCAGTTTGGGACTAGAGGGCGTGTGACATGTCCAAGGGTATTTATAAAATATCCTTCAGAGATCTAGTACTTACTTGTCAGCCTTCTTGACAACTGTAGAGATGTCATCTCTGTTAGGAGCCTTGGTCATGCGTTTCTTACGTTTGTTGGGATTCTGTTTCATCTTCAACATGTATTCCGGGACCTCGCAGCCGGATTGCTTGATCACAGACGCTATGCTGGGGAAGCAATAAAAAAAATATTATTACACAGTTTATTAAACCATCTTTAACCGACTTAAAAAAAGGAGGAGATTCTCAATTTGGTTGTATTTTTTTTTTATGTTTGTTACCTCATAACTCCTACCCCAGCAAAAAGTTAATTTCTTGAAAAACTCCAAAACGGCTATAGGCACTAATTTAAAACTTGGGGCACAATTACAGGGCAGTGGGCACTACTTATCTGCATTTTTAGAATTTTCAGATTCAACACTTTTTTGCTGGAGTAACGCACACAAAATCTCATCCATGTACACGACATTGCGTATTTTGCTTTCCTGTGACCTTTCAATTGTATTTATGATCAATAGAACAAATCCAATCAACTACCATCATCATCATCATCTGATGATGAAGCTGTATCAAATTGAAGTCGGTTTTTCAAGTTTTTAAACGAGGTGTATTAAAGTAAGTACTCTTTTTAACAAATTCTGTTTGTTCTATGTTTGGGTGTTAGTATGTTTTACATAAATATATATAAGTATTCTATCAGCAATCTAGTTCCCATAAAGCAGTCCCAAACTAAGCAAAGCTTTTACTAAAAAGCTTTGCTTAGTTTGGGACTGCTTTGTGTGGCGTTGTGTGTAATGTCCAAGATTATTTAATTAGATTATATTATGTACCTTCTTAGATTGACAACATCGTCTTGAGTGAAGAAAGTGATCGCTTTCCCTTTCTGACCTGCACGTCCAGCTCGACCCACTCTGAAATTATAAAATGGTTTATTAATATATCCACAACAAATTTAGAAACCTCTTGGATGTCCTTGAATGTCGAATAAACTACAAAAAGAAATTAAAATGAATAATTTTGAACACTAAACAGATTCTGAAATAAGTTGTGACGTCAAAGTCAAATATCTTTTATTGAGTAAAATCACGCGGATCATTTAGAAACTTCTTATAAATTAGCCTCTTTATTCATAATCAACTGTCATTTTATCGCAGCTTACAAAAAAAAAAACTTAAAAGTGCTCTTCCATTGTCACTTGCATGGCAACGAAAAAGACTTGACTTATATTATTTAAAATTCATCACTTGACACTGGCAAAATTGTCTGTCGAAATGACCGACACAGGCCATACAGGGTAAAGAAGAAGAAGAAGAGATGACAACAGATTTAGCAATCATTTTAGTTAGCCCAGCTTTAGAGACTAATATGAATATACGGGCAAGTAACTACGGCCTGGTTCCCAGCACTTTTTTGTATAATGGAATAAGTACATGGAGAGACATGGATCTAGTGTGAAAGGTGTAAGCTGTTACACCAGTAATAAGGTAGATCACCTGTGTATGTATGCAATGGCAGACGGTGGGAAGTCATAGTTGAGCACCAGGTTGACTCCTCGGAAGTCAATACCTCGCCCCATCAGCTCCGTGCAGATCAGAACCCACACTCTACCCACGCGGAAACTGCGCACTACATTGTCCCTCTGGAAATTCAATTTTATTTTTATTTATTCAGTACTAGCCTCCGCTCGCGACTTCGTTCGCGTCCCGTTGATTTTTCGGGATAAAAAGTAGCCTATGCGTTACTCCAGGTCACGAAGTTTCATGCAAATCGGATCAGTAGTTTTTGCATGAAAGAGTAACAAACATCCATACGAACTTTCGCGTTTATAATATTAGTAGAATTTATAGGATCATTTCAGAATAGTTTATGCAGAGTGTCCCATTAAATAGTGTCAGGTGGAAATCTGAAGACGGACCTCGCGGCACCCGAAAAAAAACCCCTACATAAATGTTCAACGAGTTTTTTTTTATTGTTTGGTCATCATCATCATCATTTCAGCCCGTTTGCACACACTGCCGAGTATAGGCCTCCTCTTTATTACGCCATTCTTTTCGGTCCCTTGCGAGTCTTGTCCAGTGATTCCTAGCTAGTTCTATGTCATTTGACCATAGGGCGGGTGGTGTGTCTCTTAGTCTACGGGCATCCCTTGCCCACCATTCTGTGACTTGGTTTGTTTTGATCGAATTGTTTCTTATTTTAAAAAAATATGTTATTGTTATATAATGTAATATTTAAGCCAGTAATTACCTGTTGTTGAGTTCTATCGGCGTGTATGACGTCTACGTTGATTCCGTCGTATATTAGCTCCTTGAACAGCTGCTTGGCGCGGTCTTTACTCTGCACGAATACTGAAAGTTTCCTTGGCATACATATACAAATAGTTTATTTTTGGTAAGGTAATCTATATTGTAGTCTACGGCCATGTTGGCTGTAAAACCGACAATCGTTGGAGCAAACTAATACTCGAGTGGAGACCGCGTTTAGGCAAGCGTAGTGTAGGACGCCCTCCGGCTAGGTGGGGTGACGATCTGAGACATGTAGCTGGCAAACACTGGATGAGAAGAGCCGAAGACCGGGCTCAGTGGCGCGTCTTGGGAGAGACCTACGTCCAGCCGTGGACTGATATAGGTTGATGATGATGAATCTATGGTGAGTCATGTTCATAGGAAATTCGTACCTAACACAGGTGGTTTGAGTCCTTTTTGTACTAACTGCCTGAATGCTACCAGTTTCCCGTTTTCGTTGCCGCAGTACAACAACTCTTGTTCCACCAGATTTGTTGCTGCATTCCTAAAAATTAAAATAGATTGATTTTAATAAGTGACAAGGCTAATGTTCCCACAAGAAACCCGAGACATCATATAACCAAAATTCTCCATACACCATTTTGTAATACCAATACTGGATTGTATTTTTAATATTAGTTTAAAACACGATGGGCCACGAATGTATAAATTTTTTTGTGTCTAATTTAAATATGTAATAACAATAAAAGGGTTTAATCACTATAACAAACAAAAAATCTCAAAAAAAAAATGACCCCACCATACTACGTAGTACAGTGCCTTCTGGTAAGATCGGCGTAATAGTAAGTCCGGATGCTAAGCAATTCGGCGATATTTTTAAATGAAAATTGCTTAGTTACGTGATTTATCCGGACTTAATATTACGCCGATCTTACCAGAAGGCACCTTATAAAAAAAGTTTCAAGAGTAGATAGATAGATAGATAGATAGAATATTCTTTATTGTACACCACAAGTAAAGAAAATAACAAAAAATACCATAATTGGTAATACAATTTAGTTTTAGGAGGTAGGTACAATGGGCGGCCTTATTGCTTAAAGCAATCTCTTCCAGGCAACCTTTGGATGGACAGGATCATATACACAAAACACGGACGGGGCGTACATAAAAATAATCTGAATTATTAAAATAAAATTAATTAATTAATATAATCAAAAAGTACATAATAATACCTACATAAACTAATACATAATATACCTCTGTCGTAATGTGAGTAATGTACCTCTGTCCAACAGTAATATTGACAAGTCCCCTTAGTTGATGTCGACACCACTTGGCGAGCGGCGGCGTGTGCGTGGCGCTGAATAATGCAACCCGACGTTGTTTACTGCCACAAGAGGACAATACCTGCAAGGTTTATAAAATACTATTATCTTAAACATGCTTGGAAAGGGCATTATTTTGACAACCTTCGCCTCGGCCGACATTTACACGTTCGTCCATCAATGCCTCTTTTGCTGGCCGCTGCAGTAATGTACTAAAACAGACGTTTTGTGAAGTCATGATAAGTACTTCTAGCGGGTTAGCAATTTTCTTCATATAAAATCTGCATTGGGAGGAAAACTAATTGCTGCTGTCTTCAAATCTGTTTTTTCACTTCTAGCATTCATATTTGAGCATTGACTATATCATAATATACAAAAGCATCCAAATAGGTAAACCTTGTAATTAAAATTACAAGGTTTTATTACATCTAAATGTTATTTACATATTTAAATTTTTTTAATTTCTAAAACCTACCTGCTCCAGCTGTTGTCTGAAATCGGATTGTTCTTCCACAGAGCCTTCAAAGAGCTTGTCAGCCTCGTCAATAATTAGCCAGCGAACTCTGAAATGTTGACAAATTAATAACAGAAGAGATTACAAAGATTTTTTGAATATCCCAATAGTCTTCTTTGGTGGTAATCGAGAGGAATTCGAACACACAACCAACTGTCTTTTTTTATTGATAACTTACTTGTCTAATGAGATGTTGACATTATCCTGGTTTAACAAGTAGCAGAGCCGGTTTGGTGTGCTTATTACAATATCTGAAAAAAAAAACAAACAAAGAGAAAAAGTTAGTGAAGAGTAGCTTTTTTTTTTTATGTCATAACTGGCAGACGAGCATGCGGGCTACCTGATGGAAAGTAGTCACCGCCGCCCATGGACACCTGCAACACCAGAGGGGATGCTAGTGCGCTGCCGGCCTTTTAAGAGGAGATAAACCCGTCTTTTGAAGGACCCCATCTCGAAACTCCGAGGGAAAACCGCAGAGGGAAGTTCGTAGCTCTAACCAACTTATGTGTATGTTTGTTTGTATGTATGTGATGTTCAGGAACAGTTATTCTTTCATAGCTTCTCAAGACTGACAAAATTATATTTGTTTCAAATGACACATTTTCACATAGGCTATGTTAAGTCTTCTGGCGTTACCTACAGAATAAGTAGTTACGCAATATACTGTCATTTTACATAGTTGAGTTTAAAATTTTTACGTATAATCTTTTTTATTTCGTTCATCATGCAAGAAAGGTCAAATTGCATTAACCACAATCCACATACCACTTTTCCTAATAGTAGCCTCTCGCTCCTTCACTTTGCTCTCCTTCATGTTCCTCACCACGCTGACCCTCAGTTCAGAGGCTGCACTGAGCCGGAGGGCTTCTCTATAGATCTGCTGGGCTAGCTCCCTGGTTGGGCAAAGAACCAGGGCTCTGGGGCCGCCTTGTGGAGCCCCGAGCGCGTGAAGTATGGGGATCAAGAATGCAGCAGTTTTACCGGAGCCGGTCGGCGCACAGGCCAGAATTTGTCTGTCCTAAACAAGTCACAATAAATTAAAAAAAAATAAGTTAGGCCTTTGAGGGTTGTTGTCAAGAAGAAATAAAATATGAAGAAGTAGACACAAATAAATATTCATAGTTTCCTTTTTACATTAAATAAAAATTTAAAACCAAGTTATAATTTTTAAGTAGTAAGCATACTGGCATCCGGCTCACCTGATGGTAAGCGGTCACTGTTGTAAGCCTACAGCTACTTAGAACACCTGTATTATTATTATAATTTGTTCCTGTCTCTTGTTAATTTATTTTCATTGTTTTGAATAGGTACTGTTTATTTCTTAAGCCCACCTGATTGTACATTTTGTGCAATAAAGAGTTAAAAGAAATACCCATAATAAATTTCATGTGAAAAGAACAATTAAAACAGTAAAAAAACATTTTTAAACTCACCTCTAACATGCAAGGCATGGCCTGCCGCTGTATAGGTGTCGGCTCATCATACCCACATTGTATGACTGTGTTCACGAGTGCTCGGGACACATTGTACCGAGACATCAGCTCTGAGAAGTCTTTGAGGGCAGGTGGGATGTGGCGACCAACTGTTTTGATGCCATGTTCATTGCGAAAACGATTATGCTGGAAGTTTCATCGACCGTGATTCACAAAATTTTGCAGTTATAAAACTAGATTTGTTGCTGACATCAGTATAGATTTTCTTGTTGCACTTTTAACTAACCTATTTTGACAGCTCTAAAATTATAGCCGTCTTTGACTTGTCAGTTTACGAGACCGGGATGGCAACATTTAGTGCTGTCAAATAAGGTAAGTTTAAAAAAAAATCTAAAAAGAATCAACCTACTAAAAATTACTAAAATTACCTCTTCCTGTTCCAGTTTCTTTTTCAAATCCTCAGTTTTTTCTTTTTTCTCTTTCTTTCTTTTCTCTCCAATCTTCACTCCTTTCACAAGCTGGATGTTCTCATCATTCTCATCACCAGAAGATGCTTCAGACTCGGGATCGGACAGCTCGGATTGAATGTCTAGATCGGCATCAAGTTCATCGTCAGATAGTTCTTCTTTTTTTATTTGTATTTCCTCTTGTTTGATCAAAGGTTTTGAGGTTGGAGTCTGTAAGGTAAAAATTTATTTTATTTGAGAATTATTTTTTTAATTAATGGGTCACTGGTCTATAATGAAAATACTCACAAAGTAAAAGAGTAAGAAAATTAGTAAGTACCTATACTTATCTACCAATTGTTGAGTTGAGAGTTGATAAAACACCAGCTAACAAAATAAAAATAATTAGATAGGTTATGTACCTATTTGTACTTACATTATTTTTAACGCCTAATACTTTGTGTTTAAAAGTAAGACCTTTAGTCAGCTTTTTAAATATATCGTAGGCATCCATTTTATCAACATTTAAATAAAACTATGTACACTGAAATCTAATAATTAATGAAAATGCGTGCGTGCGTTTGTTTACATGTTTAATTTTTTTTAAAAATTTTATTGGTCTGGCTCTGGAGCTAGCTGTAGCTGGAGTCTTGTCCTTTTGCCAAGTCTTCCAAGTTAGTTCTATTTGGTGCTTAGTGCTGCCAGCACATAAACCCAAAAAACAGTCAACGCCAAGGTGTTAGAAACTTATTTTTAACTCCGAAAGGTCCTACCTAAATAAGTTATGTATACGATCTGTATTACGACTATATCGTCGTATTGTGGAATCTTATAAAATGAATACAAATATCCTGTCCGTCTGTCTCAGATGATTAAACATACATCATTACCCATTATGCTATCAACGCTTTAGTTTTGATTCGGATTTGAGCATTGTTTCAAAATAAATCAAAAATTTATGATTGAGTCGGGCTCAATCATAAACAGTGCTTAAACAGTAAACACGTAGAAAATTAAAAAAGTTGTAGGTCTTACATGCTAGACTATGTTTAATTTCATTTATGTAACAAACTTATCTAATGCTCCAAACTATTACTTGTACACTGAGCTTGTACAATTTGTGCATACAATTATTTTATTTTCTAAAAACACTAAAAAGCGCTAGATCAAGCCTAAAGACACAAATATGGCAGCACTAAAATAGATCAATCATATTCGGCAAATGTCATTGTCAACTTTTTTTTCTAGAAGAATGTCAAGTTAATGCCAACGGTAATGTCACAGCAAAAGTAGCCAAGATTTCGGTTCAAATGAGCTAGATCGTTATTTACTCAGTCCGGAGGCTAGGTGTAATGTAGGCAAGCAACACCATTGAAGGCAATGCATCGTGTTACTACATCGCTACTGCTGCCGACTTCGCTTCTCGCTGACTGCCACCAAAGCTGCTATGACCGTCATCGCGCTAATGTACCTCTACACCGCTCCCAGGATGCTTCCAGGCTCCTCTGTATGTAAGGTAGGTAGCAGTAGGTAGGCCGGTGGTACGTGAAGTTAAACCATAGTGAACCTAGGTATCTAGGCTACCTACATACCTACTCTATCAGCATTCATAGGAAGGTAGCTTGGTTGTGGGTACCCTACCTACTACCTATAAGCTACCTAGGTATATTATTATGACTCAATGAACATTTCTCTACTTCAAGAAAGGATAATAGTATTCTGTCTGTGATAGGAACCTAGATTCCTACGTAAACAGCTGTACCTACGTCCACAAATGCTAATCTCTACTTACCTAGTCCTTCGTATTTTTATTGGGCAGTAGGAGTAGGTAGGTACGTACCTAGGTATATGTACGCTTTAGTGTTTACTTACCCATGTGTGTATCGGACATCACGAATGTGTAGACGCGTTAGCAAGTTACAAAAGTTCTCGTCCTAAAGACTATTACATTCCTCAATCGCTCTTTGTATGTATACATGTTGTATAGGTACCTAATGATTCGTTCATATAAGTATATTTACCTACTAAGTACCTACGTACCAACCACCAGAGCCGGTGGGCTCGATGGGAATAACCCGTACCAACCAGTATTTTTAACCGACTACAGTCCGACAGACATGTCATGTTTATTCTATTTAGACTCACCATGTATGTACCTAGGTACATACCTACCGATCATACCTAACGTTTGCTAGAGTAGGTACATGAACTAAATTAAGCGTAAACTACCTACCTAAAATAGGAAACAGGATGGGGATAAATAAAATTACACAAAATCAATGGAATCACCGCGAGTTTTATTTTATACTTTTACATTCAACCGATGCATGACATTTCTATGCAATTTCGAACAAAAACCAGTTTCATTTACCGAATAGTCAGATCCAAAGATACTTATAGTACTAAGTTCCTCCGACTGATATGTAGATGTACTACCGATAACCCGGTTTGATTCCTTATACACAATATCAACAACATCCAATTAAGTAGACACCGATGCTTTACCGCCACTGGAACTACCAACTAACATCGATATTATAGTCGGTAGGTGTTCAAAAAGTACGCCGCAATCTTCTGCGTCCGGACACAATTTGGATGGATGGCTGCGGCATTCTTTGCAGGCTTCTTTACCCTATGCTGGTGGCGCCTTGACGTTTACCGTAGCTGCGAGAGTCTCGAGCTTTACCAATTTGATTTTGGAGAAGACCTTTGCTCTGCTGTGGCACTCAACAGCAGGTTGATTTAAAACATATTTGAAAATTGGTATATTTATGTTCAGTAATGGATCTAAATAGCATTGTTAAATGATAGAGCTTTTAGAAAAGAAAAAAAATAGTTTTAAAACATGGATCAGTTTTTATGTAGGTGTTTTACAAAGACTATGTTTTAAATAGGTGTGACTCGGGATCACTTTAGATTATAGGCAACAGCGAAAATGTTATTGAAGTTAAAAAAAAAAGTTTGGTAGTTCCAGCGGCGATAAAAGCAGCCACTTCACTTCTCACTACAACAATAGTACTTTAAGTGTCTTCATCGACTGCGTGGTCTTACAACAACTCCTTCGAAGCCTTCAGGTCCGTAACCTACCCTTACCAATCATTTACAATACTAAACATTCTTTTTACAACCCTACGGACCCATACAAACATTAAAAGTATAACAAAACTCTTTAACTAAATGTATTTAACACATATTTTCTTTGATCAACGATGGCAAACTATAACTTTTAGACAATAACACAAATATTAGTTTAGGCTTAAAGGACCCGAGAGGTACTCACCCTCGACCAATGCCTAATTTTATATTACCCTTAATTTAATAATTTAATTTAATTTTGATTATTTTTTAATAATTCGAGGTCGAGTACCCCTCGGGTTTGCGTAAAAGAAAATATCGATGCTAAATAAAAATGCAGATCGTGCATAAATTAAATTACGAAAAAAGAAAAATCTAATCCTAAGCGTGTCAGCAAAAATATAAGTGCAGTTAAAATTAAATTTGCCACTTATCTATACTTTGACAATAAATTGTTAAATTGTATTATTTTCGTAAAAAAATATTCTGTATAAAATGTGTCACCCAAGCATTAACAAGTTTTGAAATGGGACAATTCTGCTGAATTTATTTACTTATTTGTAATAATACGAAGGAGGTTGATAGTTTATTCATAAAGTCCCAGACTGTTATATCTTACACAAGATTTACTTGAATAATATTTGTTTTTTTTTTTTTTGGTTTGTAGTTTGTAACTTCGGCGTACGCTTTCTTCATACAAAAGATTTGAACGCGCACCTTTTGAGTACGTTCAATGTGCTGTGTGCGTTTCGTCTAGGACCTTTATGAATAGGCAGATCTTTACAAATACAACAATATAGGAACTATTTATTATTATTGAAAGATATCCAGAAATAATTGACTAAAAAATGTGCTCTCGTTAAAGAGTGAAACATTATCTTCAACAAAATTGTCCCACAACCCTATTTTACTGTAGATTTTAAGTTATTTCTAAATATAACTGTCAGTATATTGTAGTCATAAATGTATATTGTAAATAATTTATATTTAGGTAAGTAAAGACGGGAACAACAGTGTATCTCGGCCGGAGACAAGACGAATGAACTACTTAGTATTATAATACTTATTATTTTTATTATATTAAGGTCGTAAGTGCACTTTAAGTTACATACGGAACTATGTTATAGTTGTACGGTAGCAGAATCACTACGATGAACTATACGGATCAGATCTCGATCAAATTGTGACGAACAAAAAGATTTCTTTTTTGAATTTGAGAAGAAACTACTCTGCTTAAATAAAGTCGCTTATTTATAAAAATATATACATAAGACTAAATGAGGTACTATGGCTGATTGGGAACTATTGCTACTGGGTCAATAATTATTATTATTTATAAGTGGAAGATACAGATAAATATATTAAAGCTATAGATAGAATACACCGAGGCATACAACGCGACCCCCCACCTTAATCCTTGGTACAGTCACAGCCAAGAACTTTATCAAATAAAAATATTAAATTAACTTATGACGAGGTTTGTTCGATATAACATCAGTATTATAAGTAATGCGGTCGGTGTATTCGTATAATGGTGTCTCTCTCCGGCCGAGTTTTAAATTATTTCATATTAATAACTATTGTAAGTACTGGAGATCTATAAAAGAGTGTGAAGTATCACTTCTCACCGAATCACAGAAAATGAACTATTGCATTTTATTATGGATATGGTCAACGAAAATAATGTATGTATTGTGGTATTATTCAACAATTGCTAAAATCTTGTATGACATTTACAATATATTAATTAGATAAAAATATAAAATCGGTACTTATTGTATTGACACATTCTGAGTGGCGTAGACCCCGGCGTAGAGGGTCTACGCCGTAGCCGACGGCTTTTTATTATTAATTAATACAATAAAATTAAAATCATAACTATATGGAGGTAATACTTAACATTACTGGAGGTAATAATACTTATATCATAAAAGCATTAAATTCTATGACAGTTTTTGTGAAAGTTTGTGAACATGGGTTTTAGGTGAAATTATATCAGATAAAAACTGTTATCTTCAATACGATTTAAACCTATCTTATAAAAATAGGTTAGACGATTAATATACGAATTATATTAAGCTTTTTGTATATTGGCAGTCAGTATACCAAAGGGAATAGTCGTTTGCGAATAAAAAAATTAGAATACTTTAAAATGACTTAATGTGCAACAAAATGGGGTTTGAATACTGAAAATAATTTGTGTAAAGCTAAATCAGAGAGCTAAATCCGAAAACGTAACTTAATTCTGATCAAACACAAACTTTCAGCTAAAACTACTCTTTTCCTAAACACCTTAGCTCCTAATTATAGATTAATATTTGTGTTTGATCAAACTAAGCCGTTTAGTATCCACCTTTTTACTGAAACCTACTTTTGTATAATAACATATCGATATTTTCACGTTCCAGAATAAGATATTTTACTTAATTATAAGCTTAATTTATACGCGCACCGCGACGTCATTTTAAAGTACCTATATGCTTTCTTATTTAGCTATTTAGGCTATTGTAAATTGTACTGTAAAAAGGCATTCCGTTGTGTGTATTACACTAATTAGTAACACAGTCGGTTTTATAGTTAGTATTTAGTAATTAGAGCAAACTGGCAAAGAAGCGATAAAATATATTCTGAATTTCGAAGAGAATTCAAATGATAACGAAAAGATTTCTCACTTTGTCTTATTTAAATGCAGTATTTTGGTATACATTGCAATATATAATAATTGCTATTGTTTCGCTGCTTTTTTTCTTATTATTTGGATGTTAATTTTGCGATTTAATTTTGCCGACACTTATCCAAACTTAACGTATTTTCTTTATCCATAAGACATAACAACAATCACTAATGGCTGTGTCTCCGAATGATGTATTACGCAGCTGTCAAATGAGATCAAACATTTACAACTATAAAAATGCCAAAACCGAATATAAAATGGTGGGTTTGATTCCAAAAAGTTTTAACGAAGCAACCAACAACAAGCTAACAGTTAAACCAATACAAATAATTGCGCAGCGAAAACAAACGATAAACACGAACATAAACTGTAACTCTAAGTTTCACTATCGATAAATCAATTAGTAGAATATATAAAAATCGTTTTATTAATGATTTCATCTATTCGCTATTTATTTAATATCACGAGGCTCTAATCCACGACGCCACGATTACAATATTTAATAAATGTACCTATTCGCTAAGTTATATTTACAATTCAATCTACCCGCTTGCTTCTTTCTAAGCTCCAGCTAACAGATACTATCGTTATATTGTTATTCCCGAAAAGGTTCTATCGAACAACAGAATCTAGAACAGCCAGTAACATCGATATTAAATTAAAAACAAAATAATATTAGTGAGGTACTACAAGTAAACGGAGGCATACGCGTTGAAGCGCAGATACCTACTCTCTTTAAATACAAAACTCGTCTATTTTATAAAACGCAACCGTCATCAAGTAATAATAAACTATTATATACCAAAAAAGTCCCATTGCTTGATATCACAAAGTATACAATGTAGATTATAAATGAAAACTCAAAGTTAAATTATGAACCTTAACCGAAAAATCACTAAAATTTCATAAAAATAAATGCAAAAGTAGCAATAATTAAAAATAGAATTGCATTGAAGTTAAAATTATTATAGGGATTGCATTAATATTCGATTGTATAATGTTTCTGAAACATGTCACTTTGAGTGCGACTGATATGTCCATCTCCATACTGAAGGATATGGCACAACACTAAAGTGTCAATCTAATATGTTTTTCAAATGCATTTTATTTATGCTATGGATATTAAATGCAATAATTATCCGTTTTCTTTGGCCTTGTGAAATATCACGGTGTTAAATACTTTGTGTTGAGATATTAGACGCGATATGTCGGGTTTGAATGATCCTGTCCTTGGGCGATCGAGGGTTCTCGAACCCTGTGTAGCAAAGAGATATGTCGATTCATAACGAATGCGGTTCTCAAGCGATCTCCTACAATATAAGTAAATAAAATATTCTTTTAAAATCTGCAGCCATCTTATGGTTATTCCTAAGACTTTTGAGAATAATATAATAATAATCTAATAAATTTTCAATAACGAGACGTCCTCTACGTTGGTCGACATTTAAATAAGAACCACTATACACTCATAGAGAGAAATCCGAAAATGGATACAGATTAAATATGATTCTATCGATGAATACCTAAATCTACATTCTATACAGAAGAAATGATTATTTATTTCATGATTTGAAATCATGCTCACGTATACGATAGTCGAACCGCTTTTCGAAGACCCGCGTTCAGGCTATCCGGCGCCTTACTCCCGCCCCGCTGCAGCGGAGGCCTGGGCCCGCGTGGGACTCCACGGCCACCGCTCGCTTCGCTCCCCGACGCGCCGACTGGCCCTGATTCGTTCGTCGACCTGCTTGCTTTGCTCACTCCTCACCCAACAGATATACTTCACTAATGTAATGGCATGAAGACGAACGAAGGCACGGCTACATTATTATTACACTGATCATTACATATTATCATTATTAAGCCAAATGCACATAGAATAGAATTGTTCAATTAGACGTTAATTTTGTACTTTCGAAATCAGATTCTAAGAAGTCTTTAATTTTACTCGACACCAACACCTTTAATCTAAAATTTTGGTAAATTAGTTCCTAAATAATCTGATTTTTATTAATTTAGACTTTGGCGTACCGAAAAAAGTTTCTTTAAAAAATATTTTCTTTCCATTTAAAAATTACTGGTTTTTAAAATTTGTACGTTCACTTTTTGTACAGTTACCGAATCTAATTTGACACTAATAGACAATTTTCGAAAAGTGATTTTACAAAATGTATTATTATTTTAGAATACAGTTGGCAAACATTTGGCAGTACTAGAAATATTAATACTTTAGTATTGCTTGAATTACATTGTCATTTTGAACACTGCGCGACGACATCCCGGGACGTCGCGCCCACGTCGTCGCTCGAAGCGAACTCCGAGTCTCGAAGCGTACACTAGACAATACTGTATGTAACTTACGCTAACGTCAATATTTTACTAATTATAATACGATAAACCGAAGAGATGCGCCTTGTGCTGCATCGTTTTGGCATTGTCCGTAATATTGCACACGTGCTCGGGTAGCGGGGTTCAGCGCATAACCTGTCATTGCAAGCCGGGCGGCAGAGACGGGTGGTCGCCGCCCAGGTCAAAGAGATGGTGCGGCGCCGGCGCCAGTGCCGAGTGCAGCGCTGATGTCTTCAGCAGCCGCTTCAGCATGCCGCTGGAGCCGCGGTGCTGCAGGCTCTTGTGCGTCGTCAGTGAGTTCTTGGTGCGGTACCGCCGGTGGCAGAACTCGCACACGTACAGCGTGTCCGACTGCTCGTGCTTGTCCTGGAAGTGCCGCTTCAGCGAGTAGTAGCACGAGAAGGTACGTCGGCAGTAGGGGCACTCCTGCGGCTCGTTGATCCCGCCCGCTGTCGGCGGCGGCATGCGCAACGGCGCCGCTGCAAAACCAACATCCAAGCTCACATCGCCGCTCGATACTTACTCTACTCTCTTTAGGTAATGGCAACGGGTTCAGTGTAAGCTCTGTTAGTGGCGACACGGATCAGGAAAGAGTGATGTCAGATTTCGTATGCATTATTATTTGAAAGTTTCGTATTAGGCACAATGTATGAGGTTAATTATAATAATAAAATAGTACTATTATAATGCACTGTACACATCGACTAACTACACAGTAATCACGAGATTTTATAATCAAAATTCAAGGAAATCGTTTCAACCACAATGACACAGAAACACGTGATAACAAAAATGATAGAAGCATGCTCCAAGCAACACAACAACATCAAAACTGCGAAACCTTCAGGGAGGGGCCTTGGCTGGGAATAATTATAATAACCGAACAAAAATTTAAATTAAACACTAAAAAAAATAAAGGAAAAAATTATAATAAAACGAAACGTGAAAGGACCCTTAACCTATCTTAGTATATATCAGAGGAGTCGTGTTAATGAGTTAGCTTTATCCGTATTTGTCTAGAAGCGGGGCTAACCTTTGCAAGCGGCGTGTCGGGCGGGGCGGGGCGGCAGGGCGGCGAGGTGGCTGACGTTCTCTTTGCTAGCCGAGCACTGCCGCCAACTCCGCCCGAGTAGTCACTAAAAAAACCGGATTTGATCCGTCTCCCCTGGCCTCGTTTTGTGGTAGGTGTATATGTGCGTCATCAGGGAGTTCCTCGAACAGTATACCCTTTCGCATATCGTGCAGCGGTACTCCTCCTGTCTCTCGGCATGCTTGTCGGCGACGTGCCGCTTCAGCGACGCTTTCGAGCACAGTACCTTCCCGCATAGCGAGCACGAGAATAACTTTTTACCTGGAAACAGATCGAAAAACAAACAAAACAATGGGGGTGGGCCCCGTACGCGTCAAATCAAAATAATTGCTACCCTAACTCGGGTGTTTCAACACACTTGAATTCACGCTTCTATTTTTGAGTTAAAATAAAAATGAAAAATCAAAATAATAAAAAAAACTAAAGTGTAAATGAAAAAGGATAAATTAGAAATGATGGCGAAGCTACGGTGGCCGATGAGGAGGTGTTACAGACAGACAAACGCATGCGCGGGAGCAGAAATAGATAGGTACCTACTAGTAAATAAAAGTGAAGCCAGGAAACAAGAAAACAGTGCAATACAATGTTAATACGCGGGTTCGGAAAAAGCGTCCACACAAATTATAACTTTAAACAAACTAAACGGGATTTTCACGAATAAAACTGTCAATTTTTGTATATTTGTTTTATTAAAAACGCCATTATCATCAATATTAGGATTTATGAAGTTTTGTTTAACGATTACAAATTACATTTTATGAGTAGTTACTTCAATTATTTAAATTTAAAAAGTAAAGAAAGAAAATGAACTATTTTATGGTTATATTAATATGATGTGGATTATTATAATAATAATTAGGATGTTGTATGCAGCCCATTTAAACGTTATAAATATATTAAGGCATGAAACACTGCAATAACCAATATTAACTTTTCAAAAATGGAAGACAAAAAGAAGTTTTTAATAATTTGGCACAGACATGAGCTACACATCCAATGGACTGCATCATACATAATGCCAATTGTCAACAAAAACAATCGAGCTTCGCGAATAGAACAATAATTTACAGAAAAAAAATATAAAATTTCAATACAACAACCAATAAATTAATTTAGATGCTTATAAAATAAGTAAAAATGCCAACAAGAAGTATAAGAACACATTGGATAAAGTCTGCGCACGAGTGCGCGTGAAAAATTAACCTTAACACGTTAAAAAGATAAAAACTTAAACAGGTCACAGAAACAGTCTTAAACTTGCTAAGATCCTAACAACTAATGAAGTTTAACAGGGATGTGTTCTGCTCCTTAGAACACGGTGTAGTACTCGCCCAGTTTAACCCTGGGGGCCGACTCTGGGGGCCCCCTGAGATCCCAATATAACTTAGCACCTAAAAAATTCCAACCAAAGATCACAAAAATTTCGAGTTAATAATACCGAAAATCACGCTTTTGACTTTTCGCCTCCTGTGCGGCTGTATTCCTTTAAACAATAATTAATTTAGTATATAACGTACAATTTTTCCTATAATACGCCTAATAGTGTACAATCAAACGCGATCTTAGTCTAATCAGTCTATAGCGTTTTATTAGATTTTGGCAATTTATCCAACGGGAGACAATTTTTCTCTATATAATTTTCTAGTGCTACGTTCGTCTCGCCAACATCAGCCTGCGCGCAGCACATCCCTGTACTCGTAAAGTAAACGTTTAGCTACAACTAATGAATCAGATAAATCTTATTCTACTTACTCTACTAACTTTATTCCCAAACCCAAATTAACAAGAAAACCTATCGCTAACATTACCTACACAAAAACAACAATCCTACGTTTCACGTTTGCAATTTTATGCAAATAAAAACTTAACATTTTCGCCATAAACGGAATGTTGCGAAACTTTTTAAACAATTTGATTTAACTTTCGAATTTCGTATCCTTATTTTTTCCTAACATCTTTCCAATTTAGCACCAAATCACTAGTCTTCCAATTCGACAAAGTATTACAATAAGCTTACTAATAACTAAACAAAATAGTATAATGGCTAAGCGTTTTACGTACCTAGACAATAACAACAGAATCTTATAACATTTAGCATTACTTAGGAAGCCTCTCGTATTTAATTGTTAGTCGTTATTGCGGGCGCGTTTGGAACACGCCTATACTTCTTAACAGAAGTTGCGAAAAATATGTCTTTTTTTAGAACACAATAATAATTATATAAAAGCAGGCACTAATTATATAATGTGTATATAGTTTTACAATAAATTATGTGTTAAATTTACACGATATAATCTTATTGCTATTCAAAAGAAATAGTAACAATATTAATTCACTGACATTTATGTTGTCACATGCATTAATTAATAATTCAATAATGTGATGTATGTTCAACTAGAATAGTGTACTACGTGATCACTGTATTATTATTGTTTTATCTAAGACCGGCTTCAATAACGAAGTATATAGCTGCAATTTTTTTTGAGAAATATGAAATATATCTCATAGTATTTATATATTTTTTAGTTTAACATAAAACTCTTTATATAATCAAGACTTCACGAAAAGTTAAAAGTTTTCAAGTCATTTGCATTATACACTGACGCATTTTACGTCTAGTAAATTTATATTTTTAAATTGTTTAATCGTTAGTGAAGACCGGGCTTACAATATGGGTTATTATAGCACAATTTTGATTGTAATTTTGAGTTTTGTAAAATAGTTACTAAATATTATATTAAACAATAAAATTGTAATGTTTAATTTTGAAACTGTCTTTAGATTATTTTATTTCTTTATTATTACGTAGAATAATTACTTTCAAAAGGATCAGCTCAAAATAGTTGCCAGTGTATGTATAGTTGCCGATTGCGAATTAAAGTTTTAAGAGTAGATTTATAGAATATTGCAAAAGTGCTATAATAACACACGATAGTTAACGATATTCCTATTACTGCAACAGTTTTCTATAATTAATAAATTACTAAGTGTGATTTAGCATCGGAGTGACTATTTAAACTAAGTTTTATATAGTATATTATATATGGCAAGCAAAATATTGATTAGGTACGGAACATCATAGATAAAAAAATTCACACTGTTTAAATTTAGGAACATTTAACACTGAGAATTATCAAAGTTTTATTCTATTACCTATTATGTATCTATTATATAATAATGTGTTTTAATTACAATTGTACAACGAAATACCAACAAATGTACAAAAATATTAATGTAAATTTTTAAAAAGGTACAAGATTGTTGAAAATTATTCTAAAATCAAGGATCAACGAAACAAATAAAATAAAAAGAAACGAACACAAACTTGTGCTAACACTAATTCTTGAAAAAACAAAAAATCTGACTACACTAAATAAAATAAAATTAAAAATAGCCATATTCATTTTGTTAGATGGCACTTTGCGATTCACATTGCAAAAAACATGTGCATTGTTTTTCAAAAATAGCTCATAAGAAAATAGTAAGAGTCAACTGAACTTCAAAAAAAAATATATAAGTAGTAAAAAATATGTAGGTCGTCTCAAATACAATGCAATAAAAGTGTTGTATATTCATGTATTGAGTGTATTCGGGTTGTAGTAGGTAGTGCTGTCTGTGTATGTATTATCCAGTTTTGTATTTGTTTTGTATTAATCCGGGTGTATGTCTATGTGCTATCTGCGGGTTTGTTTGTTTGTTTGTGTGTGAACGAAATCCATCTTTTGCCTCTCTATCGGTGCTATGTCCTCGACATTTCAGTCTTGTAAGTGAACAAAAAACACCTAAAATAAAGTATTTTTGAAAAGCCTCATAAGCCAATTACATATCTGCGTATATAATTGTAATATATTTTTTTAAGTAATCTCGTATAAATATCTAAGAGTGAGATCATGCAGGTAAAATTACAGAAATAAATAAATTGCCGAAAAATGAACACAACGTCGAAATCAATATGCCTCTCTCGTTACTTACACGAACACTTTCTTTTCATATCAATTTAAGCCTAATATATAAATT
Organism: Eulithis prunata; assembly: GCA_918843925.1. Classification (NCBI taxonomy): domain Eukaryota; kingdom Metazoa; phylum Arthropoda; class Insecta; order Lepidoptera; family Geometridae; genus Eulithis; species Eulithis prunata. The sequence goes on along the minus strand of OU974018.1, from coordinate 8,922,234 downwards.
TACAGCACCAAGATTTTTCATCTTTCTCAAAATATTAATTTTTTCTCTTCGCCTTATTGTCGCACATTTAACATAGTTTAAAATTTCAGGAATAATAATTACCGCAGTATTGCACTCTGGGGGGCACCTCGACGGCGCGGAGCCTCGGCTCTATGGAATGTCGGATCGGTCGGTACTTATCGGTAGCTTCGGCCGCGAGTCGCAACGCTTGCACCCCGGCCACGGACACAAAGTTCAAAGATCTTAAAAGATATCGTAAAGTTTCTAATATAAAATATATCAACGAATCCCTCTCCGGAGATAAAATATTATGTAAACTAAAATCGAAAATAAAGATAATCCGTCTCTAGAAGGGTCTAAACGTTAAACTGATCTTTGAACTTGTAGAAGTCGATGGTGTGGTGCGGGGGTGCGAGCTTGGAGTCGGGCGCAGTGGAGAGGTTCTGCGGCTGCGCGGGGGGCGGAGGCAGCTGCACGTGCTGGGCGTGCGGCAGCGCGCGCTGGCGGCGGTGGTAGATGCTCTTGTGGTTGTTGAGAGAGTTGAGCGTGCGGAACACCTTGTGGCAGAGCGTGCAGCGCGCCGAGTGCAGCGGCTGTAGGTGCTGCTGCTCCGTGTGCCGCTTGAGTGTCAGCCGCGTGGAGAGCAGCTTGCCGCACACCTCGCACCGATGGCCGGCGCCCAGCGGGCCCACTGCCCAAACACATAACGACCAACATTAGCGCATTAGTCAAGAGGACGCGCGTCCCGCCCTCCGGGAGTCGGGACTCGCGTCGTAGCCAACACCACTGCGACCGCTCGCATCCAACGGGTCCCACGCGAAGGAACCAATTGGCACAAATGCGCCCTTAATTTACATGTAGAGGCAATTCAACGTGTTTCTACTTGGAATTTGACTAATGCGCTTAAAAAACGTTGGTTGTTATGTGTGTGCTCGCGGATGTCCCAATTGGTTCCAGATAGGTGAAGGCGTGCGGGCGTAGCGCGACCGCCGCGGCGGACCGGTCGAGGCACGCGCGCACTCCCTCATGCACATGAATACATACATATAGAGGTAAGGTCTGCGATGCGCATGCATAACTATGCTATATACAAATGTTAGGAACATATCGCGTTACATATTTTATAAACTTAACAGATTTCTAGGGGCAAGAGTATGGCGTTTTGTTTAGGTGGTTAGGATGGCAGGTCGATTTGACGTATGGCACCGGGTCGATAGGACGGGTGACGGTCAGTTGACCGGGAAGAAAGGCCCCTGGCCGGCGGGCGACGACGGTGGCGGCTGCTGCTTGCGATGGTAGATGGACTTGTGGTTCCTGAGACTGTTCAGGCTGGAGTAAACCCGCCGGCATATGTTGCAAACGGGCTCGCGCGAGGGGCGCATGTGGACGTTCTGAATGTGCCGTTTGAGCCGGGTGAGTGACGATAGGCTCTTGTTACACGGGTCGCATCTGTAATCTTCTTGGGGGGTGCGGGCGCCACCTGGTCACAACACAAGCAGTTTAGCCCCATCGAAGCTTCGAACGCACTTTTAATGCACTCTCCTGATCGTAGCCTCTCTCAAAGCACCGCCACCCCCCGTGATGAATGCCTTCGTCCGTCGAAGCAGTATTAGTACGCAAGTCTCGGCCGCCTACTATCGATTTAGTTAAGCTCAGCAATGAATGTGTGATGGGACGCTGCCGCCGGACACTCGGATTTCTCTCGAACAAAAGCATTATTCCTCAATGAACCGATTGTAACTCGACAATTATTTTGAAATAAACCGACACCGCGTTACCATTACTAAAATTCCATTGTTCATTGCGATCGTCCCCAATTATTTTTACACGATATTCGTTTCTCAAGACATTATTATGATCTGATGTAATTGGATAGTGTATTTAGAAATATAAATGAGTCATGGGATCCGCTGCGCTTCGCAAAACCGAATATAACTAGCGCGGCAGTTCGCCGCCTCCCAATTTATTTGCATTGTTTGTACTCGGAACCTGATTTGTTCATTTTCTTGACAAAATTTTGCTGTTGCATATTTTAGTTAAAAAACCATAGTTTTATAGCCAATTGGGTATAAATACAAGTTGAATACTTACATAGAGTATTTCGTGAAGGTTTGGGTGTAAAAGAAAAAGAAATGAGGGTTGAAAAAATAAAATGCAAAAGGAAAATAAGAACAGAAACCTGAACGGAGATACGGGAAGGATTCCTAGCACACATGTTTCAAGTCACATCTAATAAAAACAAGCTGGCATCTTCATCGTATAGTATACATTAAACTATGTTACAGTACAATTACATGCACGCCACGTTGCGTTTTGGTTCAATGGTAACAGTCTCAGGACTTGCACAGAACAGAAAAACGTTAAATACAAAATATAAACTACATATCCCATTCGTCACCATCGAACCACAACTCAAAAAGCTAACATTAATTTAGATACAGAACACAGAGCACAATGAACATATACAAAGGTTAGGAGGATAGTTATATATGAATACATATATTAAATATATATATATCACGTGATAATTGCCTCATACATTTTATTAAATATAAACCTAGTATGATATATAAACCTAATAATGACAGAGCAGAGAGGAAGCGGTGATGGTGGCATACGACAGACAGTGCATTAAAAATATCGTTGGTTTCAAATATGTAGGTAATGCATAAACTTGTTGCTAGACAAGCTGGGACTCACCTTGAGACGTGCCGGCGATGCCGTCCGGGGTCAGCGGGCTCTGCAGTCCTGGGGGCAGAAACACACCTATAGCACAGAGTGGAGTTTGCTCTATTACACAAACATTCAGGGTACAAATAAACAAGTAACAAGAAATATAATATATTAAAAATGTAATGATCAGTTTGAAATGTCTTATGAGTGCAGAAGCACCTTGTAACACAGAGTGGAGTTTGCTCTAAAAAATAAATGTTTTTAAACATGTGAAGGATTACTTAAGGAATTGTTATGCGCCAGAGACTATGGAAATCCTCTAAAACACAAAAGCGCTCGGATAGAGTCCGATTTAGATGAAACTTAAAATATATATCGTTCAGAATCTGGAAAAACCTATCCATGAAATGCGGATATATATTGTTTGGTAATAATACTATGTGTAAGTGAAATGTTATTAATTATTTAAACATCAAACAAAAAATAATAAATATTAAAACGCGAAGAAAATTTAATTTATTATATTTAGATTTTAGATCCTAAACAAAAAGCCTCTCACCAATTCTCTATAGCTTATTATCAAAGAAAAAGATAGCAAAAGTACTCGTTGGATAGTACCTACGTAAACATAACGCTTAGAATTTTTTGACGTGTTCTAAAATTCTAAATCAAACATTTAAACAATATGCAACGGTTTGTAGATAGCTCAACTATTTCATGTGTATTTTGTAAATACTGTAAATCTAAATATATAAAACTCTTTTGAAGCTGACTTAGAATCAACGCACAGCCATAAGTCCTAGAGGTATGAAATTTGGAGGGTAGTATCCTTATATAGTGTAATGTTGCACTGAGAAAGAACTTTTGAAAAAGGGTCTAGAACGCGAGCAACGCCGCGGGCGACGGCTAGTACTGTATATTAGTTGTAATTTTGTTTGTAAATAAATTATTTTTTAACATTTAAAAATAAACGTTCGTATGACAACAAATAAATGCTTACCAGACAACGCCGAGTGTTGTTGCAGAGCCTCCATAGTAAAGTTGTAGGTGCTTGACGGGTTGAACATCTTTGAGTCCGGGGGGTGGACGAAGGGCGAAGGTGGTAGCTGTGGCGGCGGCGTGCGATCTTCAGCGTCGGCCGAACTCCCACGGGAAGGAGGGCCGCCGCCTCCCTGAGGCAAACGGAATAGGCGTTTAGTTGTAGGTTCCTATCTGGTCTTTCTGTTCTTTAAGTACATACCTTTATTTAGAAGGTCTAACAATATGTACTCATAATAATAAAAGAGGTTTGTTCAACTAGTCGTTAAAATAACGCATAATAAAAAAAAATGCATATACTTTACCTATAGGTAACCTCAAAATTAAGTTTTTTTTAAACTGCTATGTGTAAAAGTAATAAAAAACCGCTAAATGATCTTGACTGAATACGAAGGCTTGATTTTTCTAATACTACAAAAATACTAGTTGTTTTAAGGCAATATAACTTTTGCAAATTAAGCACTTTATTTTCTTTCTCTGAAGAAATATACCTTGAACTTTCGTAAAGTAATTTCAGGTAGGTATAATCTGAGTTATAGAGTAGACCACTAACAAGGATAATCCTCTAAGTTTAGATTGAGAAATAAAGAGACTACAAAAAGTACAAAAACAGGCCGAATTCTATCGAGTTTTTTTGTATAATGTTGATATTAGAAACTCCGGGTCTAGCTAGTTTAAAGTTGTGCCAATTTAACTTCGGAATAACTAAAGTTAAGCAATAAAAATAAAATTAAATACGACAGTTTACCGATTGCCTTTGCCTTTGTAAATTAGTATTTAGTAAGAGATTAATTTGTACCTAGTTTAGTTTTGTGCAAAGAATATGTAATAAGTAGTTCCTACGTAAGAAGTAGGACTCTAAACAAAATTACATACTGAAAATCTCGTTATGAATTTTGACCTCCGTTTCATATATTGTTCGTTTTTCGAAAGTAAGAGTCTAGTTCGAGAGTTTCGCCTGACTGGGTTGTGTTTTGTTCTATAGATAACTTTAAAATTTTGAAATAAGAATAAATCTTTTTTCTAATAGTTTTAAAAACAAAAGTCCTATTTGAAATTCGAACTCGACCTTCATTCATTCATTGCATCGGAGTGCTAAAATGGCGCTTTATCTATAGCGTCGTACACAATGCAATACAATCGCGTAACCCGACACTTACAAGTTCCGCGTACTATTCTAGCCAGCTAGACGTCGTCTAATACCAAGTAACGTCAATGTCACCCATCAAACGGCGCATTCGATTTATATAGCGTACATTACTGGCTTAGTATCGATCTATTCCAAGAGATGGTAATAAATAAAGTAATGGTTGTTGAAATTGAGCTGATGACGGATTAAAGGTCAGGTTAGCAATGTCAAGGTGAACCCATGTTTAGACTGATTGTTATTTAGTCTAGTCTAGATCCATATCACGAAATAATTTGGGCACACTAAGTATCTAACTGCTAAGTATCCACAAGGATGTTATGAGCAGTGTGACTTAGACTTGAAGTTCTTGCTCATCTTATTATAAGCAACTTTTATTGGGTTTTTTATACAACTAAATGATGGAACAGGCCAATGGCCATCTGATGTTAAATGGTAACTACTGCCTATAACGATGCATTGTCTCACTGAGTACATCCACTGAGGACGTGTCCTGTGATGCATTGCACTCTGAGACATTAAAGACTTAAGTTTCGGATACTTACTTAATATTGAATGGAAAAAATGATGTGTGCGATTTTTACCAACTCACCATAGGCCTATGCGAATGCGGAGGCGTATCATCCGTGCTCCTATCCATGTCCGGATTTGACGCGCAGATCATATCCAGGGGCTCATTCTTAACCTCGTCCATCAGCCTCGGTGACGGCGAAGAACTGCTATTAGAGATCCCATGTCCATTGTTCCCAGACTCGTGAGCCCGCGTATTATTTATCGGATGGTGGTTCTTAGTTGAAAAGTCAGCGGCGTGGATCTGCGGCTGTTCTGTATTGTTATTATCGTGACGCGGACGTTTTATGACGTCAGGTGAGTTGTCAGCCGACCGGCTCATACGGTTGGAAGGTAGTGGTAAGCGGCGAATCATCGGCGGTACCGTTGACGTTGGTTGTAAGAGAGCTTCTTCGAGCTTCTCGGTGAAGCTGGGCGTGTGGCCGTGGTGTGGCGTGTGAGCCGCGTGTGGTGGCGTGTGCGGTGATGGCGCCGTTGCTGACGCGCGCATCGTTTGCAGGAGGGGCTGTTGAGAAAGCCTCATTATACTCATGCATTTGCGCATTGCATTACGCGCTAGGTAGGTTTGGAAGCCTTAGTGCACTCCGTTTACAGATGTTGCTTAAGACTTATGGTCTTCTAACTAAGAAGTGTTTGACTGCTGTGGGTGAAAAAATGGCATGAAATGTAAATAGTTTGTTTCATTTCTCCCATCGTTTTCCCATTTTCTGTTGTGGGAGAATGATTTCCTAGTGTGGGAGTTACATTTGTGTGTGAGTTTTTACATACGGGCCAGTGAAATATCCTGTCATTGTCATCTGTATGTCCACAAAAATAGACTGATTTATTTAACAGATTTATCAGCCTTGAGAGGCAATGACAAGCCATAAATCAAGAAGTTAAAGTTAAAGTTGAGAGGCAATGACGAGTAAGACTAACTTACCCCTTGAGCATCGTCATTGTGCGTGAGCCCCGACACGCGGAGCACCTCAGCCGTCTTCAGGAAGGAAGACAGGTTCCGCTGGTGGACGTTCACCTCGCCGTGGTAGATGAACTCCACCAGCGCCTGAAGGTCAGTGAATGCCACGTCTTGGAGCACGATGACTGGGTGCTTGCATGGCGTTGACTGGGGACAACAGATAAGTTGAAGCTTGGAATTGGAAGTACTAGGTTAGGTCACATGGTAAGTGGCATAAGTTTGTTTCCAGAGAGCAACGCTGATAGTAACTTAGGCACTCGTGTTGTGTGTTAGTACCTACTTTTGTTACACATTGGAAATGACAAAGGCATTATGTAGGAATAGGTATGTATGTAAATTCTACTGAATTATATCTTTCTTGTTGTTTGTCTGTCCTTCGAAACTTTCCTACCTAGAGAGCTGATCAGTGCCGATGGTTCCTATGCTATATTGTTTTCATGAGGTTCAAATAAAGTAGAATGATATTTTATTCAAAACATAAACAAAAAGTCAATTACTGCGGAATCGAAATAAAATATTCATAGAACATTCGATAAAACTCACACAGAATCAGGATAGTAATGACATCGGCATTTATTGACTGACCGCCTATTTTTGCTTAAAACTGAAAAACACAGTTTATTCTATGAAAATGTAAAATTCCCTTTACGAAAAACCCAAAGCGATCGCTTTAAGCGATAAGACCGGCTATTGTATTTACCTCACGAACTGTCACGCTCAAAAAATCCTTATCAACCCAAAAGCTCATAACATCGTATCCACAACAGAGCAGGGTAAGCGTTATTAGCCGGTGACCCTAACCAATGTATTTTTAAACTTACCTACTGGTAGCTCTAATCATTGTTAATGCCACATGTCTGATGATTGTCACAAGGTACGCTTACACCGTTTTCATACATAAAAGTTGTCAGATGTGACCAGGGGGCTGAATTACAATCAAAATATAGTTCAGCGAATCAGCGACCTATAAACTTATATTGAGAGTGATGTGTCAAAAGATCAGGAGTTAATATTTAACGGTAACCACTGACTGTAACAACTGCATCACGGCATAGAGCAGGATTTATGAACTTACTTTCAATAGTTCCCTGAAGTAAGGGCTGCATGCTGAAAGCACAACTCTGTGCGCCTTCAGGCTCCGACCATCACACGCGAGGGTCACATCCACAAAGTCCTCGTCATCCCTAAGGTTCTCAAAGGCGCTGGTGATGCTCGACTGGTAGTTGTTCCACCTCAGGCAGAAGTGCTGTGTGTCGACCATCTTGAAGCTTTTTAGACGCGGTTTGGAGTCATGTGGTTATCTGTAATAGATGGATCATGTTATTTGAGGTCACTTTTATCTATTCTTACAATAATTTAAAAGTTGAAGGCGTATAAGTAAGGAGTAAAGAGTTGTATGGTGGATCTTTAAAATATCCTGTCACTGTACAAAAAAAATAGCAACGGACTTATCAGTTATTTTAGCTTAGAGTTCATAACGACTGATATAAATTGAACTACGAATATTTGGTCGTAGTTCAATCCATATCGCATATTTTGTCCTTATTTTATCGCCACATCTGCACAAAAGCCTATCTGGATGAAACTTGGAATAGACAGTAAATACTGATAGAGTAATAACTGCAAAACAAGGTAGTTTTCAAATCACAAAGATCACTCATAAATACTCTCATTTGTTTTGTAAACTTGGTGAATCTAAGTTAGCCTTAAAAGTATTTACTGACCAAAAACTTATAGATATCTCGGTTTCATAACATTTTTTAATAGGCTATCTAATAACTTTAATGAAATTTTGGTCTTATGATACAAACTTAGTGAGGTTCTACTTAAATATTAACTTAGTTACTCAATTAACTGCCTAAGTTAGTATGCTCAAGTAAGTTAGTAGGTAAAATATTTGGAGGTATTTAAGTAGGTATCCTTTTCAAATCAAGTGTCATTACTATTTTTAATACATTATTTCGATAAAAAGGTATAAATCAAAACAATAACAAGTTTCAAGTGTTTTTGGCTTAGATAGAGTAGTCAAAGTAAATTTATTGTTATTTAACTAAATGACCTATGACTTTGACCTTCCTTTAGTGTGCTTAAGGTAAATTGCAGTTAGACGTAATAAATATTATATCCCATTAATATTATTAATGTCAAAGTTTAGATTGTGTATTTGGATGTTTTTGTTTCAATCACGCTGTAACTGCGTTCGTAATCTGGATTAAAACATTGGCTACTTTTTATCCCGCAAAATCAGCAAGATCAAACGGGACGCGGACGAAGTCGGGGGCTAGTAGGTAAATAAATATTCTTGGACATTTCACACAATGCTCTGTAGTCCCAAACTAAGCAGAGCTTGTAGTATGGAAACTACATCACTGATAGAATAATTATAGATAGATAGATAGATATATTCTTTATTGCACACCAAGAAAAGAAAAAAACAATAAAATAGTTTTAAGTTTTAAGTTGTATTAATTATATTTTTTTTTTGTAAATAAATACTTATGATACATAGGTAGTTACACCCAAACAGAACAAATATCTATATGGCCGAATACTCAAACGCCACTTAAATACTTAAATAAATACAAATGTTTGTCCTCACGGAAGGCAGAGCTATTACCGATTGTGCTGTGACGTCAAACTATAAGGTTTTATAAATTAAACAATAGGTAGTAAATACTAATACGTCTGAAAAGACTCCGTCTGGAAAGTCCTCGGTTAGATGTGACATTGCTATAAATATACATTGGAATAATTCTGGATATACCCAAGATTAGTGAATATAAATTGAGCTAAGTTCTAAATTAAATTCTAAGTAAGCCAGACCGAAGTAAGCAAATAGTTACGGCTAATGTAGGTACGTTATTCAGTAAGATAGATATTTAGGGGCATGTACAAATTGTACAAGAATGTACATGGGGAACTTAAGGGTAGATATATTATTTGTATAGAAACTTTAAATATTAATATCATCATCAATCATCATCATCATCAATCATCAATCAATATATATAAAACTCTTTTGAAGCTGACAGAGAATCAACGCACCGCCTAAACCATAAGTCCTAGAGGTATGAAATTTGGAGGGTAGTATCCTTATATAGGGTAGGGGTGCACTAAGAAAGGAATTTTGAAAAGTAGCACCCTAAAGGGTCTAGAACGCGAGCAACGCCGCGGGCGACGGCTAGTTGGTAGTATAAATTGAATTATTATAAGAAAAATACTTAGTGATAGACTATTGTAAAAACAATGTAAAGATTACAAAAACAGGTCAATGATAATGTGTCTTGCATAGGTATAACAAATGAGTTATTGTGTGCCTGGCCTATTTTCCAAAGAAATTACATATATGCCTACTATATTTTATAAAACTAGGTATATTTATATTTACTGAATTATTTGCATTTTATAAAATGTCTTGCTGTGACCTGCTGACCCTATGATTATATAGAAGTTATATTGTTGTGAGATCTACTACATAATTTTATGTAAATGGGTATGTACGATTTTAACTTGCATTTATGCAAGAATTGGTTCATCCAACTTTTCACAATTCCTTCATTTCACGTCCATAGTTCTAACTAGCGCATTTCTTACATTCACGCTAACCACTTTTACATATCGTAAGCCATGCAGTTTTGAACCCTAACCCGTTGGAAATACAAACTAAAGATACTGAATACATAGTAAGATTGTTTTTTAAAAACAAACTTAGACAATAAGGAGAGCTCTTGGGTAACAATACTAGGTAATCAAGTTACCTATTTGTTTATCAACCCATGTATGTCACTAGACGTATTCACCTATCAGAAGATTATGAAACCTATAAGTATGTTACTTTAGATCTCAAATACAGTGACACAGTGTGATGGTAAAAAAGAAACTGCATTATCGAGGAAGTCACCGGCACCAGAACCTATTAAAGTACCATATTTGGCACATATCTCATCAATCATCAATCAATATATATAAAACTCTTTTGAAGCTGACAGAATCAACGCACAGCCTAAACTATAAGTCCTAGAGGTATGAAATTTGGAGGGTAGTATCCTTATATAGCGTAGGGTGCACTAAGAAAGGAATTTTGAAAAGTCACACTCTAAAGGGTCTAGAACGCGAGCAACGCCGCGGGAGACGGCTAGTTTAATTATATTTTAATAGTAACCAGTACTTTTTTGATATTTCATACATCGGAAGCTTAACTTTACAGTGTAAGTAAATAATAACTAGTGAGAAGGTAGATGCCAGCATTACTCCATCGCAAAATACGTAACAAACGTTTTTTTACCAGTTTTCAGTAATAAAACTTTACCATTTATCAAAATCACAAAGAACGCCTTGTCAAGGCTTTTAAAACAATAGTAGAGCGAGATTTACATACAAACACAACTTTGGAAGTTTTAATTTTGAGTTATTTCAGCGGCTTCCTCGTACTTGGATATTTCACGAAACTTCGCAAAGAATTAGTACGATTTCTTATTGTTTTTAGTTTAGCTTTTTTTCCTATTATATTTTGTAGCGTGCTGTTTGTAATTGAAAGGCTTTTAAATGCTGAAAACGTGTGGTTATGTCAAACCGTACCTACTTGCAAGAAAGAAGTTTCTTAATCCTCAATAAAAAATAAAAAAATTGATTAGAAAAATTTAGCTACATTTTAGGCACACATTTGCAAAATTTTTAATACGATCTTTTTGGAACCTATTAATTGAAGTAGTTTTTATATCCTTAGGTATTTTTGCAAAACAATGGTATACACAATAATTTGACATCCAAGAACTAAGCAATTTCACTCAACCCAGGCCTAAGAACTACTGGGTTGTTCCTCTGTTCGGTTGAGCGTTGTTTTTTTTTTATTTATTTAACATAATCAGTCGTATAAAAAAATTATCAACCAAATATTGCTTTATCGTGCACAAAATGTACATACCTCGTGCAGCGATACGTTTCAATGCAACTAATACCTATACCTACCACTAATCATAGTTTCTAACCCGCTATCTTAGATAAAACCAAATTCATATCTGAATTTACGTAAAACTTTACTTTTCAAAATGCGGCGACCGTCAATTTATCCTACTAATATTATAAACGCGAAAGTTTGTAAGTATGGATGGATGGATGGATGGATGTTTGTAATTCTTTCACGTAAAAACTACTGATTCGATTTGGATGAAACTTGGAATATATATTGTCCGTGACCTGGATTAACACGTAGGCTACTTTTTATCCCGAAAAATCAACGGAATCCAACGGGACGCGAACGAAATCGCGGGCGGCAGTATGTAAATAAGATGTAAGGAAAAAACCACTTATAGAATGGTTAACTCATCATTCAAAGTAGCAGTCAAGTTATGAGCTGGTGGTCTAGTGGTAGCTGGTAGTAGCCTATTCGTTAGATCAGCAATACGGCTAACAATGGATGAGAAGAGCCGAAGTCCGGGCTCAATGGTGCCTCTTGAGGTAATGTGTACTCTTCTTTAACAAAATCAAAAGTGATGTGTCTCAGCTGTCGATTGACAAGTTAAAAAACGTAATAAAACGAAGACTTCTTTTAAAAGCATAGGTACCTATATACCTACTATAAAATATCTGATTATTTAGAAGACAAATAAGCTTGGGACGAACTAGCTCCAACTCATTCAATAAAAAAAAATGTGATCATACATAATCATACAAGACCTAATGACAATTCAAAGTGAGATTTTATTGAATACCTATAAGCTTTTTGACGTTGACTTTGATGATGAGGTTTTTTGGTGCATTCAAAGCAGCCGACTTGACAAATGACTTGACCTGACTAATATATTATTACAATTTTAACACTTGACATTGGCAAAATTGTCTGTCGAAATGACGGACACAGGCCATTATTGAAGAGAAGAAGAAGAAGAAGGCACGTTCTTTTTTTTATACGGTCAAGTACGGCCGTGAAATAGCGGAGATAACATTTTTATAAACCTACTTAGCTAGTGCATTTAGATAACATTGTTACGTAACTCTTCCTGTTTTTCGTGACCTGAATTTATCAAATTGCAAAAATAATTAGGTATGTTTATTTGCAAGTGTAAATCAAGGTTAGGTATTCGATACAGAACCAATTGCTATCGTCTAATTATTAATTAATATCAATAGATCAACGCTTAATATAGTTGCTTAATTACAGGCACATGAGACTTCCAGATCTTTACGTCTCAGAGTGATGGACGCAGTGCATTGCCTTACAGGGCACCTCCTCATTGGACTTGCTCTGCGAGGTAATGCATTGTTATAGGCAGAAGTTACCACTTAACATCAGGTGAACTATCAGCTTGTTGCATTACTTTTATCATAAAAAAAAGGTAAATAGTGTAAGTATACCGAAAAAACGGTGATACGAGCTTAACGGTGAAGAAAAACTTCGTGAGGAAACCCGCGGCTTAGTCAGCTCCGCACGTATTGACGATGTCTTTCCTGTGGATATAGCTGACTAGGCTGAGAGGATGGTATAGGTGCTCGGCAAGTCTACTTCATCTAAACATTATTCCACGCACTACAGTGTGTCGTTAAGTGTAGGCATAGGTTGCCTCCTGACGCTGTATAAATCATCTTCAATAGATGTATAAAGGCCTGTAGAAAAGACCGAATTAAGAATATATTCACCAATAAAATTACAACGAATCGGTACAGCCAGCGTATCAGCATTGCTATTCAGCGCGGCAATGCAGCCAGTGTCTTGGGCACGCTTCCGATTGGTACTGATTTGGACCAGTTGAGCTATCTGTAAATCGTTTGCAACGGTTTGTAGATAGCTCAACTGTTTCATGTGTATTTTTAAATATTGTAAATACTGTATTAGTTGTAATTTTCTTTTTGAATAAATAATACCTATTTCAATGTCACAGTATCTAATTACCCACAATATTCATAATATTTACAATATGGTACAAAAAAATTATCATTTGTTCAAATCTTTCTAATTAGTCTCTATCTATCGCGTCGCGAGGAAGTGGTATGCAAGGTCACCTAGTATACCTACCTATGACACGACGTTAACTATATATATGTTATAGGCAGAAGTTACTACTTAACATCAGGTGAGCTATCAGCTTGTTCCATTACTATTATTCTAAAAAAAAAAAACTGTTCTTGCAACTTCACTGGGTCAAACATAAGCCTTTGATTTTAGAAGAGTTATTAAGGTGCTTCTCCACCAGAGCTAAGCTAAGCTACATTACTAGAGATGTGTTTGAAATCCACCAATCGTTTGTTTCCATACAAACACATCCTTACAACGTAGCTTAATCTAGAAGCGCTCGTGGCGTAGCTTGCTTAGCCAACATTCACCGATTATCTAAGTTAAGCGACGTTCTGTGTCACTAATTGAATGGGTGACCGTGAGCGTGGCATTTACATCAGAGCGCTTCCGTGCTTCAGAGGGTACGTTAAACTGTCGGCCTCGGCTCTAGCAGTCATTAAGCCACGACGGAGGCCTTAAGGCGGCCTAAAAACTCCGTCACCAGAGTTGGTCACTAACTCATACGCGCTTGCTTTGCTAACATAGCTTAGCTTAGCTAGCTTTGGTGGGAAAGTACCCTTATATGGAAGCAAATGTCTGTCTGTCTTTACAAAATGCGCGATTCTCCCTGCCATTTTTTTCTCACAGTTTTAATGTGTAAATAGATTATTACAAAGAGGTCACACCTATAATGTCAGAAACACCATTTTGTATTTGCGACAAAGATAAATAGCAATAACCCTTTAGTTGCTAAAGGGGACAAAACGGCCACCATTGAATAAAAACTTTTAAGTTGTTAAAACTGACGTAGACTTGGTATTTTTAACGGCTTTAACTATGATTTTAGAATTATATTTATCAGCATGTGGTTTTGTTTATGTATTTGGACCATACTGTAGGTATATTTTTGATTGAGCGAGCTAAGCGAGTGAAAGTGGGCTTTACGAACTAGAAGATCAGAAAAAGGTAATAAACCACTTTTAAAAAAGTACTAACATATTATTACCATTCGTGTAATCCTATATTTATATGTCATGTTATGAAACAACTATGACAAGACGAAGAAAATTTTAAAATAAAAACCATAAAAAATGTACCCTAAAAGTTTTTTTTATGGAAAAAAAGCACTTCTATATCCGCGTTTAATCTCTGAAGTATAACTTATTAATCGATGAAAAAAAAAAACGTTATTCGATACGTCTTTTAAATTTATTTGCACTTTTATTCTTGACCCAACGGTAAAGGGGCTTTTCAATTTCTTGAATGGCCATAGGTGGTATGTTTCGTTTAAGCCTATTATGTTTTTACAAAGAGTTAACACTCCAGTGTCTATGGTTGGTTGTAATGGTAATTTCATGTATTCTTGTTGATAAAATATAACATAACCTAAAAAATGGACCGGGACAAAATGGACGCACAGATGAGTCGTAATGTAGGTACTCAGGGGTTAAAGGGTTAGTCACTTGTACTGATTCTTCTTCCTCTTCTTTTTATTAATGGCCTCTGTCCGTTATTTCGACAGACAATTTTGTCCAGTGTCAAGTGATATTATTTGAAATATTTAATATAAGTCAAGTCAAGTCATTCGTGTTGTTTCATTTTTCTAAAATAACCTAATTTGACAGCACTAAAAATGCTGCCGTTTACAGAAACTGAAATGCTATAATTTGAGAGCTGTCAAATTAGATGAGTTTAGAAAAATGCAACAAGAAAATCGGTACCACGGTCAGAAAGCATAAAACTAGCATATAGAAATGTTAATTATTGATTGATTTTAAAGATGATTTTTTCTTGTACCTTGCTTATTACATTGCTTAGCAGAGCTGATTCTAGTCCGCTGTTACTCAGAAGTATTCCTACTCTATTGTAATAAAATATTGTTGTCTCTGACTATGTGAGATAGTAACGTTGTTGGCTAGTAGGCACGCCGTTATCAGCTTTTTTTTGTAAATTTAGCGTTTTATCAAAACCTAGGCCACATATCTTATCAGAGTTAGGTTTCAGTGCTTAGTGTGTTACTAGTTTTGGCAGACATTATTGATTTTTCAGATAGGACATTGAGGCATCTCCTACTAGAGCATGATGTTAAGGATTTCAGTGTGCTTTCAGTTAGTTGAATTGATAAAAAGCATACAGATTACTTACAGGGTTGCCATTATTGATAAATAAATATAAATAAGTTTTATATTTTTATGAATTTATGTTTTTTTTTTATGCTTTAGTGGACCTAGTACCTAATATTTTTAGAATCCCCAGTAAGTATAATAACTAATATATTATTTCGAAGTTCATTAAAAAAAACCTCTAAATTATCTTTGATATCTAACAGCCTAATTTCGTTAATTTTTTTAATAGAAGACTCATCTATAATTTACATAGGTATAGAAATTTGGCCACATTTAGTATACCGCGGTTAAACCATAGGCAATATTTTTGGTTTTATTTTTCTATTTCTACGGAACAACTGTTTCTATAAGTAGGTATTATTTGTCTGACATACAGGTGTACAAAAAATACCTCTAAAAACCATCTGACCATACTAACTAAAGGTCGCATTTAATAGTTAGATATATAATATGTTTTTTTTATGACAAGAAAAATTAGGTAAAAATATTGTTAAATCGAGTGAGCGATCAAATATTTTTTTTTTAAATCTGGATTATTGTTTTAAATACATAAAATGAAATATAGTTATTTGGTGGTCAGCAAGATCATGAAAAAATCTACAACCATATTATTTTTCTTGCTCAGTACCTATTCCACCACGGAGCCATGCCAGCTCAAGTCACGGTGCTCGAAATCCACCGTGTTGCCTTTAAAATAATAATGACAGCTGATGCTTGTGACGTCACAGGGTACGAAGACGTCGGCAGGTTCTGACGCATAATGACCAATAAAGGCTCGAGCAGACCGGATGCGTATACGTGTATACGTCGTAGTCACGTCGCAGTCACCCGCGTAGTTACTGAGTTGTAATGTATGAAACTGTACGAGACAGGACACACTGCTTGCGTGATGACGCGCACGTCAACGCGCGTGACTGCGACGTGACTACGACGTATACACGTATACGCATCCGGTCTGCTCGAGCCTTATTCAGAATTCTTTTATTGACCAAACACTTAAACGGGAAATGAACAATACGCATAATGACAAATTAAGCCAAATGCCAATATACAGAATGACG
Organism: Eulithis prunata; assembly: GCA_918843925.1. Taxonomy (NCBI): domain Eukaryota; kingdom Metazoa; phylum Arthropoda; class Insecta; order Lepidoptera; family Geometridae; genus Eulithis; species Eulithis prunata. The sequence goes on along the minus strand of OU974018.1, from coordinate 8,905,670 downwards.
GATACGCCAAACCACTGTGACGGGTCAGCCGGGAGTTGGTACTTGTGCATCAACGCACAGCCTAAACTATAAGTCCTAGAGGTATGAAATTTGGAGGGTAGTATCCTTATATAGTGTAGGGGTGCAATAAGAAAGGAACTTTGAAAGGTCACACTCTAAAGGGTAGAACGCGGGCAACGGCTAGTCTTTTTATAAAAACACTACCTTCAATTTTCAGGAGTGCTCTTGTACACCTTGTATTTTTTATGCAAAAATACCTACTGCTTTCATTTTTATTCGATTGTACAGATGTTTCCAATATGTCGGGATAATGTATTGCAGAGCAAATACGCGCGTTGGTTAGATTCGCTATTTTACGTGTTGAGTGACCTTCGCTTAGTGTGAAATTGCTTGAACAAACACACGATCGTATATAATTACTTACCTAGAACAAGTTAGTATGTACGTGTACACGTTTCAGGTAAGCTTGAATATTTTTTACTTTTTTCCAATTTTATTTACCTAGGAACACGTTTGATTAATTTTTTTTTATACATTATTTTTATTGATTAAACAAAATATTACTTATTAGGTACCCCTTTTATCTAGATAGCATACGCCTTTCGTTTTTTAAGTATTTACGTACACACCAATATTTATTTTGAAAATAGAATAATTACAGGCACATGAGACTTCAAGATCTTTACGTCTCAGAGTGATGGACGCAGTGCATTGCCTTACAAGGCACGTCCCCATTGGACTTGCTCTGCGAGGTAATGCATTGTTATAGGCAGAAGTTACTTCTTAACATCAGGTGAGCTATCAGCTTGTTCCATTATTTTTATCATAAAAAAAAAAATGAATTTACTATTTTTTTTTTTTTTACTAAGTGTTCTCTCTGGATACCCAAAGAAAGCTACACTACACTACACTTACCTACCCTGTGATAACCAAAATACCCACCCAGTTAGGCAGCCACAGGCTCGATTCTACTAATTTAATGGCTAACGTTTTATTTCGTTCCAACTATGGTTCGATCGAGCTTCAGCTTATTGTACATCTTGATTTACGATCCAGCTTTATTTCAGGTGTAATTTTTGATAGTAAATAAATAAATAAATAAATATTCACGGATACTTAACACAACGCCTTCTAGTCCCAAACTAAGCAAAGCTTGTACGATGGAAACTAGATGGCTGATAGAATACGAACATACATTTTTTTTTGTAAATACATACTTATAATACATAGAAACACCCAGACACAGAACAAACATCTATGTTTACTACACACAGATGTTTGTTCTCGGTGGGGATCGAACCCACGAGCCACAGCACGGAAGGCAGGGCTACTACCGACTGAGCCATGACGCCTGTCTATAGTAGAATACGAAGTAACTTAAAAATAGTTGTAAAACTTGTCACCTGAAACGCAGCTGATACGATTAAGCTGCGTTTCAGCTGTCAAGTTTTTTAGTTGAATTGAACCCCAGCAAAAATTATGCAATATATAGTATTTATCTTAAAAAAGTCTAAATTTTAGACTTTATCTAGCTTAGGTTCATGCAATCGGCCATCTTGTGACCTTACTTATCATGTGATGTGCTAATTAAAGTGGATAGGTATAAAAATATAGAGACTTTATTATGCTTCACTTGCAAGTACCTAGATACCTACTAGTTTATTATCTACTCAGTAGAAGTCATTTGAAATGAAGAAGGCTGATAGTCTAATTTTCTGTCTGGTTTACACTGATATAAGTTTAAAAGTATATTTTTTTACTCATTTAAGTTCATAGCAATTATTTGGTGTTATAGTAAATTAATAAACATAAAAACAGTATTTAAATAAATTAATAATCATTATTAATAAAACCTTTTTCAAAGTTTATTTTTTCGTTGAAATTTTTAATCTTAGTTGTCTAGAGTATACAACTAAGATAGTAGGTAGTCCATATGACTCTGTCAATGTCAAACTTATGTAAAAAATAAAGCGTAGTCAACGGGACACGAGTTTTGACATTTTTTGAAACGACACATAGCACTTTTATTTTAATAGTTTTTCTTGTGTTATTGTGAGTATTGTTGTTTAATTTTGGTGGAATTTTAACCAATAATACTTAGGTCGTAACATAAAGTGTGAGCCATTGGAATAAATGTGTGTAAAGTGGTTTTTCTGAATGTGAAAATTCGTGTTAGGTTTTGAAGAGAAAATCCACCATTTTCTTTTCAAAACAAACGACAGCCGACTTGACAAATGACTTGACTTGACTTATTTATTACAATTTTAACACTTGACATTGGCAAAATTGTCTGTCGAAATGACGGACACAGGCCATTACTGAAGAGAAGAAGAAGCGTAGTCAACCGGTCATTCTCCATCGTGCTAAGGTCTAATAAAACGTGACATTGGTGAAATTGCGGGCAACATTGCAAAGACCATAGACAAGAATTGAATTGAATTGAAGCTCAAAGCCCATGTGTAAGTATCTTTATAATGACGATAGCGTGGTCAGCTTTCAGATAACACAAAATTGGCGTAGGTATTCAATAGATAACAGTTTTATGGGTCGTGTTGAGGCAGCACTCAGATGCACCTACTTCAAGCAGAGTTAAAAATACCTCATTATAAGAGAATCTGGATGAAATTTCGCCCTGGTATTCTATGTTGAGTGAAATATTAGGGGGTTAGAGAGTTCAAGCTCTATTTAAGAATCCACGTCTTTGGTTTCAATAAAATATAGATCCCGAAAAAAGGCTTCCGAATGGTATACATTTCATTTAAATTGGTCCAGTAGTTAAGGCGTGATCCGCGAACAAACAAACAGACAAACAGTTTATCCATATCTTTAATTTTAGTGTCTGGCTTTTTCACAGTTTTATAATAGTAAATAGATATTTTCTTTGTACGGAACACTGCAGGCGCGTCAGTTTGACTTGCACTTGGCCGTTTTTGTACCTAAATTCGTTACTCTTCTAGACTCACCTTAATTTATTGAGTTGTCCTCTTAACGTTTTCTTTTGTTACACCTGTAAAAAAACAAAATGTTAAAATTTTGACAAAATAATATTAGATTTAATCTTCTTATCAATATATATAAAACTCTTTTGAAGCTGACATAGCATCAACGCACAGCCTAAACTATAAGTCCTAGAGCTATGAAATTTGGAGGGTAGGATCTTTAAATAGTGTAGGGGTGCACTAAGAAAATAATTTTGAAAAGTCGCACCCTATAGGGTCTGAAATTAGGATCAAAGATTTTATCCAAATAATGCGTATGCAGCTATCACGCGAGCAAACCCGCGGGCGACAGCTAGTACTACTACAATAAGCTAAATGTATTGCTTCTGCATCTGACCAGCTCTCTCAGACAGCTTCAAGAAAAAAACAGTATTATTATTCACTGAAGAAGTTCGTAAATATAGTTCAACATATTCTACGTGGATGTTAGATTTTCTTACACGCAAGCGTGAAATCCGAGTACGCCTCTAAATAATATAAAATCAAAGCCTCCTAAACACCTAAACATCACATATCCGTACACATTATTTCCGTGTGTCGGTATATAGGAAGAGTCGACCAATCACGCTAAAGGTCAAAGTTGGCCCGACCAATCGCGTCAACGCGTGCGGAATTTCGAATATGTAGGCTTCGTGCGAAAGTGAAAGTTGACCAATGACAAGTGGCGTGCGTTAGTGTGCGTGTGTGGATGAATGAAAGCCTTAAAAGCTATTGTTTTGGGTTATGTTATGTTAACTCGGGTTACGTGCCTTACGTAAGATAACTTTATAATTTGATAGAATATCCTTTCTGAATATCAATTTTAATGTTATCATTGACCTCTGTGGTGGTTGTGGGTTTGATTCCGGTCATCGGACGAATGTTCGCATGTACTGCAACTATACTGAATTTATTAAGTAGTAGATTAAAGGTTTTATAAAGACAGTTGTACCTAAAATTCAGCCTTACCTTTCAATATAAGTAAAAATAGTTTTTTTTCTAAACTTCCTTTATTTTATAAGTCACTATAATTATGACACTGACTATAATTTGGAAGTTTTCAAGAGTAGAGTGAATAGGTATCTTCTAGGTAACCGTGCTACATCGTCGACCACGTCATTGCTTAACATCAGGTGAGATTGTGGTCAAACGGTTGCCTATATTGCGTAAAAAAAAAAGTCACGACGGAGGCCTTAAGGCGGCCTAAAAACTCCGTCAGCGAAAGTTGGCCACTAACTCATACGAACGTACCAGCATCATAAAGTTATAATAACAAGTAAAGCAAGATAAAAGTTCAAACGTTTCCTTGTTACATTTATAAGGGTTTTTTAACCCGGCGGTCATTTACTTATTATATCAGCTTACAACATACACTCTATATAAATAATCTAATAGACACTGTCTAATATAATATTACTAAACATTTATCAACAGGCCGGTTTAAAAATTATATCTAAACTAAAAAGTATTAATTATTTTGACTTGAAATGTTATCTTGAATAATAATTTGACAATTAAAAAGTTATCGAATTGGGTTATTCCCATCGAGCCCACCGGCCGGCCCACCAGTGGGCCAGATGGGATTTTTTTTCCCATCTGGCCCACTCATTTGCATAGTGGGCTCGTATTTTTTTTGTAAACTAAAAAGAACTAGCGTCACTTGAAGTACAGTCAGTAAAATAAGCTGATTAACAAAATATGTTTTTTTAAATCAATGTTATAAGTAGTTTTATCATTGAAATTTGTATAAAATATAAAGATGCATCTAAAGTCTTGCGTAACTCACAATAAAAAGCAAGCAAGCTCGTATGAGTTAGTGGCCCACTCTGGTGACGGAGTTTTTAGGCCGCCTTAAGGCCTCCGTCGTGGCTTAACGACTGCTAGAGCCGGGATCGACAGTTTAACGTGCCCTCTGAAGCACGGAAGCGCTCAGATGTAAATCCCACTAGCGGTCACTCATCCAAATAGTGACCGCGGAGAACGTCGCTTAACATAGATCATTGGTGAAGATTGACTAAGCAAGCAACGCCACGAGCGCTAACTCATAATACAAATTGTCAAAAGCTCCCAAAACATAGACAATCGTAATTTCATCAACTTATGTTGCTGATTGTACCTATAACACCCTAATAATTGTTATACTCACTACCCAAAGGTTTGAAATAGTTTATTTAGAAAATTACAACTAATACAGTATTTACAATACTCACAATATTTACAAAATACACATGAAACAGTTGAGCCATCTACAAACCGTTGCAAACGATTTACAGATAGCTCAACTGGTCCAAATCAGTACCAATCAGAAGCGTGCCCAAGACACTGGCTGCATTAATTACATTACATTGCTAACCCAAAGATTAGCTGGTAGAGAATGCTATTTTAGCATTAAGTTCGCCTGTATACACTACTTTAAGTTGTGCAATAAATAATTTTCTATCTATCTATCTATAACATAACATTGCCACAGATATTGCAAAATGGCGAAGTAAAACCACTAGAAAGATTACACTATATATTTTTTCTATGCAAATATAATAATATTTGTAGACGGTATTAAAAACGTTAGGTTTTTGATAAGGCAAGTGCAATGTTTAGTGATGGGGTAAAAACTAATAATACATTTATTTATATTTTTTGAATTACCTGTCATATTAGAATAGAATTAGAAGGTACACTTCTTACGTAAAATTAGAGCCAACTCTGCTCGAGGTGATGATTAACAATTAAAAAAAAAATAGCCGCGTAGAGTTTCCAAAAAAACTTTAGACTTGAATTCAAACCAGTTTTATAAAAAATAAACAAACATGGTTAATATTTTGTAAAAATCCGTGCTGAAATAATATCTTTTTACATAACACTGTTATGATTCTATCATGTCACAGTACAGTTGAATTGATTTGGGTGAAGGAAATCAGACGCGAAAATCATTTTTTAATAGCAAGAAAGCAAGCTCGTATGAGCTAGTGACCAACTCTATTGACGGAGTTTTTACGTTGCCTTAAGGCCTCCGTCATGGCTTAACGACTGTTAGAGCCGGGACTGACAGTTTAATAAAGTAATTTTTTAGTAAAGACGTCATGGCTCGGTCGCTAGGAGCTCTGCCTTCCGTTCTGTGGGTCGTGGGTTCGATCCCCACCGAGAACAAACATTTGTGTGTTGTAAAACATAGATGTTTATTCTGTGTCTGGGTGTTTCTATGTGTTATAAGTATGTATTTACAAAAAAAAATGTATGTATGTATTCTATCAGCCATCTAGTTTCCATCGTACAAGCTTTGCTTAGTTTGAGACTAGAAGGCGTTGTGTTAAGTGTCCGTGGATATTTATTATTATTGTTATTAATTATTAATTGATATCGTTACCCACGACGTCACATCACTAACCTAGGGTAGGGCTATCAGTTGAAAAGATTGCGAATATCTAGATTCTAGATAGCGTCCGAATTAGACACGATTACATAAAATAGAATTTGTTATGATAAATATTTTTATATCGAATTGTTGTACCTTTAATCCTATTTTACTATAGCAAGTTAAGTGCAAACAAACGCAAATTATGAGCATAAAATAACTAGAGCAGTAGGTATACCTAATGTAATAAAAATAGCTAAAATGTATGCGAAAAAAATAAGAATATTGATAACCTTTCACCAGTAGACAATCTTTGTGTCAACTATACCTAATATCTAGCGAGCTCTGATTCAGTTAGTCTCAAAATCCCCTTTGCGGGGATTGTTTCCTCTTTAAGGGGATTTTGAGACTCTTTGTCTCCAAATCTCCTTGATTTCGAAAACTTAGAATCATCATCATCACAGACTATAAGTCCAGAAAGACCAACATTGGGCTTTCTCTATCCATCGACACCAATTTGACCAAGAATCTTACTAACATAGTATAACGACTTATACGAAATAAACGAATAAAAAAAATCCTAATAAAAAAAGCAATTGGTGCACGACTGGATTTGAACATCCAAGATTTGGACCACCTCACCGGCTATTTATTTGTATGGCATGGTTCAATCAATCAATTCTTGTCTGAATGGCCTTTGCAGTGTTGCCCGTAATTTCGCAATTGTCACGTTTTGTTAAGGCATGGTTCAATTGGGCAAGTGCAACCGCTGACAGATGCTAGTAAAAGTATAAACCAAACAAACTGATAGTAAACGCCAATAAACACTGACATTGGCAAATTTGTGGCAGCCCTGGCCACCGAACAGCCACAACAAAAGAAGAAGAAGAAACAAAATGACGAGTTTCCGTCATAGTTGCTAATGTTTTTATTATATTTGTTTATTGTAACCCAAGTCTAGAATATTTGTTTTGTTCGTTTCGTCCGGTAGAAAGCGTTCAGTTATCGACGTGAGTCAAAATATTGAGTCACCGTTTTGCCTAGACCGAATGGTTGGTCATCAATATATATAAAACTCTTTTGAAGCTGACAGAGAATCAACGCACAGCCTAAACTATAAGTTCTAGAGGTATGAAATTTGGAGGGTAGTATCCTTATATAGTGTAGGGGTGCACTAAGAAAGGAATTTTGAAACGTCACACTCTAAAGAGTAGAACGCGAGCCTCGCCGCGGGCGACGGCTAGTCAACTATAATTTGTCACATCAAATACTACGCGTCGGTGGTTTAAACATAAAGGAACCAACAATTAGACTTACAACTATTGGGTTTTTCAGTGTACCTAGGCGTCATGGCTTCGTCGGTAGTGCCTCTGCCTTCCGTGTTGTGGCTCGGGGTTCGATCCCCACCGAAGACAAACATTTGTGTGTGGCTTACATAGATGTTTGTTACTTATGTATTATAAGTATGTATTTACAAAAAAAATGTATACAAATATTCTATCAGCAATCTAGTTTCCATAGTACAAGCTTTGCTTAGTTGGGGACTAGAGAGCGTTGTGTGATATGTCCAAGAATAATTAACAAGGTTTTTTGTAAATAACACACATTAATAACACACAGACACAAAACAAACATCTATGTTTGTCAACTCACAAAATGTTATTGGTGGGGATCGAACCCACGACCCTCAGCACATTCATATCATCTTTCCCACAATCCAACTATTTCTTTAACAAGATAATTCATGAGTATATAAGCTGCACATAAACGGAAATCCACTAAATATCTTAGAAACTGTAACAAGAGTGTCCGGTTAGGTGGTCTATTCGAAGTAAGGTTTCAAATTGGGGTCAAACTACATGTCATTGCACGCTACAGTGAGGTACGCGTTCCTATACTTTAGCACTGGAATTTTTGCCAAGACTCATTTTATTATAACAGTTAGCGACACTCGCTAATTGTTTCACAGGGTTTTATATTTTAACAGAATTTAACAGAAGATAATGCTAGTTGTCACATTAAATGTCATTTTCATAATAATTGGAACTTTTAACAGGCAAGATTTTTATCAAACAATATTATCTATACTCTCAGTCAAGGCAATAAAATAACTCTTGATATACAAAAAAGTTTATTGCAAAAAAACTATTCATTAGAACGCGCGATAAAATTCTTTTATGTTCCGTATATTCCTGTTTAGCAGTATGATGCTGTATCAGTTGATAATATGTAGTTTGACCCTTGCTATTCAGAGTATTCTGGTATTACCTCCAAGGAAGAATTATTCGATGACGCAGAATTTCTATAAGATAAAAAAAATACTGTCTAGGAATAGATGAACATGAAACTAGAAGCTCTTATGTGTTTAAAAGCTAACTTTATTTGTTGGGGAATAAAGTTGGTTTTGAGATAACACCGTGTAGAGTACCTACTAACTAGTGTAAAGCCGCTATCAAAGTATTTACAAATAGCCGTCGCCCGCGGCGTTGCTCGCGTTCTACCCTTTAGAGTGTGACGTTTCAAAATTCCTTTCTTAGTGCACCCCTACACTATATAAGGATACTACCAACCAAATTTCATACCTCTAGGACTTATAGTTTAGGCTGTGCGTTGATTCTCTGTCAGCAATAAAATGAGTTTTATATATATTGATTACCCAACCTACAGTATTAGGAAGGGTTCAGTTTCTCAAAACTAGCAAACTGTTTACAAAAAGCTAGTATTGTTTTCTTCACAATTTGTAAACTTATATATACCTACCTTTAAGTACTTTATTAGACTAGCTTTCGCCCGCAACTTCGCTTCATATTTGATCCTCTCATTGTGATATTCTTGGATATTTATCACACAACGCCCTCTAGTCCCAAACTAAGCAAAGCTTGTACTATGGGAACTAGATTGCTGATAGAATACTTACATACATATTTTTTTTGTAAATACATACTTATGATACATAGTAACACCCAGACACAGAACAAACATCTATGTTTGCCACACACGAATGTATGTTCTCGGTGGGGATCGAACCCACGACCCACAGCACGGAAGGCAGAGCTACCACCGACTGAGCCATGACGCCTGTCAAAATATCGCTACTTCATCTACCGTTCAACCTTGCGTAGTAAATTTTAAGCAGAAAGATGCGTCGGCGCAATCCATTACAATTGACAAACAGTATCAAACAATCGCGCAAGAGTTACCGTGAATCCAACAATCAGTCGACATCAGCACCATTTAGAGAATGAGGTGACTTTAAAGATGAATCATTATTGTTGGTACCTACTGAAACGATGGCGGTAAAGATCTTTTGTTGCTACGACGTAGCCCTCACTGGCTACGTATTACTGAAAAAAAAAACGTAATCTCCACTTGTATTCTTATTTCTTAGGGATTTCTGGAATATATAATATTTACTAGCCGTCTCCCGCGGCGTTGCTCGCGTTAGAGTGCGACTTTTCAAAATTCCTTTCTTAGTGCACCCCTACACTATATAAGGATACTGCCCTCCAAATTTCGTACCTCTAGGACTTATAGTTTAGGCTGTGCGTTGATTCTCTGTCAGCTTCAAAAGAGTTTTATATATATTGATGATGATGATGATGAACCGACTTCTTAATTTGGTTATATTTTTTTAAATGTTTGTTACCTCAGAACTCCGTCTGTTATGAACCCATTTTGAATATTATTTTTTATCTGAAAGGGTATACTTCCATATTGGTCCCATATTTTTTTTAATAAAATCGGTTTAGTAGTTAGATAAGAACAACTGGAAAAAACACATCCACGTACCTGACATTGCGTTTTTTTTTTTCTAGTAACTTTTCAGGGTGTTTACGGTCAATTTCAAATTAACTGCCATCATCACTATCTTCTGATGAATTTTCTAGTTTTTAAACTTATAAATTATTTAAAAATAGCAGTACAATCTATTATTCTCATAATGAGGAAAAATACTAAGGTACTCTATGCTATGGGCTAAAATTGACTAATGAATTTCGATAACTTTTGTCCTTGACTGTAGCGCTAGACTTTATAATCGTTGTATCCTGTAGGTTTAGACGTATTTATAGTGTTTATCGTTTGTGTGCAAAACTGAAATAATAATGTTGTGGGTACATGTTTTAACTTAAACATCCTGAATGACGTGATCTAGGCGAATGATAAGGTTAGTTGAAAATAAAAATGTCTGGATAAAGCCGCCATTTTGATAGTGATTTTGAATAAATACTTATGGACATGTTACATAATGCCATCTAGTCTCAAAATAAGCAAAGTTTACAATGGGGACTAGATTGCGGATAGAATACTTTTTTTTTTTTTGTAAACCCATACTTATGAATAGTAACACCCAGACACAGAACAAGATTTTATTCCTTTGTTCGGTTTTTGATTGGGTACTTAATAGAAAATAAGGTTTTTTTTTGTTATAAAATGATTTATGCACAGTCATAAATTTTTAGTAGATACTTGATTTCAGGCACCAGTCTCTCACAGTACAGGTTTTTCTATAAGCTTCCCGTCTAAGATAAAATCTGTAAATAAGAACCTTTTGTGATGAGAAATAAATGAATTATATTATTAGTTCTGGTACCTCTATCACGAACAAATGTGACAGTCGCCGCGTTAATGTATTCGAATTATATTGCGCGTCAATGCCAGCTCGACTGCCAACCGTTGTAGTGTCACCGCGCAGTGTATCTCGGATACGCTAGCGTTACGATACGTTTGCGATAGTCACATTTATTCGTGATCAAGGCACTGGTTCCTAGAAATTTAGAGGAACATAAACCTTATTTAAGTCAAAACATAGCCAGACGATAATAAGTTAAAAAAGTAAGTCAAATAACAGATTGTATTTTTTTTTCTAATTATAATTGTGTTACTTATAACTATTATGCTTATACAATTTATTATTCCTAATCCATATTCGTTTTAAAGTTAAAATATTTAACATAACTACTTAGGTTTAGCAAATAATTATGTTGCTAGCTGTATAAGCTGAGAAAAAGTAAGTTATTTTTATTTTTTATTTTTATGATAAAAGTAATGGAACAAGCTGATAGCTCACCTGATGTTAAGTGGTAACTTCTGCCTATAACAATGCATTACCTCACAGAGCAAGTCCAATGAGGACGTGCCCTGTAAGGCAATGCACTGCGTCCATCACTCTGAGACGTAAAGATATTGAAGTCTCATGTGCCTGTAATTACACCGGCGCCCTTACCCTTCAAGCCGGAACACAGCAATGCGAGCATCGCTGCTTGGCGGCAGAAATAGGTACGGTGCTAGTACTGAACCCGGACGAGCTCTCACAAAGAGCTCTACTACTACTAAGTTCCTGTTTTTATCTCTCGCACAGTAGGTAGGTACACGATACAGGATATAGGTAGTAGGTTTGACGCAGGTAAAAGGTATTTTTATTTTAGAAAAAACAGCTCGCACAGGAAAAGTAGAAGGTTGGTACCTAAAGCTTAGAGCTGAAATCTTATTTTGTTTTGTTATTTTAAAATAGTTACCTACTATTTGAAGCTTAATTAATATTAACTGCAGGAAAAATGGTTTAATATAAATAAACGTTTAAAAAAATAAGCATACATTTTGATAATATCTGTGTGTACCTAATTATTGTTTTTGTGTTCAAAACTTCAAGGACTATTGAAGCCACAGATAGTAGGTACGAACCACATAGTTTACTAGCCGTCGCCCGCGGCGTTGCTCGCGTTCTAGTGTGACTTTTCAAAATTCCTTTCTTAGTGCACCCCTACACTACATAAGGATACTACCTTCCAAATTGCATACCTCTAGGACTTATAGTTTAGGCTGTGCGTTGATTCTCTGTCAGCTTCAAAAGAGTTTTATATATATTGATGATGATTGGTGATACATCCAATGACGGTTTTCACACTACACGGACACAACTCACGATATCGGAGAGCTAATTTTAGTACTAGACGATGTTACACTGTGTCTGTATGTTTGAGCCTCTGACTTATCGTTGTCAGTTAGTATAAAAACGCCCAATTTCCTATTTTGTTCGAGTTTTCATAAATAGTATAATTTACAAGGCCTTGGAGCTATTGTCGCTGCAAATACGCAAATACAGGTGTTCAAACTGTGCCGACGCAAAATATGTCTTCGTAAAAATTAGTTTGTCTTGTAAAATATGATTTTGTAACATTATATCTTACTGAAATAATATGTATGAAACGTAGTAGGTATCATCATCATTATTATACTATATAAAACTCTTTTGAAGCTGACAGAGAATCAACGCACCGCCTAAACTATAAGTCCTAGAGGTATGAAATTTAGAGGGTAGTATCCTTATATACTCGTAGTGTAGGGGTGCACTAAGAAAGGAATTTTGAAACGTCACACTCTAAAGGGTAGAACGCGAGTAACGCCGCGGGCGACGGCTAGTCTATTCTATATCTTAAAGCGGCCTAAAAACTCTGTCTCCAAAGCCACTCATACGAGCTTGCTTGTTTCTATTTACATAGGAGGCGTAGGAGGTAACTTTTTTACCCGACCACGGCGAAGCAAAAAGGGGGGTTTATAGTTTTGTTAAATTTACGGGACGAGAACGACGAAGATTCCTTTGTTTTGTATTTAGAAAGGTTTAACTAATCCCACTGGGGTGGGTCCAATGTAGATGGTTATCGGTATTAATAACTATTCATATTAATGTGTGAATAAAGCCTTAGGCGCTACCAACTAACGCCGTGTACAGGCACGTTCTTATGAGAGTGTAGTACTACGCGGCACGACGATAATATCGCCGCGATTTACTCGCTCGTGTAAATGGGGCATTAGCATGTCAATAAGAATTAGTAATTTCAAAACGTCTGTTTAAAGATTATATAAAAATGACTAAACTGAACGGCGCCTAGGTTTGCTAGGCTGCGCAGTCCCTTATCTAAGTTCATTGGCTGATGGGTGATAAAAATGTGGGCTACGACCACATACGAACGCATGGGATCGCGGTTGATTATACCAGACAGTTGTTTCCGACTGGCATCTAGAATTACTTCGGACCTGCCCATATAAGACTTCCTAATGCTCTTGTGTGTTTTTACTGAATATATTATTATGTATATAATATTGACATCATGACTATTCAACATCGGTCACACGCCAAGTACAAAATAAATATTAGATGCAAAATCGACCAACTTAATTGTTTATAGGTACAGTTGATTAGCAAAGAAAAGATTTTTTCATATTTTTTTGACAAAACTTTTTTTTGATACATTAAAGGCAACCGTTTGACCACAACCTCACCTGATGTTAAGCAATGATGTGTATTAGGTGCTTTCAAACTAAAATAAAGATTTTTATAGCATTGAAGTTAATGCTTTGTCGCTAACAAGTATGTACACTGTAGGTACAGATTATATTAAATAGATATACACTATTGGTCTATCTTATAAAAAGTTAGAGTGGACATTATGTCTTGTTTAACATACGTAATCAGGACTTTATGTCTACTCTAACTTTTTATAAGATAGGGTGTTTTTCAATAACTAATCTTAATATATCTGTTTAATCTCACTTCACTCACAGTTGCTATATCTCGTTTTATAGTTTTCGATAGTGGCGCCCCCTTTCAACTTTACACATTTCATTAGTCATGAAAGTGATCGAATGCTGACGTATATGGTCGAAACCTAGCACCCGTTTTCAACATAGGTACTACACAATTATCATTATTAGACATCTATCCGATATAAAAAAAGATTGTAAGTTTTTTTTAGGTTACCTAGTGCTATTGCTATTCTGTGTCATGAGTCTCTAGTTATTAATGTTTTTCCAAGATTCAAGATAGGATTTGTACATAGGAGACATTAATATTACTAATATTTGGCGTATTTTGAGTAGAAACACACATTTTTTATTGAATGAATGAATGAACGAATGAAATGAATGAAAACGCTTTATTGTACATAAATAACACCGAAACATCTATGAAAACTTATTGTATGTCAAAAAAAATATAAATCTATTCAACAAAAAAAGTGATAATCATAATGTTAACACTAGAAACAAAGACAAACTCGCTGTTCCCACCACTAGGCTCTCAAAAATTAGTAAATCTTTCAAAGGGCAATGTGTACGCTTCTTTAACAAAATCCCAAGTGATGTGTCTCAATTGTCGATTGGCAAGTTCAAAAACGTAATAAAACAAAGACTTATTTCAAAAGCATACTATAAAATATCAGATTATTTAGAAGACAAACAAGCTTGGGACGAACTAGCTCCAACTCATCCAATAAAAAAAAATAATAATAATTTGTAATCATACCTAATCATACAAAACGTAATGACGATTCAAAGTGATCAGTGAGATTTTATTGAATAAAAGCTTTTTGACTTTGACTTTGACTTTGACATATTCCTATGATATAAAGAAAATAGTATTATAGTTCAATGGTAGTTAATGTTACAAACAAAAAAAAATTAAATACTTATCCTAGATATTGTAATATACATAGTATTTTAGTGTTTTAGAATATTTAGACGGCGGCCTATTCTATCATAGCATTCATTATTTTTACCTATTAAACTATTATTTTTTGTGCGTCATTAGGATCTTGGCATGTTTCAAAATAATATAAAAAATTATTAAGAATTAAGAATGATTAAGAACTACTTTTAGGTATGCAATAAAAAAATTCTGTAAAATACAAAATTAAAGTGCAAACATACTAATGATCAAGCTAATATTACTAAACATAACTTTTGAAGAGTATTCTTATGATCCATCACAAAGTGCTAACTGGTGAAACCTAGTGCATACCTACTTATGAATAAATATGTGACTCACAGCAAATTCCTAGGAACATAGTTAGATAAGCAGTATTTTTATAGACTAGGCTAATAATAATGTTGTCCAATGAACTCATAGAATTTACTTAAATACCTCTTAATTTATTATTTAATTTGTGTCCTTTATTATTATTATTATATTGTGTAAACTTTAAATATAAATAAATTGCACTATATTTACCTGTAGGTACGCACTCGTACTAAAATCTACTTATTTGTACAAAATGTAAAAAATAATAATTGTAAAAATAAGTCGTAAAAAACTATAAAACTAAAATATTATACTGAAAACTAAAATATTGCGAAAGTTTGGATGTTTGTTATTCAATTACAACTTGGCCGATTTGGATAAAACTTTAAAAGAAATGTAGTTTATCATCTAGACATATTATGATACTTTTTATTCCGGTGCCACGCGAGCAAAGGCGCGCATTGAAGCTAGTTTAGAACATTGCACAGTTCCGCGTAGCGCCTAGCTACGATCATAGACAAGGGTCTACGAACTGCATTCTCGTAGAGTTTCGTAGACGCGCTACGCACGGTGCATTCATAGTTCAAAGTTTATTCCAACTGATTGCGTTCTAGTAGTACTACTGATAATATTTAAAAAAATAAATTTTGTTTATAAAATCCTTGTTAAACCACTGTTTAACGAGTTTTAGTTATAGAAGCATTTATTGATAATCCGTGACGTAAAAGCTGTTTTTTTAAACACTAGAGAAGTATTATGTCAATAATTAAAACTGCATTTAATGTTGAGTTGAGACTTCCGTTCTTGATAAATAGATAAATACAGATTAGATTTAAGCAAGAATAAAAAAATTAAAAAAATTGATTACGAACCAAATTGAATAACATAATATTGTCTCCTATATCATTTAAAAAAATATATGCAAATCAGTGCACAAAACCTTTTTGATATAGAAGTGTACTAATTGACTGATAAAAACGCACAACTTACCATAGATCAAAGAAGCATAAGAATATCCTTTTTCTATTGTGCGCTAAATGTGCAATATATAAAAAACCAAACTGGTCTCTTCTAGTCACTATCACAAAAAACATAAAAAATCAATGAAAATATTAGTACAATGAGTGAACTATTTGTAAAAGGAATCTCTTCCAGACAATCTTTGCAAAAGTTCCGAAGTTCCCAATCCAACGCTAAAGATGAGTTTGAAATCCACCAATAGCGATAGTTTTATATTGATGGATGTCAAACACATCCTTACTCCACTTTTATGAAGCACGATAATATTGTTAATAGAAATTAGGTACAAACGTTCAGATTCTAAAAGTCTTTGCCCTTGGCGGGTCAATGTCTTTAATAACCTAGGGTTTTCCTTAAGCGCCTATCATTTACTCAATTTCTAGGTAGTCATAGCAAAATAGCTCTGTTTATTTAGGAAATAAGGCTCAGTTCAGGACTGTTAATGAACTCGTTTTCGTAGTCATAGTAAAATATATCTATTTATTTAGGAAATAAAGTTCAATTCCGTAATTATAATGACCTGGTTTTCGTAGAACATTGCGTGGCAAAGATTCATCCCTGAGCTAAGTTTAGGCTCGTGAGGAACTGTCACCTACAATCATGTTTATAAGACTATTCTAAGTGACCCTTATGATTTTACTGAATAAAAACTAACATGACTTTGACATTCACCAAGCAGTGCAATTACGACTTAACTTGACACTGTACTAATACGTGTCTAAATTAGCCACAGTTAAATAACAAAAAATAGTCAAACTGCGTCATACTATAGGTAAGTGCTAAGACTACAAACGATTAAATAAAAAAATTATAATTCTTTTGCATTGAAGTTAAAATGATACCACACTGGATCTTCAGAATTTAATGTGTATTTCTTTATAAGAAGGATCATACAAAATAAGACGTAAGTTCCTTGACCGTCTAACGAGGCTCCGGTCTTAATGATTTTAATAAATAAATAATTTTCTAACTTGTTATATATTGTTGGAAAACTCTAGCTAATTTCTAACTAGTTACAGTTAGAAAATTATATATAAAAATTATTAAAAAAGTTATTTAAAAATTATTTGTATAATATGTAGTAGTAAAAAATCCCAAGTAAATATCTATAAGAAATCGTTACTGAGCTCCTAAGTATTTATCCCTACTGATAGAAATAGTATATTTAGCATAAACCCAGAATTATCTAACTTGTTTTTGTTACATTTCCCGGATTAAAAACATATTGGTAGTAAACAAACCAATCTAAAGATTAGTAAAGTTACTTAATTCTAAAATATATCATATACTCTAAGTCATTCTAAAATTAAACTTAGTTCTGCTCTAGCAATCTAGTTCCCATAGTACAAGCTTTGCTTGGTTTGGGACTAGAGAGCGTTTGTGTGTAATGCCCAAAAAGATTTATTATTTATTTATTTTATTAGTAATCAATAAAAAAAAATTTTTTTTTTATTACATCGGTATCCCGTGAAATTATCAATTTGTAAAATTACAAGCCATGAATCTAAAATCTGCAGCTATATTATAAAAGATTCTCATTTGAGTACCATAAAGAATAACTCAGAATATTCAATGCAATGATCAAATAACACAGAAAGTTAGTTAAACTAACTGTTAACTACTGTAAATATTATCGCGAGCACTGTTTTATAATCTAAACCAGATTTCTGGAAACTTCATATCGTAATTGGAAACTGAACCTACAGGTGCATTCTATTTCATCTTTGAATAGCAATTGTTATTTATAACGTTAGTAGCATTTTTTAAAATTAAAAAAAATTAATACGTTGAACATTATTGTGAATATTAATTACTTAATCACATACTACGTCTTACATAGATAATCAATAATATTAGTGCTTATACAATTACACATATCTACTAAGTTGGTGAACTCTGCTAGGACGCACGGACAAACGTTTTCATTTTCGGAGTTATATACCTACCTACACAAAATATTTATTACTAAATTATATGATTTGATAACTTATTTAGTGTAGTTATTTACTAAACAGGCATGTAAAAGTTAGAGCACATCAACGCAAAGTTTTAACAGCCTGAGTCCTCGTTCGCCTCGTAGCCTACACAAGCTCTTTCAGTTAGAAAACTTATAATAGAAGCCTACATTAAATAGAGGAGTTTACAAGAAATATACAAGATTCCTTATTAATTAGATTGAATGTAAGTACTCACAGAAATATGAACTATAATCTGTAGCACAATAGCGCGTTGTACGAAATGAGGTTATCCGAATCGGTCTAACACATTTTTTTGTGCAAATAATTTTATCAATGCGACCTTGCTCCCAGCTATCGCCAAATTTGGCTAGTTCTAACGTCATTGCGATAAATTAAAAAGTTTAAGATAATCACTTACCGAATTAAAAAACTAAAACTTCAATCCTGATACGGCACATCACTAACGTAACACTTGTAAAAGTTATAGTTTGTATGCCGCGTGGTGTGTTTTAGTTGGTGTGTGAGTGCAAGTACCGCGTGCACATCGCCTCGCCGGCAGCGCCGACTGACTGGACGGCGCCCGGCGCGCACGCAACCTCCCTCCCTCCAAAAAAAATATGCCGCGAAAATATGGCGGGAGAAAACACGCAAAAACTGAAGGGGTGCGCTCGGTGTTTCTCGCAGAGGCTGTATGCTAATCCATCGCCCTTTTTTCCGGGGGGGTGGGATGCAATTAAAAAGCCGCGCGTGCGTGGGGGTGCGATTAGAAAGGAGACGGTCGGAATGGGTCTGTCACCGTTTTTTACTTTTTTTCTAGTCTGGCATCCTGTAGTGGTGGAGATGTATGGCGAATCGATGTCGTCTGGCTCGATGAGACGAATGCTTCGACGTTTAGATAATTGTTTATCGTTCCGGAAATTAAACGCAAAACAGGCGCTCTGATTATTTGAAACCCCGACTGATTTGCGATTATTTTGAGTTAGCTCCAATATATGCGGCTAAAATCTTTGCGGCACAATTTTGTATTAGTTTATTCCTTATAGTAACCTACTAGCTAGATGATTAACTAGGTCCTAATTATATCACAATTAAGTTGATATTTTATCCTGTTACGGTTATCAAACTGTTTTGATAAGTATTTCAAAAACGACATAGCTTTAAACCAAATTCTAGCCAGTTTTGTTTGCTCTCCCTGAAATCGTTTGACAATAATCCTTTCGGAACATAGTTCGCAACCGGATTTGTAAAGAATCTATAGGTATACTCTTAATTTTATCAGACAATAGGCAGATTCACAATAGAGTGGCCAGTTTACTGTAGACAGGGGGACTTGCAACGGAGTCTTTGCAGCGAGCTGCTTCTTGCAAAGACGGTGCCCTCAGCTTGCGCGTCGCGTGACGAATGTGTCTCGGCCCGCGCGGCAAACTAGCGAATGTGTATCTGTTCGCGGATTTTTTCGCGTCTCATTTTTAGGGCAAAGATTATTATTCGGTGATAAATGAGATAAGATAATTTTTACTGCTACTGAATGAAAGTGGGAGGTCGAATAGCAAATTATCTAGTTTGTCCTAGTTTTTAATAGTAGTTGTAGTGCGATTATAGTATTTGCGCGTTAACTTGTAGAGCAGATATACCTAGTGCAAAATTGAATTTTATTTTTGGAACTGCAAACATCTTAATTGCATAAAAGTATACATATAATAGATTTTGCTTCAGAAGCGAACTTACGTGAGCAATAATAATACCAACGACTCAAAATTGTTACAAATAAAGCGGTTTTGTTAAATAATAACATGAAAATAGCATTAAAGTTGCATATTGTCCATTTCACTTGAATTTTTTTATTTTATTTCAGAGCCATTTCTACGAACCTCTTTTCTAATGTCAAATTCTCATCATTTTGTTTTTTTTGTAAGGTCAACGACTGCAAGATCTACGAATCTATAATTTTATGCAAGACCAACGGTCAGAATGCACTACTCTTGCTATAATTTTATGCAAGTTCTAATGTGCCCAGCTCAATCTTGCAACGCGCTCTGCAAGTGGCCAGTATCATTACCATCATAATAGGATGAGAATGAGAATGGGAGGGTAAATTATTCAGACGTGTGATCTTTGTAAACAAGTAATGGGTAAAGTGATTATGAATAGTTTGACTTCCGGTTTTGATAAAATCTGTGATTTAAATTTTTTGAGAAAGATTTTGAGTAAGTTATAAAAAGTTGATGAATATTTTTTTTTATTGTAAAATGTGAATAAAAACTGAATAAAATATAATGTCTGCTATTAACAAATACGTCATATAATATTCTGATTGCTTTTCTGAAATAAAATAAAATTACTATCCGTATGGAAATTGTTTAGGTACTTCCGTTGAGAAAAAACTTTCTTCCGTCCTGCCAAGGCTGCGAGTAAAATCTGACGGTTGTTTAGATATTTACTAGTTCTAAAATTAATGGTTGTGATCACTTACCTTTTGTAGAAGTATTCTTCTCTCGAACAATTTTTAATAAAACAATCAACAAGAGTTCAACAAAATCACAGTCAATGTTCAAAACGGCGGATATTTTTTTTATCGAACGCGCGGGGAAAAATCACCGAATAAAAACTTTTTGGAAAATTCTGAAAAAGAAACATTTGAATTTAGTAAAGCTTATGTTTGCGGAGTTCGCGCGAGGCAGTGGCGGCCGCGTCCGCCAGGCGTGCGCCCGCTGCCCACACACGCACGTGACGAAACTTTACCCGAACTTCGCTAACTTTCACGCGCCCCGATAGTTGACGACAAAACTACGGCTAAAAAAGCGCGCTCAAAACTTGAAAATATTCCAGACCGACCCCAAAATTTCAAAAATGTAATTGCTAAATTTAAAGTTATTTTCCCAAAAAGTTTTTTTTTCGGAGGCGTCCACCCGTCCGGTCGGGTTCGGCCGGTCTGCAATATTAACACCGGCCGCGTCCACCTTTTGTAATGAAACGTTCACACATGCTTCCGCATTACCGTCCGATGCCATCAATAATGAACCGGGCGGGAAAAAACAAAACGGGGCACCTCTCCCGGCGAGGCGCCCGCCGACACTACAGCCTCCTCGTCAAAGATCAGAATTGCATATCTGGGTTGCGTTAATGAGCGGGGGTGGGGGTCGTGGGGGGGTCGAAAAAGTGGCACCGCTCGCGCGCGAATATAAATTCATCGCCAAAAAATCATTACGCGGGGGGTGGTATTACGGGAGCTCGCTGCGCGGTTCGTTCGTATAGTTTTTAAATCGGGCTCTCATTCGGTGGCGTGGCGCCGCGGCAGGCGGAGGCCGCGACGCTACTGCACGACAAGCCACCCTGCCAGCGGCTGCACTATGCCGACCACTCCACGCATGCACCTTACTGCTCCTATCCTTCACAGCACGGGACACTCGCGCGTCGTCGCCGCTCGCTCAGACCTTACAGCGTTAGATCATTTCCTCGAGCGGCCGATTCACAAAACGCGAATTAAAAAAATGAATCGGGAAATTGATGCTAACGGGAGATGGATTGATTTTCAGGAGAAAAAACCTTCCACGTGTATGCAAATTCCTTTTTGGCGACGATCGCAATCAATTTGTGCGTAGGAAGTAGGAAGCTGGCACACTGACGCACGCACGCACACAGGCGACCATGTGCGACTCAAATTAAATCTAATACAAAATTGCGTTTTATGTTCTCGCTAGTGCGTGGAGGTGTGTGTGGGCACAATGCGAGCGGGCGCCCCGTACTGTCGAGCTCAACCCCCGGCATTAGATAATAAGCTAGGAAAAATCACCTCGAAAAATTTTACGAAAGTTCATTTCATTGTGTAAGACTTATTTAGGTTTGAAGGTAGAGAAACAACCAAAACATAAATAGTCAGTCACGCAATAAGCTACTGACGCATAAGATAAATACTTTGGTACATCAAACCATCACAAAATATTGTTTGGATGCAAGATGGTCCCAGTGTATCACTAAATATGAACTTGCAATAAACAAACTTACAGAGCTTATAATTCAAAATCAAATCTATTCCTACAAACATTCCTAGCCCGGAAAGTTTACAGCCGGAAGTAAAGTAGACACACATTTAAGCCGCACATAGCTGCCACTCTACAGGTGATACCCCAATGATCCCTCCACAAACACAACGCGTGTCTGCTTACATTCTATCTGGTTTTATGTGGAATATTGAGAAACAGTATTTTCTCAGTTTTAGAGGCATTAATTACAAATTTTACGTAATACTTAGGACGCCACATAATTTTAATCTGTTGTTTTCTAATATCCTACTTGCTGATCTAATTTACATAATTATCAATAATTACGATAATTATTACAAATTAGCGGAAAGCTTTTCTCCGCGAGCGTACTTTAAAACCCACACAAGCTTAATGTTAAAAATGAATTACCAACACAGAGGCGCGCCTCCCTAGTCTCTACACTCATTTTCATTTCGATGTTTTCGGGTTTTTGCGCAGATGGGGTGACGCCACCCGCGCCCAACCCCCGCCCTATGAAAATAGGATATATTTTTATGTTTTATTTGCCCGGAAGCCTGTAGCTTAGTTGCATGTTTATTAGAAGTTTTTATTACTAGAAACAATACCGTTTTTTGCGTTTTTTCCGGGTTACGTCCATGATTTGCGGTGATGTCTATGGGTAGAAGTCACGTCATGTTTGTTTTCTGATTAGTACTAGTTCGTCGTTGGATCGAGTAGTTTATTGGCTATGGTATCATTGTCTTGTCGTGAATATCCAAACGAGAGCTGTCACTAGTCAAAGTTACGGCCTGGGGTGGAATTTTTAAGTTACTATGTCAGTGGGTGAACGAAGCAAAAGTATAAAATACGAAAATATTGTAGTCCTGCCTAACTTAAGAATCAGGGCTATAAAATGTCTATATCAAAATATCTAAGTACCGTTTTTATTGTTTACCAAATTGTTAGTACTTTCTAGCACACAATGCCATATACCTTTTGATAAATCAAACACAGGTTAAACCTCCAGAACAGAAAGAGCTAGGTTTTTCAGACATTTCAGTGCAATATCACCTAAAATCGTACTTTCTGGAGGCCTATCCAGCAGAAGACTAAGACTTAAATGATGAACATAGTAATTAGAGATTCTTCTACTATTTGACACATACTCTCATAGAATTTAGTTTTTAAAAGGTGCCTTTAAGTTGCAAGTTCTATTGCGGAAACCAAAGAATATTGAATCAAAATGAAAACAAGTGACATGCGAATGTACAGTCAAAACGAACAGCGTAATCGAGTAACGACAGACAGGAAACACCATCGTTTAGTGTCTAGACTTTTTAGCTTCGTCGCGAGCCGAGACTGAAAGCTGGCTTCGGACTATACTGTATGCTTTATTTGGCGTGTTCCTGTATGAGAAAATCTGTATCCCGGGACTTAAAATAGGGTATTATTTAACGATACGACAAAATTTATATTATACGCCTGATAATGGGTTAATTAACATTAACATTGGTGGTAATAAACTTTTATACCTAATATTTTTTGGTAATATTTATTTATAACCTCAAAATTAGGCTTTGTTAAATAACCTACACTGTGATTGTATAAAAACTGCCTTTATACACTGTTAATACACATTAGTTAGTGATTTAGTAGTAAAAGTGTTTGAACGCAATTTTCTCAACTTTGGATCAAATTAAAGAAAAATACTTCTTTGTAAATACATACTTAAAATACACAATAACATCCAGACATAGAACAAATATCCATATTTGCCATCTTAAAAATTTTGTTCTCGGTTGGGATCAAACCCACGACCCACAGCACGGAAGACAGAGCTACTACCGACTGAGCTGTGACGCGTCTGCATTGCAAGTCATTTTGCGTTTACAAGGGTGGGGTTGCATCGAGACATGACGTCACAGGGACGAGGGTGAAACGGTGGCTAAGACTGCAAGGTATACTGACCTACCCATCTCAAGGTAACGGATGCCCTGAGGCACAAGGGCATCGGGACCCCCATAGACTTGGATGGACGTTGGACCCAGTCTCAAAACAAAGCGTGGGTAGGTACGTGGTATACTAGCATAGGTTTTGCAATATTTATTTATTGAGGATTGCTAAGATACACCAAATAAATAAATATTCTTGGACATTTGTCACACAACGCTCTCTAGTCCCAAACTAAGCAAAGCTTGTACTATGGGAACTATAGTTTGCTGGTAGAATAGAATACTTATAAATATTTTTTTTTGTAAATATATACTTATGATACATAGTAATGGGTGTTACTATGTATCATAGAACAAACATCTAAAACATCTAAATAACAATTATAACAAGTAAAGAAATAATAATTCTTAAGAGATAAAAAATATATCTTAAAACAGGATTATTTTGGCTATAAAGTGCTTAATTTTTGCAACACGTCAACTAAGTACTATTTTTTTAACTTAAAAGAAAAAAAATACAATAAACTAGTTGCAATGCTGTCTGTGGTCTTATTAAGCGTGTTCGAAATGCATTTGTAGAATCAATAGCTGTTCATACTGCGACAAATCAATAGAGATTTGCATCTCTCTAAAATGAAAAGGGTGAGACATATTGAGATGCACCCAGACTCGTAGGGGAGTGCACACGAATAACAATATTCAGTCTGCCTGTCTGCATGTCAGTGACCTGTTTTCTAACTTTTATTTGATAAAAAAACTTAGTTGTCAGCAATGATAAAGTCATAGACATAGATTTATTTCTGCTTTAGCATGCAATACAATACAGGTACAGAAAATTTAAAACTAATAACAAAATATAAAAGCAGGTGGGTACAAAATGAGTAAAAAGAATAACAGAGTAAGTCGGCATGCACCTCAGAAAATAATCTATGGAACACCTAATAATCTTGAGGTGGACCACGGGAAGAACACTTCTCTACGTAGTACCTAGCTTCATTACATCAGAGTGTACTCGTAAGAAATTCTATGAAATAAATATTTTAGAAATAAGCATTTGTAATTTTGGATTTCAATATTTTCTGTATTAGTCGATTGGCAGGTGTTTCAGCTCAGTCGGTAATAGCTCTGCTTTCTGTCCTGGTCGCGGGTTCGATCCCCATTGAGAACAAACATTTGTGTACGGCAAACATAGAGGTTTGTTCTATGTTCTGGGTGTTACTATATAATAAATTTTGTATTTCCGAAAAAAATAGTATTCTATCACCAAACTAGTTACATTAGTACCTACAAGCTTTGCTTAATTTCGGATTAGAAGGCGTTGTATGAAATGTCCATGAATTTTTTTTGTTAAGTCCCGTTTAATTTTTACTCGTAGTATTTGCATCACACTTTGTATAAACTTGATAAACCTAAAAATACTCTTTTCTGAGGGTGAGGGAGGATGTGCATAGTCACCTTGAGAAGGGGTAAGGTCATTGGGCTATCTTACCACAGGGGTGCGGTACTTAGGGCAGTCTTCAGAATGCAATCGTCGAGAATGTGTGCGGGTTAGTGGTGCGAAGGTCATTTAGGGGGTGATAATGTTGCACTTTTTAATAAACGGTTTTTTATATGTGGAGATAAAAAACTAATACTTTTTCACGTTTTGTCTTGTGTTGGCAATTTGAATATCTTTATAGTACAGTTAGTAGTTGACAGTTTAATTAATTTATTCTTGTGATTTACATTAATAAGGCAAATACACTTTATTGCAATAAACAGCTAATTTTAAACAAGAACTTCTAAATATCTTACGAAGACCACTGACACGTCACCTACACGATATCGGAAGACAACTAGTACATAGTTCTAGATGTTTCCACACCGTGCCAGCGCTGATACCTACCGATATTTATGTCGAAGAAACATTACGTTATCGCGTTAGTCTGCAAACGTCTTAAAGTACCTATATTTCAAAATGTTATTCAGATCAATGGTTCTTTTCAATTCCGACATCATCCCAAATCTCATTGTGGACGTAAATTTTTTTTTTAAATGTCAAAGGGGTAGTCATAGGAACGTCCAACCCGACTACAGTCGTGAGATCATTAAATTTTCTGTACTGTACTAACGAACAGCATTTAATAATGAAATCAGTCATGCTCAAACAATGCTCATCCAGCCATACAATACATACAAGTAGGTATAGGTAGGTAGCCATGAAGAAAAAACCTACCTACCCCTACAAAAAACAAAAGCCCGAATAAAAAGCAGACAATTTATAATTTGTAAAGAGCGCACACTACAATAGCATCATCGCGATGACCCGACATACCTACACGTACAAAATGACCGCCCAAATGCGCCCAAATGATTTTAAAAACGGTACACGACAAAAAACTAATGACAGAGCGAGACGGGAGATATTCCACGCGGGCCTATTCAAAATGAAAAGTAGTCATTTTTCCACCAATAGGGTATTACTGAAAAACTACAGCAAATGAATTTATTAAACCCCACTTGGGGAGGTGCCTCCACAACAATATTATTTTATTTTTAATGTGCTATGGACATTACGCGTATGTAGGTTGCTTGATTGATTCCCCGTTTTTTGGAAGTACTTTATTACGTAAATGCATGCAATTTGTTCGATGATCATGAAACATGAGGAGAATACTGAAATACTTTACCTTCTTTCTGTATCTACCTTATGCTAGGCACCGTCCATTGTATAATTAATTTTAGTTTTGTTTTTTATTTTCTTGTAATTCCTAGGTTAAGGTGTGCAATAAAGTATATTCTATCTATCTATTTTGATTTTGATCCATTTAGGCCGTTTTTGAACTCAAGTTTTACTACGATTACAAAAATAAATGAAAATTAAAGTTTAATTCTTCGTAAATTGTATGTAGGAAGAATTTTTTACATATGACATTACCGAGACAAATTTATTATAATTTAACCGAGAAAAAAATTTATTTGTAACACGCGTTTTGTAAAATGAACAAAATAATTAAACTTTCAGCCTTGTTTTTAAAATAACATTATCACCATAAACTAACAAAATGACAGTCTTTGTAACTTTTATGACACACCTGCTTTGTGAAAATTGTTTGACTTACCTCAACACTTAGGACGACTCAGTACCTGTAAAAAGAAAACAAAAATAGATAATAGTTATTTGTTATACAAGAGTGCAAAGTTGCTTTTTAACCGCGTGTTCAATTTTGATGACCGAGCAATCGAAGGATTCTAAAATTGAATCACGAGCGCAGCGAGTGATTCAAAATTAGAATCCTGAGCGTTAGCGAGGGAATCAAAAGAGCACGAGGTGAAAAATCTTTGCACTCGAGTGCAACACGTAACTTTTCATTCCACCTCAGCGAGGAAATGACTAATTTGCGCATTATTAACAGTTTCAGTCAATTCTGTTGGCGTCAAACAAACTTCCTCGTCGCTAGAATCACTCATTTTAGTTTTTTCACTTGTTTTCAAGTTTCTTGTTTTTAATATAAGGTTTAACAATGACGTCAAAAAATGCCGCATAAAGAACCGCGTACAAAGCAAATTGAAAAAAGAACACCAAGAAGGTTCCGAGTCTGAGTTTTTAACAAATTAAAAAAAAGTTGTATGATATATTCGGCACCATAGAGGTAGCAGTAAATAGGTTTAATGTTTTTTTTAATTCACAAACTTAGTGCACACGATGTTCTAAATTCAATTTACTTTATCCTCTAGAGAATAAAAACGGCTTTTCCACTCAGATATTGAAGATTAAAAATACTCTTTCCGAGATGGTGGGATGAAAAAGGTTTTATAGCTAAGAAAATAATTAACGAAACTAGCGCAGTGAGCTACATACATTTATTTAGAAGTCAAACTAGATGCATAGACAATTAGATATGGTTATTGAATGATAGTGTTAATATAATATGTTTAAAATATGTAAAAAGTGTAAATCCTGAAGTAGTTTTACGCACGTCCGAAGCCTGCTGAAGCTAAATTAAAATATTTACAAAAATATACAAAGCTCCATCTAAAATTGATAGTGCTATGAGAGATGATGGTATAGGTGCTGGGCAAGCCTACTCCATCTAAACATTGTCCCAGGCGCTACAGTGTAGGTTGCCTCCTGATGCTCTATAAATCATCTTCAATAGATGCAGGCCTATTATTATCTAAAATGGATATCTTTAAATTGTATTTCTTCTATAGTCACGGAATCACTGGATAAGACTCGCAAGGGACCGAAAAGAATGGCGTAATAACGAGGAGGCCTATACTCAGTGGGTGCAAACGGGCTGAAATGATGATGATGATGATGATGATAGTCACGATAGGCAGCCTCATTTAGAAAGCTAATATGTATCTAGATTAAGAAAACCTGCACTTGTTCCAAATACTAACTGGCTAGACTGCTAATCATCATCAATATATATAAAACTCTTTTGAAGCTGACTTAGAATCAACGCACAGCCTAAACTATAAGTCCTAGAGGTATGAAATTTAGAGGGTAGTATCCTTATATAGTGTAGGGGTGCACTAAGAAAGGAATTTTGAAACGTCACACTCTAAAGGACGCGAGCAACGCTGCGGGCGACGGCTAGTATAATATACAAAACTTCTCTAAAGCAGCTGTTGAAACATAATTCTAAATCCATCGTTTTTGTCTTGTATTTTTTTTAATGTATGTAGTAGACAAACAGGCATATTATTATAGTCCACTTGATGGTCACCGTCTGCACCGACAACAATGTCTGTGCATTGCCAACCCTATGAAGGACTCTAAGGACATCTTTCTATTTTTTTTTTCATTTTTCTTTCCTCATTTTATATTTGCTTTTTGTCTCTTTCTATCATCATAGATGTAATGAATAAAAATGTTCTTATTTTCATTTATTTGTTTATTTCCTTGAAATTTCGAATAAGCCTTTATTTATCGAATATTTTGAATAGTCTCTAAAAAACATCTAATCGTACAATGCTTAGGTAGAGGTGTCATGTCCAATATAGCTTCTTCTTTTTTTCTTTTTTCATGTTGCCAGTCCATTACAAGAGCAAATGAGATTATTAAAAAAAAATACTCTGTTCCAATTTATGAGTAAAGAGGTCATAGTTAGTATCTTTAATAGATAACAACTGTTTAAACTTAGACGTTGTTTGTAAAGTTGTCTGGGTAATAGCATTTCAAGGTTTTTTTGGAAAAATTGGGCCATATATGTATCCGAAAATGACCCTGATTTGACAAAACGGAGTGTTGTAGGCCATTTATGAAATACTAACCTCCGCCTGCAACTTTGTTCACGTCCCGTTTATCTTTACTTTTCTGTTGATTCGATATAAAAAGTATATAGTTTCATCTAAATCGGACTGCTTATAGTCTTTGCGTCGTTATTGGGAACAAACATAAGAATTTTCACATTTATAATATTAGTAGAGAGTATAGTAGGTTAACAAGAAAAGACTAGGAAGTAGATGCCTAATAAAAAAAATGCCTACAAAAAATTACAACGCGGGATTAAAACCCGCATTATAACATAAGGATTAAGACCCGTTTGCGTCTTCAATTACGCCATTGGAATTAATAACAATATTTCATCAATTTCATAATCTAATTTTATTCTCTCAACTGTCGAAAAAGTCAATCGAAAACAATATGAAGCAAAGAGGTTTCACATATTAAAAAGCTAAGCCTAAGATCCGAATGGAGTACGCGAAAAATCATACGGAGACAATATGAGGACCCGACTCCGAGTGGAATTTAAATATGTAAGGAATTAGGGGGTGAATTAGGGGTGAGCCACCCCTAGGGGTGGGTTTTTGAAAACTAGAAAGAGAACGCGTGTTAGTATCGCGATCTGCGCGTATGTGTGCTGCACACGGGGTAAACTGAAGGGTTATCTCGAGATTATGTTTTTATTGATTAGCCTCAGTTTTTTTCTATTTTAATAAGTAGGGCATCTTATAGAGGAACATAGGTCCTTGCGGTTTCCTTAGTGCTATAGAACAAAATAAGTCATTATGTATTTTTTAAAACAATAAATCAATTAAAAAAAAAAAGGTATTCTTCAGTATTTTTACATTTTAGTTATTTTCGGTTTTACTGTTCCCGTAATTTGCGAAGATATTTCGATTCAATATGAATCGTGACTTGAAGCTAATTATGATAACTATAGGTACGTGGATTTGACTATCGTTCAGTTTCCACTAGTAGTAGATAAACGAAGCTAAGATTCGAGAAGCTTCTGTCACTTTTCGAATTAGTTTTCTAAGTTCCGCCTGAACCGTAAAAAGGGTTACTACTAGTAACGTGGCAGGTTAGCATAAAAAAATAAAAGTTATTATCCAGTTTCGACATATAAAAGCTGATTTATAAAAGTCTTTTTTTTTTGGAAATATGTATTCAGTTTACGCTGTTTAGCCAACGTCTCTGAATACCTAAGTATACCTCATCATCATCATCATCAACCTATATCGGTCCACAGCTGGACGTAGGTCTCTCCCAAGACGCGCCACTGAGCCCGGTCTTCGGCTCTTCTCATCCAGTTTTTGCCAGCTACATGACGTCTCAGATCGTCACCCCACCTAGCCGGAGGGCGTCCTACACTACGCTTGCCTAAACGCGGTCTCCACTCGAGTATTAGTTTGCTCCAACGATTGTCGAAGTATACCTAAGAGCCTAAAAAGAAGTAACAAAATATATCCTAAGATATGTTTAACCGTGTAGGGCACGCACGCGCTGTAATGAGCGCGGGAGGTGGGTAGTTAGACAATTTTACAACTGCGCCGCGCCGTTTTTTGGGAGACGCGGCAGCCATAGAGTTACAAATAGATAAGTCTTAGACAAGTTAAAGAATAAAATGTAAATATTTAAGTAAACTTAACATCAACCTTGTTTTAGTAGGTATCCAAATGTAGAGTCAATTTTTTTTAACTGCTTAATGAATACCAGTCTATCATCAATATATATAAAACTCTTTTGAAGCTGACTGATAATCAACGCACAGCCTAAACTATAAGTCCTAGAGGTATGAAATTTGGAAGGTAGTATCCTTATATAGTGTAGGGGTGCACTAAGAAAAGAATTTAGAAAAGTCGCACCCTAAAGGGTCTAGAACGCGAGCAACGCCGCGGGCGACGGCTAGTGATACATATAATTATATTCTAAATAGGTACCTGCTAAGTCTGGATATGTAAAACTCAGTGTCAAACTCCTACTAGTCTATCTTTGTGTATTACCCATTGATAAGAACCACCGTTGTTCATCAAACCAAATAATTGCCATAAAACTTCCTACATAAGATAACGTATTATTAGTAGTAGGAGAGCTGTTTGTGAGAGCTCGTCCGGGTTCAGTACTACCACCGTACCTATTTCTGCCGCCAAGCAGCGATGCTCGCATTGCTGTGTTCCGGTTTGAAGGGTAAGGGCGCCGGTGTAATTACAGGCACATGGGACTTCAACCTCTTTACGTCTCAGAGTGATGGACGCAGTGCATTGCCTTACAGGGCACGTCCTCATTGCACTTGCTCTGTGAGGTAATGCATTGTTATAGGCAGAAGTTACTACTTAACATCAGGTGAGCTATCAGCTTGTTCCATTACTTATATCATAAAAAAAAACGTATGATCTGAGACAAACTTGAGACTTTAAATTTCATAACTCCGAGTCCCGGCTCTAGCAGTCGTTAAGCCATGACGGAGGCCTTAAGGCGGCCTAACAACTCCGTCAACAGAGTTGGCCACTAACTCATACGAGCTTGCTTGCCTTATAACTCCGAGTAGAAAGACCTACTTAATTATTTATTTATTGAAGTCACGACGTCATTAGTCAAAGTCATGTCTAAACATCACTAATCTATGCCTACATCTGTAGGTGCCTACAAATTTGCATATGTTGAAATAATTTAGGGGGTGACTCCACACATCTATACCGTGTACTAATGTGCGCGTATCGACAACTTAGAATACTTAGCGTACAGAGGAGACATATTATACGAAAAGATTATTATACTAATAATCTGACCATTTCAGATTTACATTGGTCAAGGAAAGTGGTCAGAAACGACTACAAGTATAACGACGAGCCTGCACGATCTTCTTCTTCTTTTAAACCTATATGGCCTGTGTCCGTCATTTCGACAGACAATTTTGCCAATGTGAAGTGATAAAATTGTAATAATATAAGTCAAGTCAAGTTATTTGTCAAGTCGGCTGTCGTTTGTTTTGAAGAGAAAATGGTGGATTTTCTCTTCAAAACCTGAAACGATTTTTCACATTCAGAAAAACCACTTTACACACATTTATTCCAATGGCTCACACTTTATGTTACGACCTAAGTATTATTGGTTAAAATTCCACCAAAATTAAACAATAATACTCACAATAACACAAGAAAAACTATTTAAATAAAAGTGCTATGTGTCGTTTCAAAAAATGTCAAAATTCGTGTCCGTCAAAGTGTCTATACTTGACCGAAGTAAATCGGCCTATAAGTGTCAAAAGTGTACAATAAGAAAGCGCGTTTTCTAGACAGCATTACCACAGATAATGCAAAAGTTCAAAAACTGGTGCATAATGCTTACATTGTGACAGAACGACATGACAAAAATATCGCGCACGCGAGATATTCTAGGTTTGACCATCTTGTTGGAGACCACGGGTTCCCTTGCTTTACATCCTGCCTTGTAATATTAATGTAGGTTACAAAATTACTACAATATATTACAATATTAATGTAGGTAATATTACGAGTCAGAAAGACACATCTACACCGTTATCTTCTATGTAAAGATTTGAGGAAAATTTTCACTCATATTCTGAAAATATCGCGCACGGGGCGTGTTTTAGTAATTCGTCGATACTTTACTGAGTTCACTCTTATACTTATGTTAAGAATACTCTAAAGCTACGTACTCACTATGTTCGATGTAGCGTCACCTTGATACTAACCAATCATCATTATCACAGCCTATAGAAGGCCACTGCCTTTGACAGAGATTTCTAAACTGAAGAACTTTGTCAGTTGTATGTTCCTTTGCATTAAGCCCACCTTATTGTACATTTGTTCATTTTGTGC
The DNA here is from genome assembly GCA_918843925.1 of Eulithis prunata. Lineage (NCBI taxonomy): Eukaryota > Metazoa > Arthropoda > Insecta > Lepidoptera > Geometridae > Eulithis > Eulithis prunata. The sequence continues at coordinate 8,872,573 of OU974018.1, read as the reverse complement.
AATAAAAAGTATTTTTTTTTTTCGTTAACACATTTCTTTCTTTTGTTTTGCCTTCCAGCTCTTACCAATAAATCTTAGTTAGGAATAGTTATTATATCGTGTTTTGTCTTTTGCATTGATAAGTAGGTAGTTTAAAAAAAAAAAACACGGTGTATAATTTTTTTTCAGTGTGTTTATTGGTACAGGGCAGTTCTGATTGTAAGTTGGTTTAACCTCGAGAAAATAAATGCTCTGTGAGATACTGCAATTGTAATAGGCAGAGTTAGTTATCACTATGTGGTCGACCTCCATAACTGTTCTGTCTGCTGTCCCTGTGATGCGTAGGTACCTTTTTTTTTTTTCTTCATTCACGTTTTTTTCTTAAGCAAAGATAATATTATAAAAGAAGGTTGTGGAACTAGTACCATTTGGTGTGCACGTCCCTTTACACCTTACATTAGAGTATTCGTTCTTAGAAACTCGATATTGTGTTCAAGTTCCTCAATTTAGAATTTATGTTAAGAGTTTTCTGTATATGTACTAAAGGTTTTCAAGGAAATAAAGATGTAGGTAGGTAAGTACTGTATACTTTGACCTAGTGAATACTATAGGTACAGTCAACATCAGTAGTAAAAATTATGATTAGTCAAAGTTCCTAAAAATGTTTATGACTGAAGGCTAAGCATTTTTCAGTATTATGATGAAAGTCATTTTGAAAGAACAATTTGGAAGTTCTGTCATCCATTTCTGCGTTGATCACGTCTTTGGTATCTCTTTTTTTTTTGTTCTGCCTGTAGTTACGATTGTTTTTTATACAATATAGGTAACCATTTGACCACTATCTCACCTGATGTTAAGCGATGTCTCATTTAATTATATTTTAAAACGATTATAAAATAAAACAATCAATACCACGCTCTTTAAAAATGAAACTTCATTGAAAACGAGTTCGAATTCTTTTCACACGTTTTTTGTTCCAGTAAAAACTATTGAGTAGTTTTAACAGAATATATTTTTAAACGTTAGATCCTAAAAACGGACATGAATGGATTTTTATTTGGTTCATATTTTTATTGAGAGTGAAAGGGCAGGTCGCAGCAAAAAAAGAAAAAAAGAAAAAAGCGCACGTTGTACGTGGGTTCGTCAAACGATGGATTTTGCGAGTTTATTTTTATCAATGAACTTGACTTTCACAGACTTTTTTAAGCTGTGAAATCCAGAACATTCTACGAAATATATTCTAGTTATATTATCCAGATAATTTCGCAAATCTAAACCCCAAAAATAACTGTCCATCATCAGATACAAATCTCTTAGAAAAGACATAGTTTACCATCGTCGATACTAATGCCCGTATTAGATTAGATTAGAAAATTCTTTATTGCACTATAAAAATCGTACAGAGGCGAGTTTAATGCTATTCAGCATTATCTACCAACTAACCTGGGTGTAGTGTGGAGATGATGGTAGTGCTTCTAATGGAAAACTTTAAAAAGGAAAAACAACGCCTTTATAACTACATTAACCTACAAAACATACTATTATAAGCTGGATAAAATATACTACCTAATACACATACATCGTACCGTATCAAGCAATACTCAAGCATAGATTTCGGTAGAGGTTGTTATACAAAAATCTATGTTTGAGTCTGAAACCATTTTGGTAGACATGAATAAAAAAAAAATTGGTTTGTGACTAGTCATCGAATGTATTCTATCATCAGATATCGGAATACAACAAGCTTATTAAATCTTTGAAATTTTAATGAAGTATTTATAGTACGCGAAATTCTTTCAAAAATAATAAATGTTAGTTTAATTTTGAAAAGAAACAATGTTGTATTTATGTTTATATATAAAATGTTTTTTCTCTGTAAATTCGCTAATTGTTTCGTAAAAAGTATTCGAAATTAGTTTACAAAGTACCAATTACGGTGTACGCAACGATTAACGTCATCAGCTGAAGTTGATTCAACTTTACGTTTTGTAGGGATTCATTGTTTTGTATCTAGAAGATCTAGAAATTATTAATGTGTTTTCTTACAAATAAATATAGAATCATTCAGTTTAGAGAATTCGTCAATCTATTTATTTTTTCCATTTACGAAAGCTGATATTGGCAACTCAATAACCACGTTATATTATTTTACAAGCGGAAGTGATGGCACAAGTACCTCACAGAGCATGTCCACTGAAGACACAGCATTATAAATAAAAAAATAAATATTCACGGACACTTAACACAACGCCTTCTAGTCAAACTAAGCAAAGCTTGTACTATGGGAACTAGATGGCTGATAGAATACACACATACATTTTTTTTTTGTAAATACATACTTATAATACATAGAAACACCCAGACACAGAACAAACATCTATGTTTACAACACACAAATGTTTGTTCTCAGTGGGGATCGAGCCCACGACCCACAGCACGGAAGGCAGAGCTACTACCGACTGAGCCATGACGCCTGTCATTCATTTTCAAACTACCAATCTATTCGAATCATATTGCGGTTAGTAGATTGAGAACTTTATGTAACACTAGCCGTCGCCCGCGGCGTTGCTCGCGTTCTAGACCCTTTAGAGTGCGACTTTTCAAAATTCGTTTCTTAGTGCGTCCCTACACTATATAAGGATACTACCCTCCAAATTTCATACCTCTAGGACTTATAGTTTAGGCTGTGCGTTGATTCTCTGTCAGCTTCAAAAGAGTTTTATATACCTAAATATTGATATTGATGATTTTTGGCTTAGAACATTCCATAGTCTAAGATTTTCGGATAGCACGTGAACGAAGTTACGTGCCAAAGCCTTGGACAAATAAACACGCCACAGCTTTCGTTGATGTTGTATCAAATGGTTATGCAAGTTACATTTTGAAAGTACTACTTAATTTTATTTTTGAATAAACGTTAATTTGTGCTCGCAGTTAAAAAAATATTTCTTTCAGAAATAATTGAGACCGCTAACAACTAGGTACATTACATACCGACAGTTAAGAACCAATACGATCTATCTAACATTTAGCAAATTTTACTGAAGGTAAAATTTTAGATTTAATTTTGATAATTTGCGAAACAAATGGTACCGTAGAAGCCGCAGCCAGCCAAGCGCCAAGGTACATCCGCACCAGATCTAACATACACGACACCACGCTTGTAATAAAAATTATATGCTCCAATTTACGATGCTGCGGGGGTGGGGGGTGGCCAAAAAATTCCCCCTTTTCCTCCCTGATTGCGGGATCGGATCTCACTAAACGGACGGGGGTAAAAATTCGCGGGGGGTGAGTCCCCCCCTACCCTCACAACGATACATTTTTACCATTATCCCTTTCTAACTAACTATGAGCGCGAATTTTGCGAGTAATTATTAATATTCGCACGTTTTTTCATGATTTATACGTTTGGCGGTGCGGCCTGGGATTTGGGGCGGTGGAAGTGTAGTGTTAGGAGAGGAACGAATAAAACCTTTCAAAGTTTTTCATCAGGAAATATGCTTGAGCTTATATTGCATTATTTACCTTTAACAATCTTTCTTTATTAAAAAAGATTTTGTGGAACTGTACTTTTCAAAAGTTACCTTCAATCTCAGTACCTAATGAGTTTATCGTACATTGCTGTTTGAAACTCGAGCTCTTCAAAGTGTTCTATGATGGAGCAGTAATGTTTACTTCATGAGAGAACGAATTTTGAATAGGAAATGTGAGCGTGATAATTAATCGACCTCTATCATATTGAGTTCGTAGTTCACTGCGGTTTTAAACTCGAGATTTTCAAAGGGTTCGATGACTAAGCAGTAATGTACCTAATAACTACAAATAGCACAGTTTTTCGGTTTGTTTTTCAAATCTGCTGAAATTCCGTTGCACTGTGATGTCAAAAACGTTTTATTTCAAATGATGATGATGTGCCTCGATTTAAATTTAAAATTCATTTATTTCTCAGATGATCCATAAAGTTACAAATCAATACAGGCGTCATGGCTCAGTCGGTAGTAGCTCTGCCTTCCGTGCTGTGGGTCGTGGGTTCGATCCCCACTGAGAACAAACATTTGTGTGTTGTAAACATAGATGTTTGTTCTATGTCTGGGTGTTTCTATGTATTATAAGTATGTATTTACAAAAAAAATGTATGTGTGTATTCTATCAGCCATCTAGTTTCCATCGTACAAGATTTGCTTAGTTTGGGACTAGAAGGCGTTGTGTTAAGTGCCCGTGAATATATAAAATATTTTTTTTTAAAAAAAATGTTAATATTCTCGTCTTCGTCTTTCTTCTTAAAATATACTGCCCAAGTACGAAAAATGTTTTTTTTTTCATGGTCTAAAAACTTAAGGAAATCTTAGCCCAGCAGTGGGACAGTACTACTAAAAACAACAACATTTTTTTAGTAGTATTAAATAAACTCCCATCCGTCATTTATTAATTGGTGAAAGAAAATTGATAGCGCTCTCAAATTACAAAAATTCGGCCCCGTTAGTTGGAACACAGAATAACTAGCAATACCCGGCTGTTATTTGAATACAGTTCTCGGATGCTGGTTTGGCACATGACGGAACAGAGCGAGGTAATCGCGCTGTTTCCACGATTTGACGTATAAGCGAGAATGGTTTTTTAACGAAACGCAGCGTGAGTTGATAAATGTGATTTTGAGAGTCAATTCGGTTTCGGTATTATTTCCAGTTAACTCAATCGAAGTTGACAGGTATATTAACAAAAATACCACCAAACTACACTGTACAACAAAAATATATTATTGTCAGTAAACTAACCGCTGTCGATCACGTATTAATAATATGATATTTTTTAACATTTAGGAAACTTTCTGTTGTTTTTAATGTGAGATTAATGTGAGAGAGAAGTTATAACACCTAAGTAAAACTATAAAATTTTTAATTTGCCGCATTAAAAGCCGTAAACTGTATTCCCTCACAGATTAGATGAATAGTTAGAGGGGTCGCAAGATGTCATCTCACCCCTCTACAACAACGGCAACAGGGGTCAATGACTTACATGCGTTTCTAAACTTCCGCTTTGCAACATTTTTAAAATAAAAATAATGAGGACTTAAAAATAAAAAAAAATGATAATTATGTAGATTTGTTAATAATTATATTTATTAACAAATCTACATTACTTTTTCACCAACTTTTTGAGAGGTTAAGATTGAACAATATAATTATAAAAAAAAACTGTCAGTGGACTAGTTCTGCTTATTGCCGGTTTGTACGGGTTACTAGCTTCCGCCCGCGACTTTGTCCGCGTACCGTATGATCCTGCTGATTTTCTGAGATAAAATGTAACCTGTGTGTTAATCCAGGTTACGATATATTATGCAAGTTTCATCAAAATCAAACTAGTCGTTGCGTAATTGAATCAAAAACATCTACACTTTGCCATTTATAATATTAGTGAGATTCCCATCAAGCCTAGCAGGTGACATTAGTGGGTCAGATGAGAAATTAGGTAGATCGTCATTTATGACGTCACGGTGATCTACCAGCTAAATAAAAAAAAACTTCAAATAAAAGTTCAAGAGTAGAGTGAATGATGTATCTTCTTATCTTCTTGGTAAGCGTGCTACATCGTCGACCACATCATCGCTTAACTGAGAGATTGTGGTCAAACGGTTACCTATATTGCATTAAAAAAAAAGACATGGTGAATATTAGGATTAGCTTAACCCATAACATCAAGCAAGGCAAAAGTAACATCACTTTTTCAAGTAAAACATCTCAGTGAGGTAAAACAATAAGAAAGTTGAATAAAATCTCCTTACAACACCGAGCGGCTACGCGGCTACGACGTAGTACTACGCCGTAGCAGGCCTACGCACATCATTAATCTACTTTTAGATCGTATTTTTAGAACACGTTTAGAGCTTCATCAAAGTACTTTGCACGTTTAATTAAATCTGTTAAATTCTGCCGCGTGTTTAGTTATGTTATTTTAGTAAAGCCATGATGGAGGCCTTAAGGCGGCCTAAAAACTCCGTCAACAGAGTTGGCCACTAACTCATACGAACTTGATTCATTGATGTTAGTTTAGCTATAGAGGTAAAGTAGAAAAAAAATCACATAGTTTATACGACTAATGATACTTATGATTTTACTGAACAAACGCTATTTGACCTTAAAATAAATAAATGTTCACGGACATTTTACACAATGCTTTCTAATCCCAAACTAGGCAAAGCTTGTACTATAGGAACTACATTGCTAATAGAATACTTATATACTTTTATTGTAAATACATACTCATAATACATAGTAATAATTAAGATTACTATTGTTAGTATTTGAAGATTTTTTTTGATTTAAAGCTTATCATCATCAATATATATAAAACTCTTTTGAAGCTGACAGAGAATCAACGCACAGCCTAAACCATAAGTCCTAGAGGTATGAAATTTGGAGGGTAGTATCCTTATATAGTGTAGAGGTGCACTAAGAAAGGAATTTTGAAACGTCACACTCTAAAGGGTAGAACGCGGGCGACGGCTAGTCATCAATATATATAAAACTCTTTTGAAGCTGACGGAAAATCAACGCACAGCCTAAACCATAAGTCCTAGAGGTATGAAATTTGGAGGGTAGTATCCTTATATAGTGTAGAGGTGCACTAAGAAAGGAATTTTGAAACGTCACACTCTAAAGGGTAGAACGCGGGCGACGGCTAGTCATCAATATATATAAAACTCTTTTGAAGCTGACGGAAAATCAACGCACAGCCTAAACCATAAGTCCTAGAGGTATGAAATTTGGAGGGTAGTATCCTTATATAGTGTAGAGGTGCACTAAGAAAGGAATTTTGAAACGTCACACTCTAAAGGGTAGAACGCGAGCAACGCCGCGGGCGACGGCTAGTACCTACTACATAAAGATTACTATTTATGAATGAACGAATGAAATATCAAGCGACCTTTTTTATAGCCTGTGTCATTCTACTGCTGAACAAAAAGCTTCCCGACTTTTTTCCACATTCTGTCGATATTTGGCCACAGTAGGTCAGTGACTTTTAAGGCTATCAAGATCATTTCTTACTAAAACAAAATAGGCAAAATAATACGCGGAAACCTCGTCAAAACAAACGATTAAGTTTTCAGCGAAATTGAAAAACATTTACCTATTTATATTTCTTTCTACGAAGCGATCAAAATAAGTATTTATAAAGGGGTTTGGTTATTCACTCGGGAATAGCTTGGAAATGTGAAATTACAAAATATTTCTATTTCTATTATAAGAAACCGGAAGTGAAACTTGAAATCGGAGAATTGGGTCAAATATTTCGGTCAAGGAAACTGTTACGCGTTTGTTATACAATGATAGAAGTTACTGGGAGCACTCGAATAATTTTTATAAATGAATGAGTTTATTCACAAAGAAAATTACAACGAATACAGTATTTACAATATTCACAATATTTACAAAATAAACATGAAACAGTTGAGCTATCTACAAACCGTTGCAAACGATTTATAGATAGCTCAACTGGTCCAAATCAGTACCATTCGGAAGCGTGCCCAAGACACTGGCTGCATTGATAATTTAATATTGGATGTTACTCTGGCTAGCCCTCCTAGCAACGTAGCTAGCTGATAACTTCGTACGCGTGTGCCAACAACACAGATAAATAAATAAATAAAATAAATATTCACGGACACTTAACACAACGCCTTCTAGTCCCAAACTAAGCAAAGCTTGTACGATGGAAACTAGATGGCTGATAGAATACATACAATACATTTTTTTTGTAAATACATACTTATAATACATAGAAACACCCAGACACAGAACAAACATCTATGTTTACAACACACAAAATTAAATGTTTGTTCTCGGTGGGGATCGAACATACGACCCACAGCACGGAAGGCAGAGCTACTACCGACCGAGCCATGACGCCTGTTTCATACATCAGCGTTTCAAAATAATGAATCTAATCAACGTCACCAAAATATTTGTTACCAGTCATTTGATGATCTATGAAGCGTATATAGATGCTTGATTTAAAAAAAAACATAGCTAATAATGCAAAAAAGGGCTTCTAGTTTTGTATTTATAAGTTTCGTTGAAATTGGTCTGAATTTAAAATCGTTTGTGGGCATTTTGTGTTTTCATATCTTTTAGTTTAGTTATTAGTCAAGGCTGCAATTGATGTTCCTCTGAACGAATGTGCCAGAAAAGCAGCGGTTCGGGAAGAATGGCGGAAGATTGTAAGACGGGCCACTGCTCCAATATGACTACCACGACCACTCTGCCAAGAGTGATACGACAAAGAAGAAGAAGTTTAGTTCTTGGCATCTATACAGTTTTATTATAGTTTACCTACTTATGTGATGTGAAATGACAAAAGACCTGAGGGAATGTTTCCCATGTCTGGGGTTTAGAGTCGGGAGCCTTCGTTTTATTTCGCGATATTTGTATAATTATATCCTATGTGTACTAGTATAAAAGATGCAGTATAAAGTGTCCCATTAAGAAGTGTCAACACGAAGCTCAGAGGGGTACTTCATGGGGCATCTGAATAACCCCCGGAGTGCTCCACGATTTTTCCGTCCAATTTTTTTTTCCGGGCGAATTTGAAACGAAATACGTCAATTATTGAGGCACATTTTTTTTGAATTTTTTTTATGAAACAAGCAGAGGCCTTAACCGATTGCTAGAGTTATCTAAGAGGTCCTAAAAAATTGGTAGGTTATCAAAGTAATTTGGAAGTTTTCAAGAGTAGAGTGAATAGGTATCTTCTAGGTAACCGTGCTACATCGTCGACCACGTCATTGCTTAACATCAGGTGAGATTGTGGTCAAACGGTTGCCTATACCTATTGTATAAAAAAAAAAAGTAATGAGAACTTTTATCTCCTTGCGAATTCAAATAAATTCTGCTACGCATATACCTACCTACACGTACACCTATGGACTACGGAAGCTCGCTATTATACCTATAAGTATGTAGTTACCAAAAAAACCCAATAATACCCACACATGAGTACTTGTAATCGTATTTATATGCGTATTGTACGCACACATACAGCCTGTAGGCGTCACAAAGGGGTCTGATTAAAAATCATGACATGCGCAGAATAATTTAAAAAACTACCGGAGGCTGGGTTAATTTTTAAGTATTGATCAAAAATTGCGTATAGCGCGTACCTACATGTGTACGTATACGTATGTGAGCGTGTGGGTGGGGTGGCGTGGTGTGTGCGCGACGATTAGAATTTTTAGGGAAAAGTTTGTCATTAGCAACGTGCGATGGAGTACAGTTTGAATAGAGTTTTTACGTATCATATGTAGGTACTAGCCGTCGCCCGCGGCGTTGCTCGCGTTCTACCCTTTAAAGTGTGACGTTCCAAAATTCCTTTCTTAGTGCACCCCTACACTACATAAGGATACTACCCTCCAAATTTCATACCTCTAGGACTTATAGTTTAGGCTGTGCGTTGATTCTCTGTCAGCTTCAAAAGAGTTTTATATATATTGATTATAATTTAGATAAATGTATCGAAATTTAGCTCCCAAAATGAGCAAAACCATGTGGTTTTAGGCAGCTAGAAGCTGACTGCCACCGGGCTATAAGGTTCTTGTAAGATGACTACAAACCGGAAGACACAAGATCTTTTTTTTTTTCTCTTAAACATCAACGTAATAATAGATATTTGAACATCAACTTCATAAAGTTTTATCACAACTCAAACAATCAAATTAAACCAACTATGAAATCGTGCCAAAGCGTCAAGCACTAAACTTAAAAGCACTAGTACTTAGAGTGAACAGTTCTGTTAGGAAGTTATGAAGCTACGAATCAGAAGACGAAGCACTCTTCGTCTTCAGGAAGCCAATGGGCGTTTGCACACTGGCCGATATCAACATCTATATAACAATGATACGTGTGGAGCTGATTAAGAGTTTCCTCATGATGTTTTCCTTCACCGTTTAAAAGGCTTGTGTATTATTATTACGATATTTATGTCAGTGGTAAAGCAAGCTCGTATGAGTTAGTGGCCAACTCTGGTGACGGAGTTTTAAGGCCGCCTTAAGGCCTCCGTCATGGCTTAACGACTGCTAGAGCCGAGATCGACAGTATAACGTGCCCTCCGAAGCACGGAAGCGCTCAGATGTAAACGCCACTAACGGTCACCCATCCAAATAGTGACCGCACAGAACGTTGCTTAACTTATATAATCGGTGAAGATTGATTAGGCAAGCTACGCCACGAGCGCTTCAGTCAGTGGTGTGTTGGTGGTTCGAACAAAAGTATCGGTGTTGGCGTCGACACCGTGTCGTATGTCTCCGCCAGCATCGTGTCTATGGCGTATCGGTGGCAATGAGAAAAAAGTTATAGGTACCTAGAATCACAAAATAACAGAAACCCTTTCTAAAACTTCCTGCTAGGCTGCGCGTCCGGGTTCGTATCAGTAATTAATTAATTTCATCGATTTCTTTCGCGGTTTCATGAAGCTTTTCTATAAAATTACTAATAGCCGTCTCCCGCGGCGTTGCCCGCGTTAGAGTGTGACTTTTCAAAATTCTTTTCTTAATGCACCCCTACACTATGCTATAAGGATACTACCCTCCAAATTTCATACCCCTAGGACTTATAGTTTAGGCTGTGCGTTGATTCTCTGTCAGCTTCAAAAGAGTTTTATATATATTGATTTGATTACGCTCTTAGTTTCATTATTGTCGACGCCGTAATAAGTCGGCCGTTAATGACGTTCATACTGTCCTACTAATGTTATAAATGTGAATGTTTAGATTTTAGATATTTAATTTTGTCTGTCCGCCTCGTTGGAATTACTGGCCCTATTTGGATGAAACTTGGCATTAGGTATGCACTACACAGAGTATTTTAACCAATAATGAGATGGATCATTGAGGGAAAATTTTAAACAGTGAGAGATACCAAAAAAATATAAATTTACGAGCTTTATATATTTACCCATTTTGAACAAAAAAGTTATTCAAAATTGCGTAACTTTTATACCGATGACCAGTTTGACGATAACTCTAGAGAAAACTAATAACAGAGTTATTTATAAAACTAATTACATATAATAAAAACGTCAAAAGAGTATGTATCACAGAAAGGAGTTGATTACAAAATAAAATATCTGGTTGACCACTTCAGACTAGACTTCGCTCTAATTGCTTGCGTATTAAAGGTTCAATACACCATGACGCAGATATTTAATTTCATTATTTGTTTGCATGTACATTTATATTCCTTAGGTGTAATATAGCTAGGGTAAGTACTTACACTCTGCAAAGGTACTGCAACAGATATGCTTAGTTGGTCCATCGCTTACTACCAAAAAAGTGAAAATAAAATAAAAATACTATTTCAGAACACCGATACATGTATAACTAGGTTTTATTATGGTTACTTATGGTTACTTATGGTTTAAAATCACAAGTACGTCTTTGAAAAGTTTTAGACGAATGAAGGTGCTTCCGCGTCCATACATTTTGTTTAATTTTCTATCTATCAACTGTGGAATGGTAACTTGGCTGGGGCGGCTGGCAAGAAACTTAAGTACCTTCAGCTTCGTTCCGATTTTTCCATGATCGTTCTTACAGTTTTATATTTTAAGCTCTTATTTCATACTGAAACAAGCTACCTAAGTAAATGGAATGCACTTTGCTAGATCCTACTTATAGCTACCTACCTACCTATCTAATCTAGTAACTACCTACCTAATGTAAGGCTATCGACGCTAAGACTCATGTAGCATTATTCATATAAACCTTGTAGTTTCCTTAGTGCTATAGTACAAAATAAATCATTATGTATTTTTAAAACAATAAATAAATGAATAAAAATAATAAATACAAATATATTTTAAATCTTTTTTAAAGTTGTCAAAGATAGATGAATGATGTGAATAATCACTAGAGTAAAATTACGTGTAAAAATTAACAAAAAACTAAAAATAACTCCTGCTAAATTCAGGACTTTATCATTATTACTTTTTACGTCATTCAATCAACGTGTCAGCAAACGTTGAAATACGGGTTCAGCTACCCATAATGGTATGCTTTAGCATCTCGTGTAGAGGAGCTTTTGTATGTGGCTTCTCGCGGCTCATATGAAATGTGCTTAGCTTAAGGGTGCTGTGCAATGTAGCTTAATAATTTGGCCGCAGCACAGCTACACATTAGTTGGTACCAAAAATAAAACATTTTATTTTGGTACAGAAAGTTTAACTATGAACTCACCTTTTCTTTTCAAAATAACACTGTTTCTGAATACCTAAGGAGCTAGTATTACTCTACTAGTAATATATGTAGTAACAGTCAAAGTTCAGTAGCAAAAATAATATGCAGGTACTTCAGATTGCTGCGAGAATTTTAAAAATTGATGTAACGTGCTCCTTTTGTAAACGTAGCACTGATTAAATGTCGTCCGCGACCCTCGATCGATATCACACAACTAAGCACAGCCCCACAGCTACATCTAAACACTACCCGCGCCCCTCTGAAAAACGAAATAAAAACAAGCAGAAGTATTTTCATTATCCTAACCCGAATGACGCAGCTTCCCAAAAACCATAGCTACTCGGCCCCGTATATTCATTTCCGTTCTGTTAATACCGCATACTTTTAACTGTCTAACTAGGTGGCCCCCTAGGGGGTTTCATCCCCCCCCTCACACCAACACTACTTACACGCGGTAGGCACAACTTTTATAATACTACGTACTCTGGTGCTTTTTAACGAACCCCCTTTGGGGTGGCGCGCCACCTGCCACGCATACCGAAAAATACGCAAAACGAGGGGGGGTTGACACCCCCGCCCCCTGGTTAGAAGTGAAGTGGCCGTATTTTGCGTATTTTTAAATTATTCTCCACATGCGGGTGTGTTTGCTCTGTTTAGTTCGTTTTAGGCGGTTTTGTTACGGAAGCTGCGTGTCGCTATCCACAGTTTTTAAATGTTTTGCGCATTTATCCTGTTTGAATTCAGTCTGTATTACCCGCTCTAGCCAAGATTCTATAGTCGCTGAAGAATAGCGAATGACAAAAACTATAGAATTATTCATCCGACCTTTGTAGATGTGTAGGTAGCGTTTAGAAATATAATTGCCATACATTTTGATTAGTTTTCTATCATAACTTTCACTGAAAACTAGTTAATTTTCATGATTAGTTAATAATCATGGTAAATATCTTGCTTTTAGTAAAAATTACGATCAATACCACGACGATAGTTAAAAAAAAAATATCCTCTAGCGAGTTTTACATTAAACTTGTCTAAATGAGGAGAAATATTTGTCAACTTATTTCAGGACTCAATCATCTTCATCTCCGGTTTTAATCTTGACCTCCTTTTGACCTATCAACTACTTCATTTCTATGAATGTGATAGTAGAAGGATATTACAAAGAAGTCATTGCGTGGTTACTGACAATCAATATAGTCTAGTAAAGTATCAAAGAAGAATATCTTATTTGTATGTTTGTATGTTATATTCACTACAGAAAGTTATACCGGAAAATCAAACCCTATGGGGTGCGCGGGTATTAAGTTTGTGCGAAGTAACATACGCAAAAGATGTTAGGTATGGGTAATATTTTTCATATATTGGGTTTTGTTATTATCTGACACCAGTGGGCCAGCCAGTGGGCTCGATGGGAATAACCCAAATTAAAATATATTAGTCAATATCCATGAACAATTTACACAACGCTGATGTCTAGTCCCAAAATAGCACTTCTTTTTATCCTAGTATTCTAAGGCGGACCCGCAGTCTAGAACTTAGAGAATGTCTTATTCTAAAACCTACTTCTCTATAGCTGTCAAAAATATACTACTCCTTAGGTCATTGAACCCGTTTTTTACAGTCAAGAACCACAAAATCTTTATAGTTCGCAACCTCATTTATTATGCCACCGAAACTAAAGCAACCCTCTCTCTACCCTTCCAAATACAATATTATTACGGCTATGAGTTGGCAAATATAACAGATAAACATAAATAGTTTCCTTCCTACCGCTTAACATCAAAAACAACCCCTAAACCAACCCCTAAAGGCTCAAAACGCCGTGTCTCAATCATGTGCAAAAATATTTTATCGTGGTAACATAGAAAGGTTTGGCGGAACACTATGGTATGACAGTTCTTGTTAGTGACACGGAAGCAACAAGTTTACTTCCGTTACTGCGGAACCCTATTTTTACTGTCGATGGCACCTGTGACACGTACTTGAAGGCTTTGATGGTAAACTATACGATAAACGTAGGGTACGTCTCAGAAGCAGAGGCAACATTTTTGAAATTAGGAGTATACCTATTTGTGTACCAAATTGTTAGTAAGTATAAGTAGCTAATAGAAAAGTACTGTATTTTTACTGGCATGGTTTTATCACTACAACTCACTGAATACTACCAAAAATATCTGTCTTCTACTGTATTTTTAGTACCTACCTGCTAAGTATCTGTTTTGAAAATGATAGTACTTATAGAAAATCATAAGTGAATTATTGCGAGAAGTGTATCACATCACGTAACATTTGAAAATGTAAATTGATATGATAATGATTAATCTTTCGACTGTACAGTTTAGCCATAAATTCAATGACGAACGTAATTAGCATACTTAGCTATTAAAAAAAAACTGGTAAATCAAAGTTATATCAAATCTAGTATAAACAAAAAACAAAAGACTAAACGTTAGCAAAGCGCAAAAGACCTCCAAAGCGAAGCATCCCACAATTTGTAGCGCCTTGCTGAATTGCAATAGCAATGCTTGCAACTTGCTGCAATATAATTTTAAGGTGTATGTAAGTGGAGAAGCGAGCTTTTGTGGTGGTTTCTAAACCTACTCATTGCGTGGAAGAGTCAGATGACTAGTGGTTTTTGACTTCTTTTCACACTCAGCGCATCATTAATAGTTAGAATGGTTAAGTCAGACGATAGCAGCATTTGGATTTATCCTAAAAAACTGCAGGCGTTTAGTCTAAAAATATCCGAGCACTATTAGCTCTAGTAATTTGATAAACTCACAATCTTTCGTGTTTTTTGAACTTTATTGGTTTCATTCCTATAATACACACTGCGTTGGACAAAGTGACTGTTGTAGGGCCCTGCAACTAGGACATTTTTGACGTACGTTTCAATAAAATAGCTTAGAACTTCACAACTGTACTTTCGTACAATATCTCGTTAGTCTAACGCTCTTGTTTTGATTTTATTGGTTTTGTTAGTGGAGCGGGGCAAGTCAGAGGGGTAAGTAAGTTTTACACAAATCCAACTCTATGTACACACAGAAAATTTATCAGTGCGTTCAAATATATATAGAAATGTGGGTACCTATATGTAAAACCTACTCAACGGGAGTTATATAACAATGTGACTTAATTACCCTTCTGACGGAATTGCCCATTAGCATTTGATAAGTTTAACTATTCGTGATATAGTGAGTGATAAATAAGTGAGATTAGAGACAGTGGTAGGGCATCTTGCTGTGATATAATTGTAAGGCGCTAGACGCTGAGTGCGGGAACGGCCGAGGTAATTCATATTTTTGAATTTATTTACGCTCGAGCAGTTTCGTAGTTTTTAGTCTCGCTTTGTTTGTTTTAATTATGATTTATCTTTACATTGTGTAATGTTGCACTGGAGAATAACTAGTTATTACTACTAGATGTGTAATTGTGTGTGTGTTCCTACTTAGGATACCTTTATAATCCTACTAATATTATAAACGCGAAAGTTAGTAAGGGTGTGTGGATGTATGTATGCATGCAATCTATCAGCCATTTAGTTTCTATCGTACAACCTTTGCTTAGTTTGGGACTAGAAGGCGTTGTGTAAAGTGTCCGTGAATATAAAATGGATAAAGCTTGGAATATATATTGTCCATTACTTTTTATCCCGGAAAATCAACGGGATCCAACGGGACGCGAACGAAGTCGCGGGTGGAAGCTAGTCACCTGTATAAATCCATTGCTTGAAAAAACCCTCTTGGAGACCCTCTTAGAAAACACTTGGAAATCGTAACACTATCTTAGTGATATTATGCAAAGATAATAACACAATTAAACGATTACTTATATTTAAATCTAAAATAAGAAGTATTAATCTATCAAAAACAATTTATTTACATAAGCTAGCATTAATTTTTTCTACGATATTCATGTTTTTAGAAGACCAGGATTTATTTCTTTCAACTGTATTTCATGACAAACTATTTTGGCCTCCATTCATTGGGTTTTCATGATCTTTACATGGTTGCTTTATCGAGCGGAGGAACTTAGATAGATAGATAGAAGATAGAAAATACTTTATTGCACACCTTAACCTAGGAATTACAAGGAAATAAAAAAACAAAACTTAGTTTTCAGGTTGCCATTCAAGGAGCATAATTTCGAGCAAACGACATCTATAGGCGGAAAACTAATCTCTTACATTTATAGTAGACAGTTTCACGCTGTGTCGACACCGTCGACGATGTTTTGTTTGAGCGACTGGCGTATTGATATCGTATTGGTGTTAGTATCGGCAGTGTGTAAACGCCCTGTGTAAAAGCTATTGAATATATGAAACAAGTTCATAGAATTTCATCAGAATAAGATTACGTATTACGGCGAAAGAGCCATAGTTTTGCAAGTTTTCACGAGCTCTTTGGATGAGGTTACTAAGTACCTACGCAGCCTTTTTAACTACGTTTTTGTTACGTCGAGGGACACATAACTTACTTAAATAGACTCACGACTTAGCTATTATTTTTGGTAGACAAAACAGGCCTTAATATTTCAAGGTATGAGAAAATTAGGACTAGTCAGAGGCACGTCGACTACTTACACAAATACTGATTAAGATCAGTAGTACAAGTAGAATTTTAAGGCTTATGTGTGATGGATGCAGAACAATGCCTCAGAACACGTCCTCAATGAGTATATGAAGTAGAGTAATTATTATTGTCGTAGCCAAAAGATTAGTGATCTGCTGGTTCTATCGTCTTCTTTTCGTGAAGAAAATGGTCACTTTACATCAGAGAATGGTAAAAACATTTGTGGTCCAGCGATGCAGCTGGTGCCACAATAAGCAAGTTTCTGAATAACGGAGCGTCACACAAACATCGGACTAAAACAATTTATTACAAAATGTAAACAGGAAGAAACGTATTTTCATTTAGGATACGATTTCTCGATTCCGCCCCCACCCTCCCTCGAATAGACGAAAATACTCGGTTATGATTAATTCCGAATGCGCCCCGCATTGATCAAGAAACCAGCTTTTTACTTCAAACTACCCATCTCTTACCCCCTCCCCCATGTGCGAGCGAGACTAATGCACCATCCCCCGTCTCACTCTAAAACAAAGATGCTAAAACTTCTTTCGCTAGTATGAAGATTTTAATTTCATATTTTTGACGAAACGGTTCTAATTTTCAGACATCCAGCGCGCAAATCTCAACCCTGCACCCCGCACCCAGCACCTAAAATCCATTATTTCCGCACCGCACTTGCTTCCATTTTCTAATTCCGAATTAGTTTTCGAAGTGAAGAGATACAGTCCCAAGACTGTGTGCGTCGGCAAACTAACTTCCTGCTTTGTCACACTTAGTATAGGGTGTAAATTCGTTTGCAGATACGTTGGCAAGGAATAATTCTTCAGTTGTACCCCGAAATTAGTCGAATGGGGAGAAAGGGGTTCATACGGGTGGTTTAAAAGAAGCGGGCAAAAAGGTGGGGATAGAAAGATGCGCAAAGACTTAGTTCGCGGGGGTGTGGGTGGGTAGGCGTTATAAAATATATAATTCTATACTTACAATACTTGTAAATACGGCACGCGGAAGTACTATGCCTGAGACGACTTGATACTTGCGAGGGTGGCTTCTTCTCAAAGTAGAACATTTCTATACACAGGCTCTAGGGGCTATTCCTTTTACTCATTCGGTAGTTTGTTTATGAGACTTCTTGCCAGGCTAAAAAGCTAGAGGCGCAACAGCCTGAGAAAAGTCACGGTAAAAAATCACCAATTCTTAGAAAACGCACGGACGATTGATATACTTATAACTTGATAACTTTATAACTTATTAAAGTAGAGGCCCCGAACTAAGATCTTGTAATGTTCCCAAACAAGAAATTATATGAAGATCGGATAAGCGGCTCGAAAGTTATGATCTAACAAACATAAATACATACAACGCTGATAGACCCAATAATTGACTCAAAGATCGTGGCACGCTTCGCTCACTCGATAATTAAAGAACAAAAAAATGAGGTGTCTCAAATAGAGAGTTTCAGAACAATATATCAATGTGAGGAGTGTCTGCTCACATTGACCAAATAACTGTAAAAGATTAATGTTAAAAGATTAATACTAATTCAAAAAATTAGAATTTGTACAAATAGAACATTACTATATTTTTTCTCAGAAGTACCAAGTAGTCTTGGTCGCAGTATACCGCTACATTCGCTGATATTTAGTCGCGAAACTGGATGTATTATAAAGGCGGGTAGTTGTTTAAAATAAGAGCGGGTGAGCGCCCGCGGCTTAGCGGTAACTTGGTAATCACCGCGGGTTCGATTTTCAACAAAACTTGGTGGTGTTTTCGTGGATACGTGTACCTAGTTGGAGATATACCGATACGACTGATATTTAGTGTTTTTTTATAATTTTTATAAGAGTTTTCATTTTAAAATAGTTGCTTTATGTCCAACAAAGCACAATATCTTTATGTTCTTTTAAGTAAGTAGTTGTAAACTAAAAATAGCACAGTACTACTTTTAAATTTAAGATTTTTAATAGTTATTTTTATGTTATTTCTACTGCGTACCAGCTCATTAAGTTTTAGTTCTGCTTTCTCATTAATCATACACAATCCACAACTAAGACTAAAGAAAACAACTAAACAAAAGAAACCCAGGAAAACTCTTCAATCTGAAGAGCTCTCGACCGAACATGGAGATTATAAACAGAGAAATAACGTAACATAACTAAATTATAGTTGTACAGTTCAAAGTGAAGCTACCTATGTTTTATCCACTCATTTCGCGCGGTTCTTAGTAAAAAGTTGTATAGGGGGCGGCACTAGCGCCTACGCCGTAGTCTCGTAGCTACGTAGGCCTGCTACGAGGCTACGAATAGGGCTGCGCTACGCCACTTAATTAGTTATTCTTTTATTTTATTCATGCACAAAAAGTTTGAAAGCAATTTGAATAACATCTTGAGTTATGAGTAGCCCAGAAATATTTTTTATATATATAAATGCAGTTTTGTTTAGGTTCAAAAAGTCGCAAGAATACTCGTGGCAATTAAAACCACTATTAAATGGGTACTTCGTGAGTAAGCTTCTTAAATCAGAGGATTTCACCGCGTGTTAGTAACGCTCGGTCGCCCATCCCCGACAAACAAAGCCAAAATCTTACATGCATACTAAATCAACCCTCTAAGAAACACCCTAAAAACTTAAAAGTTCATTAGCCCTGACAACCCTACTCCTTACTATCTTGCACGTTCCTAAGATCCCGGGGTGGTTTAAAGCGCCCCCTAGGGGTGGCACGCGGAAATATGAAGGGAGCACTCATTTATCAATACAGAGACTGTTTCTTTCGCTAAGAATTGATTATATTCTACTAAGAATATTGATGGGGTGGGGGCTCTTGAAAGTTTTCCAGCTTAATGTGGGGGTTGGGGGGTCGTAATGTTTTGATTAGAGTTTTTGATGTTCTGCCTCGCGTGTTATATTTGTACGTATCTACGTGTACGTGTACGGGTATGTGATGTTTTATGATCAGTTGTAAAATGGTTATGTTGTAGGCCGTTTGACTGTTGAGGGTAGGCAGAGTGTTATTGCGCGTGTGCTCCACTGATCCTGATTTGATATCGGAACCAGTACCTATGATTGATATATTCTGTTCTATCAGCCATCTAGTTTCCATCGTACAAGCTTTGCTTAGTTTGGGATTAGAAGGCGTTGTGTTAAGTGTCCGTGAATATTTATTATTTATTTATTTATTTATTCCAGAACCTATCTACTAAGCTACGATAGCGCTATCAAGAGGCAAAATAACTATGTTCTATAATTAAGCAATTTTTACTTCATTGTAAAATAACTTTTATGTTTTTATGAGAATAAATGTCTTTAGACTAAATCCCCACTGAGAAATCCCTACTAGTGATGATTTCAGTCTGGATTGATCACTGTTGAATCACACACATCAAAATTGTTATTGTGAAAACTAAAATATATTACGAAGACTCACGACTCCAGGCACGGTAGACATTCCATCTTAGTACTGACCTAGTACTTGCAAAAATATGAAGTATGATTTAAAGAGTAATTTGAGACACGTCCGTAAACACTACACCGGTAAATGTCCACATTTCGTATAAGTTTAGTTGATTTACCGTTGTTTTTATTTTCGATTTATTATCTGCCCGTATTTATGTTTTTCTTGACATACCTCTGCTTACTTCAAAGAAGGTTTATGAAGGTATAGAAGAAGACGAAGAAAAAGAAGAAGATTGATTAAAGCCAAGTAAAATTAAAGTCTTGATGATTTTTGTGATATAATTCAATATGACGACTGATATTATATTGAATTGAATAATTAAAAATGTTATTTCTGGCTCAAACGATTGTATACATCTGTAAAAAACTTGGTTATGGTTTGTAAGGTTCTGGTTTCAGTTTATGTTAAGTTTGAATACTTTACAGGTTCGAAACATATTTCAATGGCCAGGGCATGTAAAACATTTTAAAATATGATACTGACAACAACGGCACACCTAAAACCAACGTTAATTATTGAAGATATCCCCGAAAGCCGCCTTCCGGCATCTGGCAGCTTCCGCGAAAACTACGCGCAAAAAAATCGTTGTAATTCAAAGGCGCGCGGAATCCGGAGCTCCAACATTTAGGTTAAAATATAAGGATCTTGCATAAGAAAACGAGGGGCGCCACCCCCTGTATCTCCGTTTTTAGTATTTTAGTAAGTTCGGGGGGAAATTACCCCTCGGGAGGCGGGCGGAGGGGGTAAGATGTTGATGTTTCTTAGTTTTATATTACTGCTGTACTTTATTACTTATTTGTGTTAGTGTGTGCCTCTGTGTGGGTGAGGGGAAGACGTGCCGCTTAGACTCTATGCAGATGCTTTTATACTATCTTTTTTCTCGTATTTTATAGAGGTAAGTTAGGGCCGGTACTTAAAATTTAGAGGCTTATTTAAGTGTTGGCTTTGACGGCTTGAGTTTGTAGTTTATCGTAAATTTTGATGAGCTGTATAAATGATAGGGAATAGATTTTTTACTGTTACATCTAGGCTTGCGGAAATAAAAGATTCATTGGTTATTGGAACGCAAACTTGTTTCGTTTCTTATATTCTGTTCAATTCTACTTACTCATTTGAGAAAAATTGATTCAAAATACTTCTAAGAGTTCACAGCATTCACCCACAAACCCCTCGAGTTAAAAAGTGAAAGTAAACATGGAAAAAAGCGTTTAAAACACGTAAAAAGCGCATCCTGTCAAGCATCGCCGGACAAACGACCTAAATTGAAATAGGCCGTATGGAAAATGAAAAAAAAAACTCTGAATAACCCTGAAAAGCTGCCGCAAAAATGCCAAACCAGTTTTTACCGATCTTTATTTGCTTTTTACGAGCAACTACCAAAAGTGAGAGTGGTTGAAAAAAAAAAGAAAAAAAATACGTCACTATTTCTATCGGGCGCGCGAAAAAAGAAAAAAGAACGCTCGACGAGAGTGAGAGTCCTATTTTGGGATTGGCCGAGCGAGCTTTTTTTGTTTTTTTTTTAAGGATTTTTCGCATGTGCTTCACGCAAAGTGTGAAAATGCCTGTGTGGAACGAACGTGGTTTTTAGTCGGTCAACAGAGCTTTTACCGAATTGAATTTGATTCGATTCTGATTTATGTGCTTTTCGTTTTTTTTCTCGAAAGTTTGGGAAATTTCTGAAAACTTGAAGTTCTTTCAAATGTGGTAGAGCATTAGCAAAATAATTTAGTATAATATATATTCCAATGTTTTCTGTCCCGAGCTTCCTCCCACCATCCTCTCTCGAAGGCATCTAGTTCGTATTGGAAGTCTATGGGGGAGACCTTTGCCCAGCAGTGGGACGATATAGGTTTAATAAAATATATATATATATATATATATATATATATATATATATATATATTCATGATGTTTATACTTTGATACTTCTTAGCCATACATCAAAGTAACAATACCTTCATTGCACTTTAAGCTGTGAGATTTCTAGCCTTGAAATATTCTTGTTTTTCACAAATTTTTAAAAACACTATGCATTAGTTTTGAAGATAAACATGCCATTTTTCAAACTCATCATTATAGTACTTACCTCTAATATTCAAAAGTCATGTCATAATCTCAAACAATCAAAATGATCTAAAAAATAAATAATAAATAAATAAATAAATATTCACGGACACTTAACACAACGCCTTCTAGTCCCAAACTAAGCAAAGCTTGTACGATGGAAACTAGATGGCTGATAGAATACATACATACATTTTTTTTTTGTAAATACATACTTTTATTAGATAGAAACACCCTTACCATACTATTAAAACCCTGGATTACCACGAAATATAATTAAACATTGCCTATGTATGTCTGAGGCAAAAGAAGGCAAAAGAAACGTAGGCCGGCCAAATAGGCGGTGGGCAGATCACATAACGTCTATAGCTGGAGAAGACTGGATGAATGCAGGAAAGAATAGGGAGACATGGAAGCAGCTGGAGGAGGCCTTCACCCAAGGAGGGGTCCTTATTTGAAAAGCACTTTACTACACATTCAAAAATCTAACACTACTAAATTAATTTATTTTTTTATACTTACTTTCACTTTCTACACAATGTTTTTTTAGGAATAAGGAAATAAACGGCTTTTTTATTTATTTATTTTATTATGTATGTCTGAAACAACGAGCGGCCGCAAAAATGAATGACTGCATTTAGTTTAAATTTTCGAACAAAAAAGCTCGATGTTTTTCCACTAGTAAACACCCTGACTTGGCTTGAAATCACTGAAATATTGAATAGGTAACTAATTTTTATAGCTTCTTAGGTAAAACTTTTGTAAGGGCTGACACTAAGACAAAGTATATAGTAGGATAGATTAACCATCACGTATGTATCATCATCATCAATATATATAAATCTCTTTTGAAGCTGACATAGAATCAACGCACAGCCTAAACTATAAGTCCTAGAGGTATGAAACTTGGAGGGTAGTATCCTTATATGGTGTAGGGGTGCACTAAGAAAGGAATTTGGAAAAGTCACACTCTAACGCGAGCAACGCTGCGGGAGACGGCTAGTCTTCTATATTGTTTGACCACCATTAGTTGCTTCGAAAGAGCTCCTTTAGTATTTGGGAGTTTTGAGATAAGCCCAAAAAGTTTGGAATAAGCGCCACAAAAAGCTTATTTTACAATATTATAAGCACTAGAAACGTAAACTTTTAAGGATTTGTAGTATTTATCTTATAAGATGTCTATCTAGAGGCATACGCGGTTTGACACACACTTGAAATTCATCATAGTAACTCTTATCAATGCAGTTAGTCGACTTCAACTTGTGTCTTAACCTTTCATAGGTAAATTCATAGAACTCGATCCAGCCCCTACACACATTTAGCCAATTTGTGACATTGACAGATATTCCCCAATCAGTTAAATTAAACAAACAGCCAGCCAGACAATTCGGCGTGATCGGATGCAAATGAGACCTATGTACCACATACAGATTACTTATACATAGAAAAAAGTAAATAGTGATAAAAAAGCCACATTTTATTATGAGCCGATCAGATGAGTGGAAATTTCGTGTTTGTGTTGGTAGTTTGGGTTACACAGGGTGCTTGAAAACTAAACATTTGTCAAGCACCTTTGTTAGGCCTATATAATTTTTGTATATTCCGGAATTCACTACTAAGTACCAGTGGGGTTTTCTTGTCAAAAATTATTCACTGTCTTTTCATTATGCTTTGATTTATTTGACAGTAGATTAATCGTACTATTTACTACGGCTAAAGTTATTTAAGTAGGTACCTATGTTAAAAACTGAACATAAATATAATACAAATAGTATGGATTTAAAATTTTTTTATTACCCCAACAGATGGGCAGACGACATCGTCAAAATCGCAGGCCGTAAATGGGAGAGACTAGCTCAGGACCGCAGTGGATGGCACAAACTTGGGGAGGCCTATGCCCAGCAGTGGGTAAAGTCGGGCTGTGGATGATGATGATGATGACCCCAACAGAGGCTTTGTTAATTGAAGAAAGTATCAAAAACACGACACTAACCGCTAGTTGGTTCAAGTAATGAAAACACTACAAGAGAAAATATCTTTCAAAGGTACTGTTTTTAACTTTAACTTTGCCTTTATAGCGATTTTTTTGTCAAACTTTAAGTTACGTTTATTTAAACTGAATGTTACGATGTCATTCAAAAATACTTCATTTAATTTTATAATCCTTAAATTAAAAAACTTTTAACGATCCGAAATTGTAATTTGATCTCGTAAATAAACTTACTCAACAATTAACCGACACTTATAACGCCGGATGTAAACAAGTGAGTTACAATCGTCTTTTATAATGATTTAAATGCATAATAAAAATAAAACAATCAATAAAATTAAATACAAATAGTGAACACGCTGTATCTCAGCTTGTCTTTGTGTTGGTCACGCACTCACTTGCAATTGAATGTGTGTGCAGTTGTGCATGTGTGTATCGAGGTCACTGCATATAGACAGGAGTGTGTGTGATGCAACAAAAAAATGCCTGCCTACTGCCTACTGAGAATTTGGAAAGTTGCATTTTTATTTCTTACAAATAAAGGTTTGTTTTATTAGTTGTAAACTCTGTGTGAAAGTTTAGGTATGCGGTGCTCTTTGTGCCGCTACTTTACTTGTTTTTTTATGACACACCACGGTAATATAAAAAATCGTGGAAATGTGTAGTGTGTACTAGAGGTGTCAAAATCGGTTAATTTTTTTTATTAGTTAATGTTATAACGATAAAAAAAAATATCGTTATTTTTAATGACTAATTTTATTTGAATAAATATTCGATAAACTCGCTTAGATAAATTTATTTATACGCATGAGTGAATGATTGATATTAGCAGAGAGCGAGCACAGACAATTTTTCATAGACAAAAACATTCACCGTTCACACGAACGGTCCACAGATAAGAAATATAAGGGCATCCTACACAGCTTTACTTTTCATATTTCAATAAAATAAAAACTTTTTCTTGCAGTATTTGCAGGTAGCCAACTTTGCGACGCCACCGCCGCCGCGCCTGTACATTAGAATAGAATAGAATAGAATAATTTTTATTGCCAAAAATTATTCTATTCTATTCTATTCTAATGTACCGGCGCATCGGCGCGCACATTGATCGAAATGGTTCCATATATCCGAACTTATTCTCGGCATTTTTCACATAATACGACTTCGAAACAAACACTTTCTTCCATCTAACGATGGCGCAAAAATGCAAATCGCAAGTCTAAATAAATTTTCGTCTCTTAGGTCTCATTCATTCAATCATTGTCATTCATTCAATTTGCCAAAAATAACAATTGTATTCATGATCCTTGGATAAAAATTATATTGTGTTTTATTTTAACCAACTTAAAGCATACAATTGAATGCAGATCAATGTTGTTAAATATACACTAAACGACTTAATTATCGTAAGTAGTGGTTCATTCTATATTGAGCTTTATCTCATAGATAATAGAGTACACAGTCAAAAATGCAGATGAAACCGGAAATGAAATTAAACGGCCGCTTCCCGGCACATAGCACTACCTTCAGGCCGGTCACTCTAATGAAAATGAAAATTACTCATTATATCTAGGAAGCGTAGGTTCAAATTTCAATGCATTAAAATGAAAGAATAATTTTCATGGTGAGTTATAAAATTATTCATTATATCTAGCAAGCGTAGGTTCAAATTTCAATGCAGTAAAGAAAGTGAATAATAAATATATTACCTACATACGTTCACCTTGTGTTGAAGTGAAATAACATGTGTTATTAAAAATATTCGAACACCGCCATTTTTTTTAACGAATGTTATTGTTATTTTTTTTTATTCGTTTTTTTCATTAGTTGAAAGAAATATTAAACACCTATAGTGTGTACTACACCTTATTAAAATAAAAAATCCAACAATAACATTCTTTTTTTTGAACGCTTTTTCCTCTAACGCGATTTTTTGTTCTTCTATCGCCAAAATCCTGTTACTAGGAAGACGTTTTGGCGGTCTGGAAGAGGTTAGGGTAAGAACGTGAGTTAGAGGCCCTTACCCGCAGCTGCAAAAGCTGCTGAACACAACCAATAAAAACTTTTTTCTAAACTCACACAAACGGACCTCATAGCTACTCACAACTCAGTTGGTAATAAGGACAAAAAGCCTGTGTGATTGATGAACATTCTATAAGTAATCTGAGTTCAAAAGAAGGCCTAAGTACCTAAGTATTCCTTACTATGTAATGTCATCGGTATTTTTAGTCCAGTCTCGACATAGCTCTGCATACTTCCAATTATTTTATTAAAAAGTTTCATTATTAGTATTAAAAATACCTTCGCGTGTTATTGGCTACTTGAAATAAAACATAAAGATAATATGAATACTTTTACAGTATTAAGATATTAATTTGGAAACTCCTTGAATTAATAATAATCATCATGCCCTTATCTCATTCAATGATGAAGTGAAAATGCAATAAAATTAGGGTTGCTAAGATAAGACGAAAAACTCTGGAAATTATATGGTTGAAGACCGGACTCTGACTTCTCATTTAATTTCATTTATTCATTGCTTACATGTACATTTTATTGCTGAGGTGTAATAATTTTTTTTTTTTAATTTGCTTGACTTAGGGTGCACTTAGTATTACTCACACTGTTCGTGACAGCCCTAATTCCACTGTTCACGTGGTTAAAAGTCATGACATCACCCCAATACTTGCTCCCGTCGCCGACTTCAACCATTCATCTTATTTAAACACCACAAATTCATGTTTGTCCGTCCTACTTTTCCAATGCATTCAAAATTTAGGTCAAAGACTTTAAAGTGTTTATTGTTTGACAGTAGGTAGGTACAGATGAGGAGAAAATGCATCAACGAAACGATGCAAGATTGTTTTGATATTGAACCGAAGACTGCAGCCATCGTTTTATGTCCTCAATTACGTAATAACTAGTTTTTTTTTCAAAGCACAATATTAACAAATAAAACTTGTTAATAAATAGAATGACACAAATTTTCTAGCTTGATAACCATAAAATGTTAAATAATGACACAAGTGACGTCATTATTTAACTATAGCATCGTCCTATGATCTATCACAGCAAACTTCACCAGCCCAGTCAAGTCAGTGGCTCTAGTAATTAATCTACTTGCCAGTTTAAATGCTAAATGATCTGAGGTTTCTCTTCTTAGTTAGCATTTTGACACGATTTTTTCAAGCATTTTTCTGAATAATACTGTATATTTTTCCAACCTTTTCCCCCCGACAGTACACAAGTTAGGCATAAGAAGCTCGTGAAAGCTGTCAATTCACAAGTGCGTTCATTTGGGTCGCAGTTATTTTGTTTGGTTTTGAAATAAGCACATGGCGTTACCGAATTGTAATGGTTTACGAAAATTCTATAGGATTTATACTTCTACAGTATATTACTAACATTAACACAAGAGTAACTACTAAATACTTTCATGGGTTCAAATCCCACGGTCAATAAATTACGCTTTACAAGAAGCCGAAACGACAAGACAATTTGAAAGATAACTAAATACATAAGTAATGTGTAGCTCATTGCGTAAACCGATTGAATCGATCGAAACCTGTTGTAACCTCTACCTACTTGTATTCTTATTTACAAGACGTGCCTTTGTACGAGGCGAGTAGCTCGGATCTTTATATAAAATGGTTAACGCTTCTTCAATATACGAGGTTAGTGTAACTCGCTTGTTGGACTCGCATTGTTAGAGTTTTTTAGGTTAATAATACTGTCGCATAGATATTTTGATAGCCATTAGAAATAACGAAAAAAGCTGTGAACTTTATAACATTATAGCGTAGTTTTATTGGTTTTAGCTTTAAAAGTAGCTTGTTTGAAATTATGTAACATAAAAATGCATGAAATTATTTTGACTTTTTAAACTTATTTTTATAAACTTCTTATTTCTAAATCTTCTATGTATCATGTCTAGTAATAATGAGTGCTGTAAGTATAAAAAAGAATACATACCTACCTAGTTAGGTTATTTGCGTATATCTGTGTTTATTCACTACTCTTCCCTTTAGGTTTTATGCAATGTAAGTAATCCTTACCTAAACTGAAATGCAATTTGCAGCGTTCATTTCTGTAGCGCTTTCAAGTAGATATTACTGGCCCGTCTACTTTCCCGATGCAAACACAGCATTATGCCCTGCCAATATCCCTTGTAGTATAAATGCCCTGTGTCAAAACAAGAGGTCAGCGCGATACGTTAATAGATGGCTGACCTGACCATATTGTGACTTAAAGATTCTGATAGTAAAAGTCAAGGGAGCTACCAGATTTCCTACAAAAACTTTTTCAAAGGTTAAATGGAACTTTCTTAATAAACAATGTGAGAGCCGATGGGTTATGTAAGTCAGGGGGATCCAGAATATCGATTTGGAGAGCTTATAAAGTTAGCGTTTTCTCTGACAAATCCAGCGGGCCTAGGATGCGCACGCGAGATATTTGTCATGTCGTTCTGTCAAAATTTAAGCATTTTGTACCAGTTTTTGAATTTTTGCATTATCTGTGGCAATGTTGTCGACAAAACGCGCCTTGAATCTTCAACTTTTGACATTTCTGCATGACTATTATCTCGTCCTCAGAGTGATACGACGACTAAGAAGTGTCAAAAGTGTACAATAACAAGGCGCGTTTTGTCGACAACATTACCGCAGATAATGTAAAAGTTCAAAAACTAGTGCAAAATGCTTACATTTTGACAGAACGACATGACAAAATATCTCGCGTGCGCATCTTAGGCCCGCAGGTCCATCTTTGGGTAGAATAGGAGTTTTTGTGGGGGGCTTGAGACTCTTATGGTCGAATAGACATATACATAGTCATGGACATAGATAGGCATTTATTTAAACGCGTACTCAAACGAATACGAATACTCAAACGCCACTCAATTTAAGTTCACGCTTAAATTATTGCCATCTCTTACAAATGAGTAATGCCAAACATAGGCAGAGCAATTTTAAGTCGTGCTCAAATTTGAATGACGTTTCAGTATTCCAGCCTTAGCCTCCTAGACCCGCTACTAGCTATGACGGAAGCTGGTTGCAAAGGATTTTAAAACAATAAAAATACGTATTTTTGTCGCATAAGGATTGTATTGACTGAAACTAATTAAGCAAATAACTTAATTTTATTTGTGTTACCTTCGTTAAAATTATTTTTATTTTTAAACAAGT
Source organism: Eulithis prunata (assembly GCA_918843925.1). NCBI lineage: Eukaryota > Metazoa > Arthropoda > Insecta > Lepidoptera > Geometridae > Eulithis > Eulithis prunata. The sequence continues at coordinate 8,843,109 of OU974018.1, read as the reverse complement.
TTGTGTGACCTTTAGTTTGTTTATGTAAGATTCGATAGATACTCTTTCTGACGCAATGCCACTTCAAATTTCATTCATTTATTTCGTAACAAAAATCTTAAAGGTCTATTCACACTTCAGTGACTGTAACTTAGCTCGTTATTGTCATTCTACTACTATTGTAGTGTAAACTGGGCATAAGCTAATTTCAATTTTCATACTATTCCCCACTAACGTCATAACCAATGTACTCAATAGTATGTACATAGGCGTCATAAACTTCAACTAAAGAAGTCTACTATTACATACTTACTAATTACTTAGGTTATGCTCTCGTTGCGAGGAACAGCCATATATAATCACATAATATATACGACTAGCCGTCGCCCGCGGCGTTGCTCGCGTTCTACACGGAAAAAAAGGATATCTTAATCCAAGAATACCAATATTCTCATAAAAATTGTTTCAATCCAAGTAAATATTTTATTAACTAAAGCAAATGTTCTTCATCCAAGAAAACGTGTTTACTTAAATATAAAATAATATTTTCTTCTTTTTAATTCTTGATTTAAGTAAATATTTTTGAGTCAAGAATATTGCAATCTCGATTGAAGAAGACATCTGATTTTGACGGAATACTTTGAAAACTTTTCACATCAAGATAATCTTGTCTTCTTTCAAGATGATAAATGACTTCGTTTAAGATTATTAAAAAAAAGTTGGTTTAAGATAAATAATTTCTTAATCTAAGAAACGTTTGCTTCCTATAAGAACATGTCATTCTTGTTTCATTTTTTTAAATCTTTTTTACCTCAAGAATTTTAAATCAGGACTTTTTTCTAATATCAAGAAGTCACTTTCTTATCCTTCATTCATTCCGCTGATCTTTGAAACAAGACTCACTACATTCTTCGTTCAAGAATGTTTACATCTTCTTCTAAAATTGTATTTATTTCGTATCAAGATTACAAATTTTTTTCAATTCAAAACGATTTGGTTTCTCGTACCAAGAACGTGTAATTTTGCATCAAGAACTTCGGATTCCTTTAATTTCGATTAAAATAATCTAATTTTGTTTGCTTGACTTAAGAATATACTATGGTTAGTTGAAGAATTTCTGAATCTCATTTGAAGACAGCGTTTGGTTTATCTGAACATTATAGAGATACTTCATATTAAGACTTTTTTTCTTCTTTCAAGAAGTCACTTTCTTATATTTAAATCTTTAATTTCGATTAAAATAATCTAATTTTGTTTGCTTGACTTAAGAATATACTATGGTTAGTTGAAGAATTTCTGAATCTCATTTGAAGACAGCGTTTGGTTTATCTGAACATTATAGAGATACTTCATATTAAGACTTTTTTTCTTCTTTCAAGAAGTCACTTTCTTATATTTAAATCTTTTTGCAATCTTTGAAACAAGACTCACTACATTCTTCGTTCGAGAATGTTTACCTCTTCTTCTAAAATTGTATTTATTTCGTATCAAGATTACACATATTTTCAATTCAAAACGATTTTGTTTCTCATACCAAGAACGTGTAATTTTGCTTCAAGAACTTCGGATTCCTTTAATTTCGATTAAAATAATCTAATTTTGTTTGCTTGACTTAAGAATATACTATGGTTAGTTGAAGAATTTCTGAATCTCATTTGAAGACAGCGTTTGGTTTATCTGAACATTATAGAGATACTTCATATTAAGACTTTTTTTCTTCTTTCAAGAAGTCACTTTCTTATATTTAAATCTTTTTTGTCATCTTTAAAACAAGACTCACCACATTCTTCGTTCAAGAATGTTTACATCTTCTTCTAAAATTGTATTTATTTCATATCAAGATTACACATTTTTTTAAATTCAAAACGATTTTGTTTCTCATACCAAGAACGTGTAATTTTGCTACAAGAACTTCAGACTTGACTTTAGAATATTCTACAATTAATTGAAGAATTTGTCAATCTCATTTAAAGACAGCGTTTGGTTTATCTGAACGTCATAGAAATACTTCAAACCAAGACTTTTTTTCTTCTTTCAAGAAGTCACTTTCTTATATTTAAATCATTTTGTTCTTTTTTGAAACAAAACTTACAACATTTTTCGTTCAAGAATGTTTATACCTTTTTTTAATTTTATTTATTTCATATCAAGATATAGGTAGATATTATGTACTTAGGTAGGTACACATTTTTTCCATTCAAGACTATTTCGTTTCACTTAGCAAGAACGTGTAATTTTGCTTCACTGTGATTATAATATTTCTCTTTCAAGAAATAACCGACTTGAAATGCACTGAAAAATACACTCATACTACTATAACTCAAAAACTACTCGTCAGATCTGACTCAAACTAAATGGGACCACATGACAAGCACAAGCTTTCGATTAAAAAAGAATCATCAAAATCGGTCCACTCAGTAAAAAGTTACGAGGTATCAAACATAAAAAAAATGAAAATATAGGTAGTCGAATTGAGAACCTCCTTTTTTTGAGGTCGGTTAAAAAATAATCTTATTTTGTATGCTTGACTTTAGAATATATACCTACTATGAGTAATTGAAGAATATCTTAATTCAAGAGGTAGGTAGGTTTGTAGGTAGGCGTTTGGTTTAAAATCTGACTGAACACTAGCGGAAACGCTCGTGAATTCGTCCGCGTGTCACTATTTTCATACATTCTTCATCCTCCGTTGCATTCCTTAGGGGTTAAGTTTCAGGAATTTCTTTCTTAGTTACACCCATACGCCTACCAAGGCAAATATACCCTGAAAATGTTAGGTCTCTACGACCGGTAGGTAGCTTGCTGTGGGTTGTCTATGTTGCTGTCAGTTATGACAAAGATTCTTCTATTTGGTAGGTAGGTAATGAAGGTATAGATTATAGAAATACTTCAACACAAGACTAATCGAAGAAGTGGCTTTACCTCAATTAAACTAAGCTTTTATTATATTCTTATAGTTTTATATCATTTGATAGGTACTTAGCGACAAGGTATTTGATACAAACTTACGAGCTAGGTAGGTAAATAGGTAAATCCATTGTGTTATACAGTAACTCTGCCTTCTGCGCCGTTGGCCGTTTGATTCCCACCGTGAACAAACATTTGTGCGATGAACCATACATAAATGTTTGTTCTGTGTTTATACATGTACAAAAATAAAGTATTTAGGTACAAAAAAAAGTATTACAAGTATTATATCAGCTATCTTGTTCCCATATCCACAAGTTTTGGCTTAGTTTGGGGCTAGATAGTGCTGTGTGGAATTTCCACCGATGTTTATTATTTTTTATTTATGTATGGTGCGCGCTGCCGCGCAATGTCACCCCGGGTTGTGTGTGGATCAACCATTGGTAAAGTTAATGGTGGTATAGGTACCTACTATAATTCTCTAATAGATAGGGTTCGATATCGTTCGTGAGTGTTCACATACAGTAGTTTTTACTGTTTAAGTTTGATAATGCAAGCGGCAAAACTCATAGGTACTTAGGTAGGTACCTACATAAGCGTATCACAGACTACAATATCGCTGCTTGCCATACAATCACTATGAGCCACCACAAACGGTTAAGATAATACCTACCTACCTACCTACCTATTTTAATATTACTGGCCTAGGTAGTTATAGTGATTGTATGGCGAGCGATACCTAAATACCTTTTATATGTATAGTAGGTCCACGCTTCAGTTTCATTTGAAAATTAAAATTATTTAGGTAGGTAGGTAGGTATACATTTATGGGCACTACGAACAGGAATGTCCGTACGACTTCCTAAATAACTACAAGCCTACAATTTAGTTGTAAATCAAACGAAAAAATATTACTCTCCTGCCGCCTCCTGCAGTCGGGTAAAAACAAGACTTGTATTCTTGGCTCAAGAATACAAGTCTTGACGGACCCCAGTCCACCCAATCACTCTTCCATCCCAGTCTTCCTTCATTTCCAGTGTTGCCAATTTGGCATTTTTATGGCTAAACCTGGCATATTTCTACGCTGCCTAGCATTTTATTTTACCATTTGCTAACATGTTTTTTAGCATTAAAAAAATTGGTACATACTTTTGTCCTTGCTAGGAACACAAATTTCAACGAACAATGAAATGAATGAACGAACGTTGTCTTTAGTTTTTCTTTTTTGATGAAAACGGCCGTTTGTCTCGAACCAATCCAACCAAACCTAGCTTACGAGTAGGCAGTGCAGCGACTAAATAAGAAATTTTATTTTGTGTAGGTACATAGTATAACATGCTCAGACGATTCAGCTAAAAGCTTACTGTAAATATTGTCAGTGCAATATAATTGCTAAAATGTATTGTTTAAAACAGCATCTTTTTTCAGCAAAACACTCTAAAACTGTTGAACCATTGAGAAGTCAAAGAAGGATTGACCTTCAGTTGCAAGAAACCATGATGTTGCAAAAGCAGAAGGATCATTTTTAGCTCTGTTTATTTGTGAACATAAATGCTCCTATAATGGCAATAGACCATTTATCAGAACTAAGTAATAAAGAATATTGGTTTGGCATTTTATTTTAGCATTTTTCAGAAGTACCTATCAGATTTTTTCAGCATATTTTTGGAATTTTTTGAAAAAAACTAGCTATAATTTTGCCATGACAGTTGGCAACACTGTTCATTTCACTCCATTCTTTCTTTTCTGACCGTTGCCGTTGCGTGCGTTGGTTAGTGTCTTTGATTTAATAATTCTGAGGAGTGTGTTGTGGTTATAATGTTAGAAATAAAGCTAGTGCGTGAGCTTTTGAAAGGCTGGGACATCGAGGGAGCCATAATTTGACCATTTTGCAAGTAAGTCTCATAATGCATTTTCACTAAGCACCTACCTACCTACGTGTAAGTCTTTTGTCTTTTCTCATTGTAGGTACATCTACAGTTCTATAGAAGTAACTAGTACTAGTGTTAGTTATTTCATATTTTGAAGAAGGTACATAGTGATTCAACAACATAAGTACCGTCCTAGGCCTACTAGGTAGGTACGTACCTACTAATCTCCCAAGAATTGTATTCTTCGTTCAACACATATAAAGTCTTATTTCAAGAAACATATTCTCAAATGCATCGTCTGCTCGGAAGTAGGTATCTACGTTGTAAGTGGTTGTAAGCAATATCTAATCCCGAGGGAGCTGTTCGTTTACCAGGATGATGACATGTAGGTAAGGTTAACTTAACCTACACGTAGATAAACGCGTGATTGAGTACCTACTACCTAGGTAGGTAGATACCTACCTCCTACCAGGTTTGTTTGTACCTAAACTTGTACCTTCCTATTCTAGCTAGTCAATTGGGTGTTAGTTATTTCATATTTTGTAGAAGATACATAGTGATTCAACAACATAAGTACCGTCCTAGGCCTACTAGGTAGGTACGTACCTACTAATCTCCCAAGAATTGTATTCTTCGTTCAACACATATAAAGTCTTATTTCAAGAAACATATTCTCAAATGCATCGTCTGCTCGGAAGTAGGTATCTACGTTGTTAGTGGTTGTAAGCAATATCTAATCCCGAGGGAGCTGTTCGTTTACCAGGATGATGACATGTAGGTAAGGTTAACTTAACCTACACGTAGATAAACGCGTGATTGAGTACCTACTACCTAGGTAGGTAGATACCTACCTCCTACCAGGTTTGTTTGTACCTAAACTTGTACCTTCCTATTCTAGCTAGTCAATTGGTTCAAATCATTTCATTTTAAGTAGGCAGTGTAGGTACTTAGTTTGGAAACAAGAATTCATGAATGTACCCATTAGACACTTAAAAAAGTCTTCTATGGGGTTAATGGTTAATCCTAGCTACATAATTATACCTGATGAGTTTCAAATTCTACCTATTAATTTCAGAAAATGGCATTACTCGAAGTCATTTTAAAGACCTAACGGATGATCTTCTAAAGGAGCTGTGCCCAAAAATTTACACGCATGAATGCATAACAGCAGAGGTTTGTATTTACCTACTATACTTCTACTAGGAAATAATAACATATTAGTATGTCTGTCTAATCTAAACCAAGTTGAACATCTGTTCTAGCAGCCATTACATGCATGGCACCTAATAATAATATTTTTTTATGATACACCATTATTTTGTGGTTAGTTTTATAAAGCAATTACATTTCCCGCCATTTATTATTTTATAATGTAGTACCTACTAGTGGCCTGCCCTGGCTTCGCACGGGTGTACATTTATTTGTTAAACATTTTGGGTTACAAATAGTAAATGTACAAAGGGTTATATTTTAATATCAGTCCTCTATAATATTACTATAGATGAAATATTTAAATTGATGCAGTTGGATCCTTTCAAGTAATATTTATATTTATTTTACGTTTTAGAGTAAAACATCAACCATCACTTCTGTGCCCGGTTGCTCTCAAAACACAGAAACTGAAATCAGCGAAATTGAATCGAATTTGGAAGACAACATACTGCTGGAAATAATTGGATGTCGGCCACAATTTCCAGAGTTTGATTTAAAAACTCTACTTTCAACATCACCTTCTGGGAATAACATTCTCAAATATTATGAGACGCATAAACAGCTGACAGCCAAACATCGAAATAATCTCACAGATGTCATCTGTAGGCGTACTTTTACACGTGTTGTAAATCAGTAAGTACCTACTCTATTCATTTGCCTCTTGCTATGTAAAAAAACTGACCAGCTGAGAAGAGGGATGTTTTAAACATTCAATGTTTGTTTATTTCAGAGTTGCACAAAGATGATGTTGTATGACTCAAAATAAATTCTGAGCCATGGGAGGATGTCATTACCAAGTGAAAGGCTACATAAAACTTACGCCAGCTGCTACAATATGAAACCGTGGAAGCATTAATAGAAAATTGGCCCATATTAAATGATGTCAGAAGCGATGTGCTGGTAAGTTAACAACTCTTTTTTACCCGACTACAGAGGGTTAGGTATGTGTTTAGCAGTCTAAATATATGGAATGTAGGAATGTGTTTGTAAGTTGTAATATATTAGCGGATTAGTACTAGGTATATATTTATTTCAGTTAATTTATATTTGATAATAGGATTTCGCAAAGTCATGCCTGAATCAATTAATTATAATTGAGTAAAGTCAAATTTATCAAATGTTTCTGAATAGATAAGTAATGTAAAATAAACTTTTTAATTTTTAGATTCAATGAGACTTCGACGCATTACATCCTGGAAGAGCCAATAAATTTCACCTACTATGGAAGGAATTCATTGCAAATATTGAGGACATAAAAAAACCACATGCAAATGAAGAGGTGGCAGGCTTAGTCCATTATATTAATGGAATAGTTAGTTGATGACGGTTGGTTTTTACTTTTTTTTTTAAAATCTTTACATTATACGAAATTAGAATGAATACATACGTAGCTACATTCAAAGCAAAAGTAAGATGGTAAAAATACTCTACTATCAGAAGTTAATATCTAATTAAAACTGAGAATAAAAACATAAAGCTTACCATGTTTTTATTAAGGATTTTTTTATAGTCTTATGATAAGAGAAAGGAACATTAGATTAGGTATTATTATATAAGTAGAAATCTTTCAGTCTAAAAATGCACGGCCTACTCCAGCCCTCACTAGATGCAATACATGCCACCAAGCATTTTCAACCTTTCTCTTATCATAAGACTATAAAAAAATCTTATTTATATAAATATCCTTAATAATAACATGGTAAGCTCTACGTTTTCATTCTCAGTTTTAATTTGATACTAATTTCTAATAGTAGAGTATTTTTATGTTAATTTTGCTTTGTATGTAGCTACCCAGGTATTCATTCTAATTTCGTATGAAGATTTTTTTTATAATGTGATGTGCATTGCAGACATTTTGTTATATTTGTAGGTAACCTAGTTCCTACCTACTTATTTCTACCTAGGTTCTTCTAACTAGCCTACCTACAATGACTTACATACTATATACTTAACTTACGTGTACCTACCTAATCCTACCTACTTGTAGAAGTTATTATTTAAACCTATTTAGTATATTATTATTATTTCATCTCTCTAGTTAAAACATTATAATATTTACGTAGTTTATTTACAATAGATTCACACACCATGCAATAATACATTTCATATTCCATATTTACATTTTCAATACAAAATAATTATATTTATCTATGTACTTGCGCGTACGATATTTTGTCGTCGCGCTTACAAAATTCTGAACTCGATGTGCATTGGAAATACACCCTCCGTCCGCGGCATCGTGTCCCGATCGCAACCGAGTGCTACCGAGTACTAACGAAGCGGCACTCGGCTGCGCTCGGCTGCGCTCGCGCCGCGAGCCGCCTCTTCGGCCTCTGTCTGTGCATCACTTCAGTCTGCTTCTAACCTCAGACGTAAAACCCGTGTCGCGCGAGCTCTCGCCGCTAACGCCATTTTATGCTTGCTTTTTCCGTGCTTCCTAAGCTTATAGAACTTTCTTCCGTTTATTTATATTGTATGTTGTGCAACGCTTACTCCTTCTAAAAACTGTTTGGTGTGTGCTGCCTAATATAAACTGTGTGCCCCTACCTGTGCTGTTTATTTCTTGTGGACCCACTAAGACCTACGCAGGTACAGCTTTTACCTACACACAACGAATAGTGCAATCATCACATCAATACTATAGCCACAACCGCTACAACTGGTGACCCTCCTGTAAGTTCACGATAATGGCAACATCATTAAATGAATACGAAGATGCAGCAGAAAGCGATTCCAGTGACTCGCAAAATGGCGAACCTAGCAAAGTCAACACGCGACCACGCTCTTGCAAGAAAATGTCTGTTTCCACTATACCATCCGATTTTTATAAAATAAAAATAAAGGTGCCACCGTTTAGCCCAGACGACCCGGAAATATGGTTTGCTTTATTGGAAGGCCAATTTGAGACCCGTAACATGACCGAAGATGCGGACAAGTTTAGTAATGTCGTCACTAATTTGGATCTCCAACACGCAAAGGCGGTAAAGGATATTATTATGAAACCTCCACTTACAAACCGTTACGAGAAGATCAAATCTGAATTGATACGTCGACTCTCGGCTTCCAACGAAAAGAAGGTAAAGCAACTTCTCACTCACGAAGAGCTCGGGGACCGGAAACCGTCGCAGTTCCTACGCCACCTGCAGGATTTGGCTGGACCCTCCGTACCTGAGAATTTCATCCGATCGATATGGAGCAACCGTTTGCCCAGCAACATCCAGACAGTGCTGGCCTCACAAACTACGCAGTCTCTGGACCAGCTCTCGGATCTGGCAGACCGCATCCAGGAGATAACATCACCCATCAACGTCGCGGCTACCTCATCCAGCGCAGCAGTTCCCAGCGAAATCGCAGAACTGAGGAAGATGGTGGAACGCCTTGCGGTAAAACTTGATGAGCACACCCGTCGCTCCGACAACCGCTCCAATGACCGCTCCTACGACCGCTCCAACGACCGCTCCGACCGTTCCAGATCTCAGAACCGTCGATCATCTTCGCGCCAGAGATCCAGATCACGCTCCAACTACGAGAAGTATCCGTTATGCTGGTACCACTCCAGGCACGGACCGAAGGCTCACCACTGCATCAAGCCTTGCGACTTCCACAAGGCGGGAAACTCCACAGGCAGTCGCTAATGGCGGCGAACGATTGCCTTGCCTCTTCAAGTCGCCTCTTCGTGACGGACCGCAGCACGGGGATCCAGTTCCTGGTTGATACCGGCAGTGACCTGTGCGTTTTCCCCCACACTGCGCTTCGCGAGCGACGAGCCAAACAGACGGACTTTACGTTGTGTGCAGCCAATGGCACACCCATAGAAACTTATGGTTATATACAGCTAGATTTAAATTTAGGCTTAAGACGTAGCTTTCCATGGCGTTTTACCGTTGCTCATGTAACTAAGCCCATTATAGGCGTCGACTTTCTAAGCTTTTATAATTTAATGGTAGATGTACGTAATCAACGCCTTATTGATAATACTACTACATTATCTGCTGTAGCTTCTCTAGCCAAAGTTAATGTTTGCTCTGTTAAAGTCTCATCGGGCGACACGAGGTATCATGAAATCTTAAGTAAATTCCCGGAAATTACACGCCCTTCAGGCACACCGTGGATTCCAAAGCACAACACTGTTCACCACATTAGAACCGTACCTGGTCCCCCCGTATTTTGCAACCCCCGTAGACTCGCCCCCGATAAGCTCCAGATAGCTAAGAAGGAATTCGAACTCATGCTCTCCAATGGCACTGCCCGTCCTTCCGAAAGCTCCTGGGCATCGCCGTTGCACCTTACACCTAAAAAGGATAACGGCTGGCGGCCTTGTGGCGATTATAGGATGCTTAATGCGCGGACCATCCCAGACCGTTATCCTATTAGGCATATCCATGACTTTGCCCAAAGTATTGCTGGTTCCAAAGTCTTCTCCACAATTGATTTGGTCAAAGCTTATAATCAAATCCCGGTCTACGAGGAAGACATTATGAAGTCAGCTATCACCACTCCCTTTGGTCTCTTCGAATTCCCTTTCATGTCTTTCGGATTGCGCAACGCGGGCCAGACATTTCAAAGATTCGTGGACGAGATGACGAGAGGCCTTGATTTCGTTTACTGCTACTTGGACGACTTTTTAGTATATTCACGCGACGAGTCCCAGCACGAAATCCACCTCCAACAGCTTTTTACTCGTATGAAAGAGTATGGCATTCTCGTCAACACCTCGAAATGCGTTTTTGGCGCTAGTGAAGTATCCTTTTTAGGCTACCGCATATCCGAATCCGGCACCAAGCCTCTCGAATCAAAGGTCGAGGCTATTAAGGAATTCCCAGTTCCAAAGACGGTTAAACAGCTCAGGCGATTCCTCGGGATGCTTAACTTTTACAGGCGATTCTTGCCTCAAGCTGCTAAGATTCAAGCCCCTTTAAATGCCCTTCTAGCTGGTGGTTCACTCAAGGCATCACACCCTGTAGACATTACTGGTGACACTCTTCTTGCTTTCGAACAATGCAAACAAAATCTTTCAGATGCTGCTCTTCTCTCACACCCAGATTGCAACGCCAAACTCGCACTGGTCACAGATGCGTCTGACCTTGCAATGGGTGCAGTCGTGCAGCAGTTGAAGGATGGTGAATGGCAGCCTCTAGCGTTCTTCTCACGAAAACTGAGCCCTTGCCAACAAAAATACTCACCATATGACCGCGAACTTTTGGCCATATACGAAAGCATTAAATACTTTCGGCACATGTTAGAGGCCAGGCACTTCGTGGTATATACTGACCACAAGCCGATCACTTTTGCTTTTCATGAACGGAAAGCTAATTGTTCGCCACGTCAGTACCGTCATCTCGATTACATCTCGCAGTTCACGACCGACATCCGTCACATTTCAGGCAGAGACAATGTCGTAGCCGATACATTGTCACGGATCGACGAACTGCAGACGGCAATCGATTATGACCTCCTTGCACAATCTCAAGCTTCGGATCAGGAGCTTCTACAATACCTTAGCGGTGATTTTTCACTTCGCTTAACGAAGCTCAAGATCCCAGATACCAACCTTGAGATATACTGTGATGTGAACACTCCATCACCAAGGCCATTCGTGACAAAACCATTGCGTAAACAACTCTTCGACAGTCTTCATAATCTTAGCCACCCAGGCGCCAAGGCAACCACTAAGTTGATTGCCGAGCGGTTCGTTTGGCCTGGGATGCGCAAAGACTGTCGAGAGTGGTCACGGAAATGCCTAGCTTGTCAACGCGCCAAGGTAAACCGCCACGTGTCCGCACCATTAGGCACGTTCGATTTACCTCGCGCACGATTCGCATTCGTGCATGTGGACATTGTCGGCCCCCTCCCGCCATCACAGGGCTACCGCTACTGTTTTACAGCAGTAGATAGGTTTACCCGATGGCCCGAAGTCACACCATTGGTCGACATGACAGCCGAAACAGTTGGAAAGGCGCTAATATCGTGGATATCCAGGTTTGGATGTCCAACCGATATCGTCACTGATCGCGGTCGACAATTTGAATCCGCACTTTTCCAATATCTTGGAAAAATGATTGGATTCAAACACCGTCGAACAACTGCATATCATCCAGCTTGTAATGGCTTGGTGGAACGCTTTCACCGTCAGCTGAAAGCAGCCATAATGTGTCATGGTGACTGTAATTGGGTTGACACCTTACCCCTCGTGCTCTTAGGCATCAGATCTGCTTTCAAAGAAGACCTCAAAGCTTCGTCTGCAGAGTTGGTGTATGGCGAGCCACTACGGCTTCCTGGAGAATTTTTCCAAGGTACAGATAGTAACTCCACTGACATCTCGGACTTCACTACCCGCCTCCGCAACTTTGCAGCGAAGCTTCGACCAGCACCCGCAGCACGTCATGCTAAAAACAATATCTTCATTTACAAAGACTTAACTTCGTCTTCTCACGTCTTCCTTAGGGACGATGCATTACGAGGTTCCTTGCAGCCTCCGTACACCGGCCCATATGAAGTCCTCGAACGTGGTGACAAGGTGTTTAAAATTTTGGTTAAGGGCAAGAGTGTCACAGTATCAATAGATCGCCTTAAGCCGGCCTATCTACTCGTAGACCCATCTCCCCCTACTCCTAATCCTGTTCCTACACCTGCTCCCACTCCCACTACTACTCCTACTCCTACACCTGTTCCTCCTCCAACACGGCTGGATGCCCCAGCTCAAGGAGATGTCAGAAGGACACGCTCTGGTCGCAGGGTTCGATTTCCCGACTACTATCGACCGTAGTGACGGTCTCTGGAGGGGAGTGATGTAGGTAACCTAGTTCCTACCTACTTATTTCTACCTAGGTTCTTCTAACTAGCCTACCTACAATGACTTACATACTATATACTTAACTTACGTGTACCTACCTAATCCTACCTACTTGTAGAAGTTATTATTTAAACCTATTTAGTATATTATTATTATTTCATCTCTCTAGTTAAAACATTATAATATTTACGTAGTTTATTTACAATAGATTCACACACCATGCAATAATACATTTCATATTCCATATTTACATTTTCAATACAAAATAATTATATTTATCTATGTACTTGCGCGTACGATATTTTGTCGTCGCGCTTACAAAATTCTGAACTCGATGTGCATTGGAAATACACCCTCCGTCCGCGGCATCGTGTCCCGATCGCAACCGAGTGCTACCGAGTACTAACGAAGCGGCACTCGGCTGCGCTCGGCTGCGCTCGCGCCGCGAGCCGCCTCTTCGGCCTCTGTCTGTGCATCACTTCAGTCTGCTTCTAACCTCAGACGTAAAACCCGTGTCGCGCGAGCTCTCGCCGCTAACGCCATTTTATGCTTGCTTTTTCCGTGCTTCCTAAGCTTATAGAACTTTCTTCCGTTTATTTATATTGTATGTTGTGCAACGCTTACTCCTTCTAAAAACTGTTTGGTGTGTGCTGCCTAATATAAACTGTGTGCCCCTACCTGTGCTGTTTATTTCTTGTGGACCCACTAAGACCTACGCAGGTACAGCTTTTACCTACACACAACGAATAGTGCAATCATCACATCAATACTATAGCCACAACCGCTACATATTATTTAATTAATAAAAATATAAATATTTCATAAAAATCATTGTATTTAATTTACGTGACGCTTCCAGAACCTTAGACGTTTTGAGGCAACACTTGTATGTTTTACATTAAAATAATATAATTTTACAATATATTAAAACAATATGTTCTTAGGTAAAGCCTCTACTATTTTTAGCTGAAGAGATATGTGTTGAGACAAGACTAGTTGGTTTTCTATTAAAACAATTTAATCTTAGGTGGTGAAGCCTCTCCTATTCTCATCTAAAAGATATTCGATTTATTTTAAAGAATAGAAGCGGTTTCCCGTAAAATAATATAATTTTACGGGAAACCTCTCCTATTCTTAGCTGAAGGCGGATTGGTTTTTAAAATCAATCGAATATCTTTTAGCTAAGAATAGGAGAGGCTTCACCTAAGATTACATTGTTTTAATAGAATACAAACTAGTCTTGTCTCAACACAAATATCTCTTCAGCTAAGAATAGTAGAGGCTTTACCTAAGAATATATTGTTTTAATAGAAAACAAACGAGTTTTGTTTCAACACAAATATCTCTTCAGTTAAGAATAGTATAGGCTTCACCTAAGATTATAATGGTTTTAGTAGGAAACAAACGATACTTGTCCCAACACAAATAGCTCTTCAGTTAAGAATAGTAAAGGCTTCACCTAACATTTAATTGTTTTAATAGGAAACAAACTAGTCTTGTCTCAACACAAATAGCTCTTCAGTTAAGAATAGTAGGGGCTTTACCTAAGAATATATTGTTTTAATAGAAAACAAACGAGTTTTGCATCAACACAAATATCTCTTCAGTTAAGAATAGTATAGGCTTCACCTAAGATAATATTGTTTAGGTAGGAAACAAATAAGACTTGACTCAAGATGAATGGTACTTCAGTTAAGAACAGTAAAATCTTCACCTAAGATTATATGGTTTTAGTAGGAAACAAACGATACTTGTCCCAACACAAATAACTCTTCAGTTAAGAATAGTAAAGGCTTCACCTAACATTTAATTGTTTTAATAGGAAAAAAACTAGACTTGACTCAACACAAATAGCTCTTCAGTTAAAAACAGTAGAGGCTTCACCTAAGATTATATTGTTTTAGTAGAAAACAAACGATACTTGACTCAACACAAAGAACTCTTCAGTTAAAAATATTAGAGGCTTTACCTAACATTAAATTGTCTGCGTAGAAAACAAACAATACTTGATTCAATACAAATAGTTCTTCAGTTAAGACTAGTAAAGGTTTCAACTAAGATTATACAGGTTTAGTAGGAAACAAACAATTCTTGACTCAACACAAAGAACTCTTCAGTTAAGAATAGTAGAGGCTTTGCTTAAGATAATATTGTCTCGGTACGAAACGGTAATAATTCTGCAGCAAAAAAACAAAAAAAATATTAAAACAGTAAAATTCTTTAACTAAAATAGCGTACATTCTTCAAACGAAATTTCAGAATTCTTGTTTCAAAATCGAATGTCTTATGCGAAGACAATAAAACTGAGACAATAATTTGCTCTGTTCAAGAATATATAGTGTTCCCCATATATGAGTCTACATTTGTCTTGACCAAGTCGATATTGTCTTGATCTAAGACATCTTTTTTTTCCGTGTACCCTTTAGAGTGTGACGTTTCAAAATTCTTTTCTTAGTGCACCCCTACACTATATAAGGATACTACCCTCTAAATTTAATACCTCTAGGACTTATAGTTTAGGCTGTGCGTTGATTCTAAGTCAGCTTCAAAAGAGTTTTATATAATTAACATTGGTGACGATGATTAGATTCTTGTTATTTTACTGAACAAATGATCTTTTACTTTGCCTTTGTCATAGGCTTCTCGCTTTGTTTTTTCTCTGTTATTGTATAAGTTTTTTTATTGTGACGCAGTTTAACATTTTCTATTTTTATACTGTATTTTTAGCTTTGGCCTATTTACCTTAGTAAAGGTTTATATGATCTGTGGTAGAGTCAAAATATATTTCGTAGATTTTGTAGGCGAGAAAGATAGCTAAAATACTGCTTAAATTCACATTTGACATTTAAAAAACTAAAAAAAAGTATTTATGAAATGTATGCATGACAGGCGTCATGGCACAGTCGGTAGTAGCTCTGCCTTCCGTGCTGTGGGTCGTGGGTTCGATCCCCACCGAGAACAAACATTTGTATGTTGTAAACATAGATGTTTGTTCAGTGTCTGGGTGTTTCTATGTATTATAAGTATGTATTTACAAAAAAAAGTATGTATGTATTCTATCAGCCATCTAGTTTCCATCGTACAAGCTTTGCTTAGTTTGGGACTAGAAGGCGTTGTGTTAAGTGTCCGTGAATATTTATTATTATTATTATATACCCAATCTGTAAATACGCTACTGCAAAATTATAAAAGATATGTGTACAGTCGTTTGAAGGCAGCTTAATACCATTCGATGACCATATCTGTTGATATTCTGTAATTATCTCAGCCGGTATAAGAAGGTCTTGGACGTTTGAACGGTTAAATGACAGACGACCATTAAAATGACAGCAATTTTCTTGATCCTTGACATTTTCGTAAACCTTTATCTTCACACGAGATTTTGATGACGGTATCTACGTATATATACGTACTCGGTAGTCTAGGTACCTAATTATCTATTAAGAACGATATTCGGGTACAAATAAAATGTTTTTTTTATTCCATTTTTAAAATGATTTTGTTTCATTTTTGTTTAGAATAAATCCTTCGTGGCTTACATTTTTATCTTTTATGCATATATTTAGAAACGTGCTTAGACAAACTGAAGCATTGGTATATTTTTTGTCAGTTTTTGAAATAGAGTAGGTACAGTACTATCAAGTTTATACTTGACAACTGTTACGAGAGTAAACTAAGTATTTTTACCATTTAAAAAAAAATTGGCACCTAAAAAGACTCATCAACCTCTCATTCAGATCTTTCAGCAGGGTGATTTAATTTGCGAAACATTCGACGACATACTTGGACACACATTACAAAAACAACTACAAATTACAGACTAAAAAAAGCTAAATGTCATTCCGGCCGTACGCGCCAACCGGCGCCTAAGTACGCTGCTAAAAAAGAAAAAAAAAGCACTCTCTCTTGCTAAGTTTAAAAAGCGTACAGACGATGCGTTTATTTCAGCGATTGACCTAAATTCGCTGCGTCTTACACGATTGATGTACTAGCGTTGTAAGTGTGTGTGAACGCACACGAAATTACACCGTGTGCACATGTTTTTTTTTTTTGTAGCGTTGGCAAATTGGGCGCAGATGCTTTTGGTGATTAATTATCGGAATTAAGGTTAATGTAACTGATATTTAAGCTTGGAAATGATGTTTTGTTGCAAAAATAGGAGGTACTGCATGTCGATTAAGTCGTGCGACCTTTCACCTTCTTCAACTTTTTTTGTACCGCGGTTGGTAAAGATATAAATAAGTAATTCAATTTTACAAGCAATAACCCTTCTTTTGCTACGTAGTCGGGTAAAAATGATTGATGCTTATTATCGTTTTAAAAACAACACAGTAAGTATACAGGTATTTCATTTACATAATATTCAATAATTTCGTAAATATAAAATAAATAAAAAACTAATTAAAAGTGCATAAAACCAGGAAATGAGTATTTCCGTGCGAACGCTACGCCAATGACAAGCGATATTGAATTGTGGTGTTGTGCGCATGTGTGCGTTTCTTCCACACATTTTTGATCACAGCATTTTTATTTGCATTTTTTACGATAGTGTGTGTTTAGTTGCATGCGTGTGTGCAGGGTGGTGTGTTTGTGCGTACTAATTGCGATAGCTGCTTCATTTAAAATTCGAATATCATGAGTTCAGATGAAAAGTGCTGTAACTAACAAATTAACAGTTTTTCTCGAAACTTGTTTAATGTTTAACCTACGTACGTTAAATACATATAAAATCAATAAAAGGAAAACAATGAAGCTCAGCAACTTTCTTCTGAAACATTTCAATCAGACTTTCTTAAACTTTTCAATTAAAGTATTCAAAGATTGAAACTTCTAGTAATGTTCAATTCTACGTACACTTTTTTACGTCAACTTATATTATAAAAGAACTTATAAACGTAAATCCATAAGTAAAACTGCATTAGTCATCGCTAGGCACCTGCACCCGAACTCACCGGCCTTGGTACATGCAGAATACGTCAAGTATATGCAGTATGCACAGATACTAGTATCATCATCATCATCATCAATATATATAAAACGGTGAAGCTGACTTCGAATCAACGCACAGCCTAAACTATTAGTCCTAGAGGTATGAAGTTTGGAGGGTAGGTTCCTTATATAGTGTAGGGGTGCGCTAAGAAAGGAATTTTGAAACGTCACACTCTAAAGGGTATAACGCGAGTAACGCCGCGGGCTACGGCGAGTAATTTATAATAAAAATTATATAGTATTTCTATTTAACTTTCAAACTACTGAACCGATTTTGATAAAAACTTTATGGGGCCAATCTGAAAATATTCCTTTTCGGATAAAAAAAGAATTTTTTAAATCGATTCATAAATTTTGGTGTTATCAGGTAACAAACTTTAAAAAAAAAACCTACAACCGAATTGAGAACCTCTTCCTTTTTTGAGGTTGACTAAAAATGCCCGCGACTTTGCTTGGAAGATCTTTGAAGTATCTTCACGTAGATAATAACTGCAAACGTCTCACTTTAACAACACTATGTATGCATCTGTGATATACATGCAAGCGATATTGAAGCTTAAAAATACCACGCGAAGGTAACATTTAGCAGCAACATGTTAGTCACTAGTTCAGTTCAGGATAACGAATCTTTTTGGTATTCAAAATGATTGAATACTATTATCAGTCTTAAGTAACTATGTTAAAGATCATTTTACATTGTAGATGTAAAATATCAAGTAGAATGGGCTATTATACTGCATTAATGTACTATTATTTGTATTTTATTTAGGTATGCGCTATACTCGTTTGCATTGAGCGCAGGCGCAAGCCAAACGCACAAATACTTATGCAAAATGCACGGAAATAATATATTTAGATGGTTTAATGTAAATGATGTTGTTAAACTATTTAATATCACTTGAATTCCTGCCTTTATTGATTTACCTTTGTCAAAAGTTGTTTTTTGTGTCATTGTTTGTTTTTTTTGTGTCATCGTTTCTTTTGTGTGTTTTTTGTTTGTTTTTTCCTCGTAAGATTAGTTTATCAGCTTTTACTACGAGTTTACCACAAGTTCTCAATGAACTTACTCTGTAAGGCAAATCATTGCCTTGTAGATTTCTATTCCTCTAGTACAAAGATTTTAACCAAATAATGCGTATGCTGTTACTACGCGAGCAAAGCCGCGGGCA
Organism: Eulithis prunata; assembly: GCA_918843925.1. Lineage (NCBI taxonomy): Eukaryota > Metazoa > Arthropoda > Insecta > Lepidoptera > Geometridae > Eulithis > Eulithis prunata. Next base: position 8,824,189 of record OU974018.1, on the reverse strand, counting down.
ACAGCTAGTATTACATAAAGGTGCGACACCCCATTAGTTTTAAAGAAATCGATGTGTTAACCAAAAACTTCATGATAATGCCGGTTTTTACTTGAATAATTACAAAGTTCGTAAATGTTCCGCGAATCACAGATATATTAAGATTCGTATCTCGTCATCGGACCGAGAAAACCGGGTTTCAGTCACGTCTCCTGAAATGCGGTGGCCGTTAAATGGCGGAATCAGAATGACTATGGCGTGTGACTAAGGCTAAGTTCTAAATGTATTTGCACTGCGATGTAAAATATAGGTAGTTGATTGATTTTCGCAACAACTGACTTAGCCATTCTTGTTACAGTTATTTGAACTTCTTTGACTGCCTCTTAAATATTTGAGTGACATATTCTAAATCAAAAGAATTCAACGCAACCTACAGGAATTACAGTACAAGCTTATTATTTAATTGTAGCGCGTCATACATATAGTCCGTCAATGTCTCAACCGGATACTGGATGTGTAGGAGGATCTTGCGACGGAAGTAGTGTTTTATTGACTCTAGCTTTTAAAATCTTCGCGACGTCTAGCGCCATCTAAAACCCACGCGCGGGAACTAACCAAGACGACTCGCGCGCTACCGAGAGTAGAACATTGTCGCGCGCGGAAACGTGTATAAAACTGATTTTGCCATTGTATTTCCTTCTTATTATTATCTTGCTTGTCTAAACGTGTTATTATATATTTTAAAGTGTGCGCAAGCATTTATTCTTTCCCCGAACCCCCTAAGAAACTTAGTAGCCAGCCGGGCATCGTTAAATCATTTATTTCTTTCATTTTCCGCAAATCAACGTTTGAGAACAAACATAGATGTTTTTTCTGTGTCTGGATGTTACTATGTATTATATAGGTAAGTATGTTTTTACAAAGTAAGTATATAAGTATTATATCAGCAATCTAGTTCCCATATTACAAGCTTTGCTTAGTTTGGGACTAGAGTGTGATATGTTCAAGCATATTTATTTGTTTAATCACAGCCGTCATGCTGCGGTCACCGGTTTTTAGAAAACGGAAACTTTAAATATTCGGCTTTCGAGTTTGTTGCGCACACGCAACATGCACTATGCTTTTTAATTACATACTATTTGGGAAAGTCTTGCGTATTAGTGTGTTGCACACACGAACACACACAAGCACGTTATCAACAGGATGTTTCACATGTCACTGGTGCTTTTATGGTTATGCTAGGAGCTTTTTCATGTTTTTGTTTTAAAAATAAAAAAAACTAATCTGGCAGAGTAATGTGCTGTTTGCCTGTTATTGGTTTCGCATATAGCTCTAATACATTTTATATTGTAACTTCATAATTTTATTCATGTGTTGGCAAACCTAATAAATAATAAAAAATAATGAAAATAACACAAAGTGCATTTATTTCCTTTTCCCTGTGACCGCTCTTCGATAAACGGCCACTGCCGGACATTACGCCCTCATTTTTATTTGGCACATAGACAAAAACACCCTTTTTTAATACATAGCACACACGCACACATTAAACCTCATTATGTAGTACATACGCGGCACATAGGAGGCCCCGTTCAATAATTAGTGAATGTTTTTAAACAGAATGCGATATTTGAAATGAAGTTTTATTTCGTCTGATTGGGTTTTTTCAATACAGAATGAGTTTTTAATGTAATTTCGTCCATTGAGGTACAATACGGAGCTTGAAATTGGTTTTCTGATCCTCCATGTAGTTTCTACAAAGGAGATTGCAATCATTACATTATTGGATGTGTATATAAGTTAATCGCTTGATAAAGTTTTGTTTATTATTGCAAACTTTTTGGTTGCGTACTTTTTCTCGTAATTTGAATTAGCAAAAAAAGTAGATTAATACTAGTCTAACCTCTTTCATATTCAACAATTCTTTTTCAAAAATCGAATTGAATCTTATCGTAGTTTTACGAACAAACCTCATTTTTCATTCTCAAAAAAACCAAAGAGCAAACTTTTTGGTTGCGTACTTTTTCTCGTAATTTGAATTAGCAAAAAAAGTTGATTAGATACTACGAGTCTAACCTCTTTCATATTCAACAATTATTTTTCAAAAATCTAATTGTATTCTACCGTTGTTATACGAACTAAAACAAACCTCATTTTTCATTCTCAAAAAAAAAACGAAAGAGAATACTTATTGCTTCCTTCCACTTTAGTGGATTATGTTCATAAAAAGAGTAGGAAAAACTTCGAGTATGAAATTTCGAAGCATTCTTTACATCTTTCTACCATCAAACAAAACCCCTAAAACCTCCACTCAAGCCAAAAAAATCATAAAAATAGGCACAAACAATACAAACTACAGTATCCAAGATCGGTAAAGGGCGAATCGTCCTACAAGACTCTTACCTTATGCATTGCGACCAGCGTAACTTGACCTGCCTCGTTCGTCTTGTGCTTAGAAATGTTCGGGCGATGATTGAGATTTGTTTAGATTGAGAGGGTCTGGTGGTATTGGACGGTAGTTTTATAAAAAGTCGAAGGGCCCTTGAGGACTTGTTGAGCTAGGCTCGAAGGGCACAGGGTCGGGAAACTGGATTGTGGTATTTCGAGTCTATGGTTTGATGTTTGTTACTATGGAGAGTTTTAAGATGAAAGTAACGTTGATTGCCATTTTGTTTTTTGACTTCTGAGACGCAGATTGGTTCAATTCCCGCGTCGGGACAAATGTTTTTACTATGTGCATAAAAGGTTGTAGGAGTAAGAAGGTTGGTTCAATTCCCGTGTCAGGACAAATGTTACGCACAAAAAAAACAAAAAGCGACATGTATGTTGCCACTTTCGTGTCTTATAAAAGCTTGTTTTACTAGTTATAGTTTTACTAGAGCCAGCCTGGCGAAACTCTAACTAGATTCGTACTTTCGAAAAACTAATAATGTATGAAATGGAGGTCAACATTTGAGCTTGCGTTTCATATAAAACGAGGTTTTCATGTAATTTTGGTAGACGGGCGGTCCCGCTTCTTAAAATTTAGTGTTACATATTCTTTGACTAGAGCTTGAAGTAAAAGCTAGTGTAAGTTCGTTGTGTTTATTACGTCACCAAAGCCTTCAAGTTATACCCGAAACATATCTACCTAGCTATGTATGTATACGTATGTTTTCGGGCATCTAACCCACGACAAAAACGAGAGTATATTCCGAACGCGAATTCACTGAAATCCCGATCAAATTCCTCTAAAACGCACACATGTCCGCACAATCGCTAGTTCACGTACACTATCCACACACGTATGCATGTGTGCGTGTATCCTTCCTTGACCTAGAGACGATAGTCGCGGCCTCTAGGTCAGGACCACTACACACTATACGGGACGCCCACCATACCCTGACCTACCCACCCGTCTTTCCCCCACGCGATTCTATACAGCACGGTGCAACTCTATACAAGTGTACGGGTCTTGGTAAATTGGACGTGTGCGCCGACTAGACGAGTTGTAGACAGCGGGAAGCGGGTTCTAATTCGAATTTGGCGGTATTGTTGAGATTAGTTCTACTTGTCTATGGTTAGAGGTTTATGTGAAGTTTATGTTTGGTTTATGGGTTGTTAATTGAGGATTGAGGTTAAACGGTTGAAATGTTCAGAGTGTTTGTAATTTACGCGGTTTGTTGAAATTACTTAGGGATTTTGCACTATATTATTAACCCGTCGATTTGTAATTTATATCGAAACAACAATTAAATTAGTAGGAATGTTTTGTCTCGTCATTTATAGATAAGTTATATCGAAACAACAATTAAATTAGTAGGAATGTTTTGTCTCGTCATTTATAGATAAGTTTTCATTGAGATAATATTTATTTCTATTGCATCCTACTAATATTATAAACGTGAAAGTTTGTAAGGATGTATTTATGGATGTATGTTTGTTACTCTTTCACGCAAAAACTACTGATCCGATTTGGATGAAACTTGGAATATATATTGTCCGTGATCTTAATTAACACATAGGCTACTTTTTACCCTGAAAAATCAACGGGTTACAACGGGACGCGAGAGAAGTCGCGGGCGGAAGCTAGAATTAATATAAACATCGCAACTATGAGCTTTGTTCATCACTTTGATAGATTGAAGCTATGTGGGTAGTACGAGTTAATGTTTTAGATTGTATAAAGTACCCACTTCTTCTTTTCTGATTTCCAAACTGACATATTTCTGCCGCCAAGCGGCGATGCTCGCATTGCTGTGTTCCGGTTTGAAGGGTAAGGGCGCCGGTGTAATTACAGGCACATGAGACTTCAAGATCTTTACGTCGAGTGATGGACGCAGTGCATTGTCTTACAGGACACGTCCTCATTGGACTTGCTCTGTGCGGTAATGCATTGTTATAGGCAGAAGTTACTACTTAACATCAGGTGAGCTATCAGTTTGTTCCATTACATGTACAATAAAAAAAAAACATGAAATGAAAAATGAAATGAAAATTTATTTACCCACTTTGACATATTTTTTTTTACAAAATAGGTAGTTTTTGAATTCATAGGATCCCGAACTAGTTTAAACTATGAGTACGTACCCTCATAGTAACTTTTATTCTCTACCACACAATCTCCTACACCCTGACTTCAATAGTGGTTGGAACAATTTGGTAAGTGGTACACCTACCAATCTATAGCATTTGAGTGGGTCCACAATCTATTTCTACTATAGTACCAACAAAAGATCTAGTAGGTAGGTAAGTATATAGAAAAGTACATAATCATGTATGTACATGTTTTAAGTTTAAGTTTTAAGTTAAGTTTCTCTGTGCACAATAAGGAATAAAGAATAATCATTAAACCTGGCTGTCTACTGTGTTGATGCTTTTTTGAAAATCCAAACACAAGTGTATATAAGTAATACTTAAAGTAGGTAAGTTTCCTACTTGTAGTACATAAATAGTTATTAGGTACATAATGTAGTCAAGGGTTGTACAGAAATGCATCGGGGTGAACGACCGCCGAAACGCAGCGAGCGACAAGGTCACACACACATGCACAATGCACACATAGACGCCGGCCGTGAAATTAGAAATACTAGTGTTGGGCGGGATGTGATGGGCTGTCTGTAGTCGATGATTTTCATGACACGTTTTAGAGTCACTTCAAAATGATCTGAATAAAATTGCTACCTACATATTTCTTTTCATCTGTCATAAAAGTGTCAAAGTATGTGTAGAGTTAAATGATAAATAAATAAATATTCATGGACATTTCACACAACGCCATCTAGTTCCGAACTTAGCAAAGCTTGCACTAGAAATATTTCTAAGTCACTAATACAAAAAGACGTTATTAGGAGTAAAGTTGCTAAACTAATCAGCTTGTTTAAAAAAATAACATACACCAAAGAAGTATTTAATATAAAGTTGGTAAAAATGAATTTAAATATCACGTTCTTAGTCGCTTCAATGTTTTATTAATTTAAATAAAATTTTTTTAATAATTAAGTACTTACATAAATTACTGGCAATTATAAAATCAATAATAAATATAGAATGGAATAATGAACTTTGAAACAATACCCAAGTTGGCGCTAATTAAAAAGGTTAGCGACCTACAACTAAAAATTATCAATTATAATGGTTTTGAATAAAAGATTTTGACAGTTGAACGTACACTTAAATATACAACTATATGTAAATGTGAGTTTGTTTACTTTGAATAGATGTATACTTAGGTACATATTCAACGCTTTGGTCAAATCCTGCCGCAGAATTAGTGGTCAACGAAGACTGAATTTTAATGCGTTCCGTTGTGAGAATTTGCAACGAAACATCTGTTTATATTAGACGATTATTTCGAAATTCGCTCGCGCGAAGCGCTCGTGGAAAGGAATGAAGCGCTCGTGGCGTAGCTTGCTTAGTCAATCTTCACCGGTTATCTAAGTTAAGCGACGTTCGGCGCGGTCACTATTTGGATGGGTGACCGTTAGTGGCATTTACATCTAAGCGCTTCCGTGCTTCGAAGGGCAAGTTAAACTGTCGGTCCCTAAAAACTCCGTCACTAGAGTTGGCCATTATCTTTTACGAGCTTGCTTGCTTATTTCAAAATTTAGTAGCGTGTCTTTTTAAAAAAAAATCTCGTGGAGAAATGAAGCTTTAACGAACTTATTCCCAAACTCTTCAAAGCTAATATATCTTTTTACCTATAACACATAATAATATTATTTATTGTAATAAAATGTCGGGTGTAAATCGGATCGGTGAATGAAATAATACACAATGGGCTGGTTCAAAAAACGATCGTTTCCTGACGCCACTATGTTGCACATGATAATGTTAGCATTATAGGCTTGTGCTGATCGTAACGAGATAAGGCTTTTTATGATAATGCCATGCGTTTTGAGAATTATAATAATAAATAATATAATAATAATAAAAATATTTATTTTCAATAAAATGGTTTACAAGCAAACTAAAATAAAGCACTTAAATGAAGTAGGTACTTGTTTATATGTATTTGTTGCTTAGCTAAATGATCTCTGCTTCGGCTGTTTACAGTAGGTATTTGCTAGGTTAACAATTATAGGTACATAACATTGGTAAGTACATAAGTAAGAGTAAACAAAAACTAAAGTATAATGAATATGAATTGGTTCTTTGATGGATTCTTTGTAATCGTCAGGAGTTTAAACAAGAATTTACGTTTACACACCGTTAAGGCAGTAAGCACATTTAAAAAAAAAGATTTATTAGGTACCTACATTATTTTAAGTAAAAAAAATATAAGAATGAGGTTTTGATAAAATAATTGGGAGAGGACAATGCTCACCATGTTTCTATCGATAGATTAAAATATCATCGACACGACGCAACACTAGAGTCGTTGCACTGTAGTAGGCAATGACTAATTTCGATTTCACTACAGTTTGGCCGACACCCGCAGATAAAGCTCCCTACACACTCAATTATATTTGACACGGAAGCTTGACATATAAAGATATGCGTATATATACCTACAGTCTGTTATGACCCCTAGTTTTCTTCTGACAATAATTAATACCAAGAGGCACCCAAACTAAATATTAGCAATATATTTCTGCTTATTTGTGACGCCAAATATTAATGGATATTTCACACAACGCCCTCTAGTCCCAAACTAAGCAAAGCTTGTATTATCGGAAGTAGAATACTGATAGAATACTTATATTATGTAAAAATTTTTTTGTAATTACATACTTATAATACATGTAACACCCAGACATAGAACAAACATCTATATTTGCCACACGTAAAGGTTTGTTCTTGGTGGGGATCGAACCTATGACCCACAGCACGGAAAGCACAGTTATTACCGACTGAGCTGTGACGCCTGTCAATATATTTGAATGGAACTCGGTGCAATAGCCGGAGACGTCAATAGGTCGACCGACATTCCGTACACGTAGCAATTCTAAATATAACACATACTAGCTTCTGCATTCCGCTTCGCTCGCTTGAACTCTGATAGAAAGTAGCCATTTTGATCCCTTATGAACTATATTTTTTAAGTTTCACCCAAATCTGTTCACCGTTCCGACGTATCACAAACTTCGCATGTAACTAAGAATTTCGTAGACAAGCTACGAAATAGCTACGAGCGTAGACTAGACACGCTACGGCGCTACGCAACATTTGTCTACGAATATCTAACTTTGTACGTGCATAGAAATCCCCACTGGTAGATATCAGTGGGGATTTCTGGAAAATCATAGTTTTCGTATATTTGATACAGCTTTATAATTTCTGGATAGAAGGTATTAAATAAATATCCTTGTACATTTCACACAACGCATTCTAGTCCCAAATTAAGCATAGCTTGTACTATAGAAACTGGATTGCTGAGAATACTTAATTATCAATCAGTTTTACAAAAGTTTACAGTAAGTAACTACTTGGGCCCCGTATTCTGAAATTGAAATGTAACCTAACGCCAGAACTTTCAAAATATTCTCGGAAGCAGTTTTACAAGTTTATTTCTTCGGCTTCGCAATAAGAATGCAACTCTCTAAATTGGGCAGATGTTATCCAAAATTCAAAAACAACCAACGATGCCTAGCATCACCTTCAAATTACGACTTTATCCTTCAACCGACGACAGGCCACATACAACCTTATATCTCTCCAGACAAGGCATAAATTACCTCGTTTTACGACATGAGATTAAAATTAAAACTGCAATACAATTGCCAGTCTTAACTCCACAGTCGAAAGCCGAAAATAATTTAAATGAACTAAAACAACCGGTCTCAAACTTGTTCTATTCAGCTCAAAGCCAAACTCGACTTTGAATCTATAGTGTAGGGTTTACATTGGTGCGATAGTTTATTGAGGTCGTTATTGCATTTAGATATCGGTGGGAAACCGCCAAAATGCATCGGAAGGTCAACGAACTCCGCCATCCAAGGACAGTGCATTCCATTTTTAAATTTAAAGCTAGCGCGCCAATAGAAGGCATGTTCTAAATAGGTCCGCCATCTTGTCGTCAGTTTTCGCGTCAAGTTTTTTTTAATTGCATTATTTATTTTGAATTTTTGGGTTTTGTAAAGGTTTTTTTTATAACAATGGAGGCTCCACGCATTATTTCAGCGGTAATTAGAGACGGTGACGACTCAATGTGGCGTTCGTTAGTTATACTTGTTAATTTAAAATGTTTTGTCAGAAGGTTATGTTTACAAAATAATGAGTGGTATTTTAATTAAACCTTCATGTACAGTATATACCTTGCGGATTTTTTTTTAAAAGGTTTTTAAATTAAGTAGGTACAATTTGCAACATACATTTATTAATAATACAAGCTTTCCAATATATTTAAGGTGCTTTTGACTATTGGTCGCAAGAGTAACTTTCGCAAGAGTATAACCCCCTATCTTATAAAAAGTTAGAGTTGACATTATGTCCTGATTACGTATGTTAAACAAGACATCATGTCCGCTCTAACTTTTTATAAGATAGACCATAAGTAGATATTTATTATCTTTAAACTAACTACAATTATAGAAATACTTTTAACATTTTGCGACTCCATTTGTTAATCGACTCATATGCTAACTATACCTAATATCTACAGTGAAGTTATTGAATCTTTACACGAAGGACTAAAACTAAAAAAATAAAAGCTGTTTGCTTTTTAGTCTGTGTCCAAATAACCATAGCAACTGGTCAGAGCTTAGTATGAGTACTGTAATATTCATTTGCGACAAGCGAGAATCGAGAAACTCGCAGTTTTTATATGAAGCAATATAGTTTGCAAATCTCCCGCTAGAGGCGCTTATCAGGTTTTCATACGAGTATTCGCAAGTCGCTTGTCGATATGCGTTTCGATTAACAAAACAAAAACTCAGACTACGGGTTCAGGTCACTCGAGATATTAAAAAAAACCATTTGCCTCAACAGATAGACTTAAATCGATTCACAATCGTACTCTGCGTCGTTGCTTTGTGATGGTAATCACTTGAAGGCAACTGTGGACCGAGACGCGTGTTCCTACCACAAAAATATTGTAGTATGTACCTATTTATAGGTAACTAGCCGTCGCCCGCGGCGTTGCTCGCGTTCTACCTTTAGAGTGTGACGTTTCAAAATTCCTTTCTTAGTGCACCTCTACACTATATAAGGATACTACCCTCCAAATTTCATACCTCTAGGACTTATAGTTTAGCTGTGCGTTGATTCTCTGTCAGCTTCAAGTTTTATATTGATGATGATGATGATGATGATTAAAGTTAGCTAGGCAGGGAATAAAGATTCTCCAGCAAGCAAGCTCGTATGAGTTAGTGGCCAACTCTGGTGACGGAGTTTTTAAGCCGCCTTAAGGCCTCCGTCATGGCTTAACGACTGCTAGAGCCGGGACCGATAGTTTAACGTGCCCTCCACGGAAGTGCTCAGATGTAAAAGCCACTAGCGGTCACCCATCCAAATAGTGACCGCGCAGAACGTCACTTAACTTAGATAATCGGTGAAGATTGACGGTCGTTAAGCCATGACGGAGGCCTTAAGACGGCCTAAAAACTCCGTTACCAGAGTTGGCCACTAACTCATACGAGTTTGCTTTGCTAATGTGTTGATGCCCTTTGCATCTGGGTCCCTAATGCGCATGTAGCCTTATAATTACGAAACATTATTTTAGAAAGCCTCAAAACGTTTCGTTAGTGCATCATTGCCTAACGTTTCGATAGTGCTCTGATACATAATAATAGGTGCATTGAATAAGTTCTTACGTAAGCAAATTAAATTAATATTCTAGTAGTTTCGGAAACTTTGGTATCTTGTTAACACAAGTAGGTACATATTTATTGAGAATATTACATTATACATCAAATTAGGAACATGTAAATACCTACAGTTAGGTAGATTATATACTACTTTGAAATTCTAAAAAACTATTAAACTAAAAAAAAACAAAAAAAAAAGTAGGTAAAAACATGTTCAATGAGTGAAAATATCATTGAGATGTCATAAAAATTACAGAAACTACAATTTCGTGACTCTTATGACATCCCAATCATATTTTTACTAGATCTTATTATCTTCCTTCTGATTTCTATTGATTCATCATCATCATCAACCTATATTGGTCCACTGCTGGACGTAGGTCTCTCCCAAGACGCGCCACTGAGCCCGGTCTTCGGCTCTTCTCATCCAGTGTTTGCCAGCTACATGTCTCAGATCGTCACCCCACCTAGCCGGAGGGCGTCCTACACTACGCTTGCCTAAACGCGGTCTCCACTCGAGTATTAGTTTGCTCCAACGATTTTCTTCTATTGATTATTCTTTTCATATTGTAATCACAGTGTAGATGATTTGCACTTAACCTTTGGTATGCCGCTGGAACCGCGCAAGATACTATAGATTTTCTATTGGAATTCAGGTATACTAAAGGTTAGCCTTACCATAGCGGCTGAACCAATATTGATGATGAGTTTGAGATCAATAGCATAAGATACCAAGAATAGCATTTACATCAGTCATGAAGCGCTCGTGGCTAGGCTTGCTTAGTCAATCTTTACCGAATATTTAAGTTAAGCACCGTTCTGCGCGGTATTTGGATGGGTGACCGTTAAACTGTTAGTCCCGGCTCTAGCAGTCGTTAAACTATGACGGAGGCCTTAAGGCGGCCTAAATATATATACGAACTTGCTTGCCAACACCAGTCATCGCGAGACCAAAAATACAGACTGACGTTAGCGTTTTTTTTTTTATTTTGTAACAACAGTGAACTCCTACACACTCTTATAAAACCAATATCATCGTAAATAAACACTACAATAAAACCACAAATCTATTTCAAATGACTGACGTATTCATTTATTTTAGAAATACGCCCTTTTAAATAAAATATCGTAAAACGTGGGCATATGAATGGGAGCGTACACGTCTATGCTACGAAAACTGTAGACCTCTACGGCGTAGCATAGACGTAGACAAGGCGTAGCAGTTCGTAGACAGTACATTCGTTGACTATTTTTTTATAATACTTCTATTATTATTCATTTAATAAAAGGAATAGATAGATGATAATACAATTCACTATGACAAATAAAATATTATTTTAAGATTTGTCTAACGTCTTACTGAACCAATTAGAGTTAAATTTCGAATAAACATAATTCGTGACCTAGTGTGTTAAAAAAAATACTAAATACAAAATAAACATTATTCAGTAAGTACCTAATTTAAATTTCTTTGCAACCTTTTACTGATTATTAATAATAAACATTTCATTTATTTATTCTTCAGTAAAAAAGATCTTTGTACTTTTTGTCCTAACTCCACAGTCTGCATAGTCTTTTCAACAGTCTGTAATAACTATGCAGTATTCTGCGTGCGACGTATGACGTCACCACGTCGCACACAAATCACACAATACGCAAATAACATTCCGATCTGAATGTGCTGCTACAAACGTGCACGTGGTGTCATTTTTAGAGTTCCGCACCATCGGGTACGAGAACCCTTATGGTGCGACCCCCACTAGTCAAACCAGTTTTTGACGTCACTTTGACGTCACAGTAAAAGCTTACAAGCGTACGAAATGTATGAAAACAGCTCCCTATCGATCCGTTTTGGCAGGTGAATCCCTGCGTGAGAATTGTCAGAATGTTTCACTTTGTATAGTTTCAAATATATCACTTGATACTGGCAAAATTGTCGAAATGACGGACAGAGGCCTTATAGAATATCCCCCCCCTATCTTATAAAAAGTTAGAGTAGACATTATGTCCTGATTACGTATGGTAAACAAGATATAATGTCTACTCTAACTTTTTATAAGATAGACCATAAGTAAATATCCTTGGGCATTACACACAATGCCCTCTAGTCCCAAACTAAGCAAAGTTAGTACTATGGGAACTAGATTGCTGATATAAAACTTATATTACATGTATACATTTTTTTTGTAAATACATGTCATATTTATAATACATAGAAGAGAAGAAGAAAAAGATTTTCATGAGTCTTTTTTTACTTTCATTTTTCGCGTTTCCAAATCTTTCATTTGTTGGTCCTCGATTTCGTTATGAAGGCTCATAAGAACTTTTGATATGTACCTAACAAATGGCTAGTTCAGTCTAATTTGTTCAATTTATTAACAATACCAATTTCCTGTTCCTACCAATTCCATGGTTTACCAAAAATATTCCCCTTCGACAGCAAACTACCCTACAGCATAGTTTCCACCCTTTCAAAGGGTAAATAAGGGTTAGGCTACATTAAAATTACCGTCATTAACTTTTTATGTCATTATTATGTATGTACAGCTTAATAGTTTAAGTGGACCACGTTTTAATGTCTTATGGACATAACAGCGTACATATTTGAGTAGGAGAACTGTTTGGGCATAAAAAGGTAATTAGGAACATATTTTATTCACTCGTTTGTTCTCAAGTGGAGATCGTTAAGCTACGCGTCCACTGGGTTGGAATCGGAGCGTTCGGACCGAAAGGATAACTTTGTTGCTTTGTATTGATTGATAATACAGCGTGTACTAGATCGATGTATCTTTGCATTATAATGTAAATGACAGGCAGCACAGCTCAGTCGATACAAGCTCTGCCTTCAGTGCTGTAGGTCTTGGATTCGATCGCCAGTGAGAATAAACATTTGTGTGTGCCAAACATAAGCGTTTGTATTGTATACCTACTATAAGTATGTATTTACAAAAAAATGTGTACAATTCTATCAGTAATCTCCCATAGTACAAGCTTTGCTTAGTTTCGGACTTTTTTTTTTATGTCATAACTGGCAGACGAGCAGGCGGGCCACCTGATGGGAAGTAGTCACCACCGCCCATGGACACCTGCAACACCAGAGGTGATGCTAGTGCGCTGCCGGCCTTTTAAGAGGGACTAGAGAGCGTTGTGTGAAATGTCAATTAAATCACGTGGCAGCGCGCATGTCATATCTCTAGGTGTTGCAGGCGTCGATAGGCTACGGTAGTATAGAATTATATGATCTGTGGCTACGGTAACCGCTTCCTATCAGGCGGACCGTGGCCCATCAAGTAGTATAAAAGGTTATTAAAGTGGTTAACAATTTAGCACGCGCACCTTGTACGTAGAAAACCTGTTAACCCTCACACCTCACCGTACAACCGCTTTGTACCAAGATTTGCAAGTGTCTGATAGATAACCGGCCTAACTGACCATCGCTAAAGAGAAAAAGACAGATAATAATAGTGCGTGTGGCTGGATCGAGGTCAAGGGCTGCGACTTTCGAAACATCCCCCCCTCTTGTGTACTAGGGATGGGCTGTGCGATCTTTCTCGTTAGATGAAAGTTTCGTTCATCGATATCGATAAAACTACATAGTTTCATTGGAATAATAGAGGCTCTCTTTTTATTAAAATAAAAACAATTGTTTGTTTTTCTCATAAGAAGCATTTTATTACAGATACCTATCAACAACCGAAGCATATCTTTTAAAATTCTAAAGCCGAAATTTAAAACAAAACTTGGAAGTATTTTTGCTACGTGTCTTTGTAGAAAAAAAAGAAAGTGTTTTAAATAAGCTACTGGTACAGAAACGTCACTTGCGGTCTGAGATACTTTCTCACAATAATTACTTTACTTCAACTACACACACCAAAATAACTACTTGCACATATGTTTTATATTATTTAACTTTTTAACTCTACATCTCTCTTATTAACGCGTGGGGCGCGTCCATTCTAGAACTTCATAATTCAAAAAAATAAAAATCGAAAAGTGAACCTCATCGCCATAAAAATAAGTATCATCCAAAAGCATGACTGCTTAACATAGTAGCTTGACTTGAGAAATACTAGACGATACTGAACAAAAGCTTGACTGACAGCTTATTTCATCGACTATCGATAGTTTACAAATCGATAACCAGCCAACCCTAACAATATCCTTGCAATGCCTGTGCTTTGTTATTTATAGTCTGTTGTATAAACATATTTGTGGTCGTGTTGTTCGTTTTAATGATTCCGGAAGGCCGGCGTCAGTTTGTGCATAGCTTAGGATGTGAGCAAGGACGCACTTTCAAAAGCATTATAATGACAGATCGAATTCTGTTAGGATCAAGTAGAGTCAAGGTGCATACGCATTTATTTAATAACTGGCCGTCGCCCGCGGCGTTGCTCGCGTTCTAGACCAGAGTGTGACTTTTCAAAATTCCTTTCTTAGTGCACCCCTACCCTATATAAGGATACTACTCTCCAAATTTCATACCTCTAAGACTTATAGTTTAGGCTGTCAGCTTCAAAAGAGTTTTATATATTTTGATGAATGATGATGATATTTCATAGCTCATTTTGAAGCGCTCGTGGCGTTGCTTGCTTAGTCAATCTTCACCAATTATCTAAGTTAACGACGTTCTACGCGGTCACTATTTGGATGAGTGACCGCTAGTGGCATTTACATCTGAGCGCTTCCGTGCTTCGGAGGGCACGTTAAACTGTGGGTCCCGGCTCTAGCAGTCGTTAAGCCATGACGGAGGCCTTAAGGCGGCTTAAAAACTCCGTCACCAGAGTTGGCCACTAACTCATACGAACTTGCTTGCTGTATAGCTTCTTTTGTATTGGCAAATCCAGGATTTCCTTTGACCCAGGTTTATGCTTACTATGGATTTCCCTAACAAATCCTGGTCCGACCTTGGGTATTCTCGGAGCAGAATAGACCAAAATTTGCCTTCATTCATAATTTCTTGTTTGAGACACTTTCGTAAATAGAAAAAAACGAGGGGTTTTGTATGAAAATAATAGGTAACACGTTATGTAGGTGATTGTATCTCAAAACTATCTTCAGTGTACGTACAGTCACGCACACAAAGCAGACGCATCGCTAATCTGCAAAAAGTAGCTGATTACAGCGCTCAAGGTTGTCTGTCACCTGCGAGGTTTGCTTTAAGCTTTTCCTCGTCAACGCTTTGTTATACTATTGTGTGCTTGTCTGTACTTACCCATTTGAACATTTCTCTGTTACCTTGTGTGCATATCTGTACCAACAAAGCATGTTGTAGCTTTTTTTACCTATTTCTAATAAGTGCTCGTCTGTACATTGCGTGTGCTTTATTGATAATTGGTTTTTGACTGAAATATAACGTGTTGAAGACTTGTAGTATTATGTATTTATAGTGTTCAAAGTAATTAGGTAGGTAGGTAGCTTTTTCACTTCAAAAATAAAATCGAACCAAGAGATGGCGCTAACAGATCATAATATTTTAAAAACTTTAAGATCAATACCATAGAGGGCGACTCGAAACATTAAAAAAAATATTTTAATGGTCGAAAGCTATGTTGCCAGACACATGGATTTGGGGTCATCCCCACTGGTAGGGATTTCTCAGTGGAGATTTTTGGAATATACTAGAGTTTGTTGTAGGTCAATAGCTATTTACAAAATGACTGATTATTTATTTGTCATATTTTTTGTTCGACATGAAAGTTCACGGAAACATTTTATTGACAAAAAAAACAGTCTATAGAATAAAGTACCAAATAAACACGAATTTATTTAAAAAAATCACAAGACTCACCTTACTTTTAGGTTATAATATAAAGTTACAAGTATACTTATGAGTATAAACAAAATAATAATTGTCTTAAATGTGAATAGGTTGTAAAATTACTCCTAGTTCAAAACAAAACCAGGTGTTTTTCTTAATGAAATTTATTGAAATAACAACAGACATTAATATTACATTTTCAATATTGTAAATCGGTTAACAGTGTCGTGTTTCCTGGTTGGACAACATTGATACCCAAACTAGGATTAACCTGTGTTATAGCATATCAATGCCCTCCGAAAAACAAATTTGCTTTTAGGTAAATAGATGGTAGTATTTCAGCTTAAATTAAAAAGTTAAATACATACAATAATACATTTCCTATGATATTAGTTTATATAATTAAATGTTTGTTTTGTTATGATATTACTACCTATTTCTGCCGCCAAGCAGCGATGCTCGCATTGCTGTGTTCCGGTTTGAAGGGTAAGGGCGCCGGTGTACTTACAGGCACATGAGACTTCAACATCTTTACGTCTCAGAGTGATGGACGCAGTGCATTGCCTTACAGGACACGTCCTCACTGGACTTGCTCTGTGAGGTAATGCATTGTTATAGGCAGAAGTTACTACTTAACATTAGGTGAGCTATCAGCTTGTTCCATTACTTTTATCATAAAAAAAAGAAGAAAAAAAAGATATACGCAATGCTCGTCTACAAAAACGTTTTGCAATGCTCCATCTCCGGTAACAATGTCAGCAATCTTCAGATGATTACAACAGCGTTCTAGCCGGTCAGAAAAAAGTGCTAGAACGAGATGCAATATCCAAGTAGCTGTCCTTGCGCGTCGTGTTTGGTTACGGAAGCGCGTGCGCATAGATCCGAGCTGCAGCTTTAATAGACTGTCTGACAGAACCGGCTCGCAAATCACAGGCATTAAATACTCACGTCGACAGTTCTCTATTTAAGTCTGCTATTTTCTATGCTTGACGGCTTGAGTAAATTTTTGTGTGAATTTGTAAGGTCCAACTAGTCGCCCACCTTTCCATACAAACGTTGACCCACCAAAACTAAGGATTATATCAATTTATCTCGTCATAATCTATGTCTGTATACACCCCAAACCGTAAAAAAAGTATTCATTTAAAAAATACAAGCTTATAAACTTTTGTCGCCATAGCTCAGTCGGTAGTAGCTCTGCCTTCTCTGCTGTGGGGCGTGGGTTCGATCCCCACCGAGAACAAACATTTGTGTGTAGCAATTATAGATGTTTGTTCTGTGTCTGGGTTTTACTGTGTATTTACAAAAAAAAATTATATTTATAAGTATTATATCAGCGATCTACTTCGCATGATACTAGCTTTCTGGGACTAGCGAGCGTTGTGGGATATGTTCCAAGAATGTTTATGTTATGTTTAAGTACGTATGAGTTAGTGGCCAACTCTAGTGATGGATTTTTTAGGCCGCCTTAAGGCCTCTGCCGTGACTTAATGACTGATAGAGCTTAACGTGCCCTCCGAAGCACGGAAGCGCTCTGCTGTAAATGCTACTAACGGTCACCCATCGAAATAGCGATCAGGCAGAATGTCGCTTAACTTAGAAAACCAGTGAAGATTGAATAAGCAAGCTATACCACGAGCGCTTCGGCGCTTAGAATCATTACCTACAAACTTACATCTGCGATATATTCTAGCCTAGAATACTTCTTGTTTCTTAGCGATGTTTTTCTTCACCGTTTGAAAGCATTGATAGACTTTTTGAATACAAAAAGTTTCTTGTTAATGAATAGATTCGAACCCTCTCTCTCATAGGCCTTTACATCTATTGAAGATGATTTATACAGCGTCAGGAGGCGACCTATGCCTACACTTAACGGGACACTGTAGTGCCTGGGACAATGTTTAGATGGAGTAGGCTTGCCCAGCACCTATACCATCCTCTCAGCCTAGTCAGCCATATCAACAGGAAAGACAAGGTCAATACGTGCGGAGCTCACTAAGCCAAGGGTTTCCTCACGATGTTTTCCTTTACCGTTAAGCTCGTGTAAATGCGCATAAAAATTTTCCGAAACGAAAAATCCATTGATGCACGGCCGGGATTCGAACCCACGACCTTAGAATTGAAAAGCGGGTTCACTGCTGCACCAACAGTATTTTTTAAAATCAATAAGAAGACGTAGATATTCTGCGAAATAAGTACTTATCTCTCATCTTATTGTTGTCGTTCTTTGAACCAACCTTGAAGTTATCAGATGTCTATGTAGCTGCATATTCCTAAACGGTATAAGTACCTACAACTTGCTCGTAGATACTTTCAATAAGTTATAGAATTTTTCTGGCAGTGGAAATAATTTTCAAGGATGCTTTAGAAGAATGACAGATACATATTCAGCTGGAAAAGAAAGTCACGTTCATGAATGAAACTTCTACCTTTCGATAGAGTAAATTAAGTATTTAAAAAAAATGATCTATTTTCTTTTTTTTCTTTTCTTTTTTTCGGTTTTGTAGATATTGGGAAAAAAATAGGAATATGTTTTAGGCAGTCTAATGTATGGTCTATCTTAGTTTTCTAGCAAGAAGCTTACCAGTCACTAGGTAGATATTATAATCTTCTTAGATTTAAAATTATCTTATTGGTAACAATAGCGTGCTATTCTTATTTTAGAGCCAATTTATTGCGTGATAGAAACAGCTAAGGTTTCTCACTTAGCACTACCACTTTATTCAGTTCAGGCACTGTTTTTTTTAATAAAACCTTTTTCATAAATGAGTAAATCAGAGGAACATAAAAAAAAAACTTCAAACGCCACGTCATAAAGCAATAATCCCTTAAACAACCTTTAGAATGCACCGAACAATATTCAAAAATGGAAACATCGACAAACTTACTTTTGCAGTCACGTGTGGCTCTCACGTCCCAATACGTCCTACAAACTTAAAAAGCCTATCGTAGTACACTCTTTCACCACGCGCACTATAAAATTTGCATGTAAACTCATTATGTTGAAGCTAACTTGAATCTTGTTGGAGCTGTGATAGAGCTTATAATACTTTGATGGTGCAAAGAGGTTCTGTAAGGGCTGGCTTATGAAGTTGGCTTTGTTTCCTACTAGTGTCTTGGTTTATTTTCTGTCTAAAGACTTGCAAATAGATGTGTATGAAAGTGACAATCTTAAGCCGTGTGCAGAATACGACACAGTTTTATATTTTTACTTGTAATTTTTATTTTTTCCTGTATTTCACAGGGTTCTTTTATTATAAATGAAACACCCATCACAAGAGTTTTACATAATAATATTATAAACAAAATTATGTCTATATTTTTTTTTAATTAAGAACTTCCGTGATGGAACACGTGATTGATACTTGACTACAACGCAAATATATATTTTTTTGTATGAATATATGAAACATTGTCCTACAACAACCGAAAGGTTCAATATTGTAAACAAAAACAAATCGATGTCATTTGAAAATCAAAGTTTAATGACACAATAAGTAGGATGCAAGAGTACATGACGTGTATTCTATGTGACAATGTCTGTCCATTTTTATTCACATGATTTACGCACTTAGGGGGCATATTTTATACCTCGTGGTATTAATTTTAATTAACTTAGTAGTACTATTGGTAGTATTCCTCTAAAAAACTTAAGAAAGAATTAGTATTTTTTATTTAAAATCGGGTTATCGGACTGTATGAATATTTTTTATATTGTTTTTTACTGTTTCTTTATAAAATTTTGACTGGTCTCATTATGTGATGACAAATTTAAATTAACTTATTATTTATTTTAATTAGTCTAAATAACTTCAAGAAATAAGGAAAATAATATAAAGATAAAATTTCAATAAAATAACAGTTTCTAAATATTCGAAATTCAAATGTGCAACAATATGGCGTGCCGCGCACTTTGTAGGCTTCAAAAAAAGAACACACGATCAAGATGGCTGACTTTCTCGGCAGTGCCTAGTGCTGCTGACGTCACTGGACGACGTGTCCTTGTGACATTGCCTATGGGACTATCCCGATTCTATTATCGTAAATAAAAAATAAAAGATTTATAAAAGTCAAACGAGTGTTTTGTTAAGCTTTTTTGTGCAAAAGTTCTTTACCTGGCGAACACTTTTGTTTCTTTTTGTTAGACAAATACTTAACTTATGGTAGGTAAGTAGCGATTAATAATTTATAAGTTTTAATAGTGGTTTGTGCAATATTATACCTAAACTTCTATGGAAAAACGTGACTAAAACCTGAAAATCATATCTATAACAAAACGGTAAAATATTACAAAATAATTAAAATAACAAATAAAAAAATAAAAAAGCACTTACCAAACAAAAAAAAAACACCAAAGTCCATATAAATTCAAAAATAATATTTGTTAAATGTCACAGCACACACGGCACAAAAGTCTTTTATTAATTGAAAAAGTGTAAAATCGCGATTAATTTTGTAAATGTGGTCATCATTGGTCAACGTCTGTGAAATAAATAAATTTTGAAAATAAAAACTGCGCCCGCGCATGCCCGAATTTTCGCTCAAAACGTTCGTCCGAGACTAGACAAAATAGTGTATTCAATTAGAATCCAACTAGATTCGGAAGCGCGCTTCGAGTTCTTTATTTAAAAATCCGCGACGTACTGGCGAGCTACTAAAACTGCAGGAAGCCTCAAGATAGAAAAATATTTTCAAAAATCGCCAACGAGCGTTTTGAGCCAAAAAATCTAACCTAACCTAACCCAGGCGGGCGGGCGACTGGCGGCCGTGTAGGGGCCGCATTGCCAAATATTTTTTTTGCATCTCGGCCGAATTATGCACTTGTATGCGGCTTACGTCGTCCCTTCATTGTAGTGGTGCGACATGTACCGATTGGGCATTTTTATGTCGTCTGCATGTGTGCACCACGCACACAAGCGCAACAGACGAAATTTTTGTCTGTACGCGTTCGGCGGAGCCCTTCGGCGGCGGGGAGTAGGTATATTTTAAAAACTTCCAAGTGTTATGTAAACAGTAGATTTTTTGGGACTAAAAATACTTAGGTTTTAGCCTGAGGGGTCGTTGGCCTCGTTTTTTGGGAACACTGACTAATTTTGCTAAAAGAATCCATGAGGCAGCGCGTTGTTGCCTGAGCTTGGTTGTCGAACCAGCGACATGTTCGGTTATTTCGGCGCCGACGCATCTCGTTGTGCAACTTTATTAATAAAAAAATATTTTAGCTGAGCTAATCTTTTAAGAATCTTGCTAAAGATACTGTCTTATTTATGTAATACAATGCTAATAAGATTCCAACACGTCTAATAATCTTCATTGCGAGCTTCAAACCTCTGAGGATGTCATGGTGTCCCTTTACCCAAATAAGACGAGTCCATTAACCTCAATTGCACAATCATTTTGAACTCTATTCACTGGCCATTGAGTTGTGAATCTATCAAGCAGTTTTGAACCGGTCATCTCAAAGTCACATTAGTCGTATCTAGACGATCGCGTCTAATAAAAAACATAGATGCAACAGTTCTAGGAAATCTAACACAGACAATTACTCATTGGAATTTTAAATTGAATTCTAGATACATTTTATGACGTGATTGTATAAATATTTTTTTACAGACCTACCTTTTGTCTATTGCTGAAGTGTCTAGCAGACACATATTTGTTTCGTGTGGCGCAAATCGAACCTACACTCTCTAGAATACCACATTTACAGAGAAATTATTATAATTATCCTAAAAACTAGTTTTTTTAACCAAATAAAATCTTATTACAGTAACGTAAAACTAAGTTCATAATTATATATCACTTTATTATGAATTCGTTTATGTAAGAAAAATTGAGGCATTCCACTTACTGCACCCAGTTTTGCAGCACCAATCATTACACTACGCTATTCCACTTTTGAGCATCAAGCTATTTTTAAGCTTGCTACAAGAAGCGGAATATTTTTTTGCTGTTACTAAAGTTATGTACAAAAAGTTGTGTAGATTTTGTACCAAAATTATTTATCTTCTACATAATTATCTATCATACCAAAGCCTCTATAAAAAGCCTTCTAAACCCAGCCAAGCCTGCAAAGGTCGACATGTCCGAAATAGTAACATATACCCTTTTGAAACTATTCATTGGCTCATAGAGAGATAGAAATACACTTTAGATCATAAGGGTCGGTGGGCATAACTAAATAATAATATTTGGAGCGAGTAATCGGACCTTTGAATATTTATAACTTCTTTGCGTCATAGAATAAATGAAATAAATAAATATCCTCATACGTTTCAAACAACGCACTCTAGTACCAAACTAAGCAGGGCTTGTACTTTGGAAACTAGATCGCTGATAGAGTACTTAAGTATATAAAATTTTGTAGTAAATACATACTTAGAATACATAATAACCTAGACATAGAACAAACATGTATATTTGTCACACTCAAATGTTTGTTCTTAGTAGGGATCGAACCCACGACCCACAGCACGGAAGGCAGAGCTTATACCAACTGAGCTGTGACGCCTGTTACATCATCATCCTAGCCCGGTATCACTCACTGCTGGCAGCCACTATAGGCCTCCTTCATGTTAAGCCAGCCTCCTCTGTTCTGTGCGTCTCGCTACCAGAATAATTAGACTTGTAATTCAAACTAAACTTGAAGTTGAAGTTTTATGCAGTTTTTTTATGGCTATCTCCAATTAGTAAATAATATTAATAATACACATTTAAGTCTGAGACTGAGTGAGTAAACTAAGTTATTTTTATCTAAGTAAAAAAGATTTTGAAAATCCTCCTAAACTTCTTAAAAAATTACAAAACAATCAAATGACAGGCGTCATGGCTCAGTCGGTAGTAGCTCTGCCTTCCGTGCTGTGGATCGTGGGTTCGATCCCCACTGAGAACAAACATTTGTGTGTTGTAAACATAGATGTTTGTTCAGTGTCTGGGTGTTTCTATGTATTATAAGTATGTATTTACCAAAAAAAATTTATGTATGTATTCTATCAGCCATCTAGTTTCCATAGTACAAGCTTTGCAGCCAGTGTCTTGGGCACGCTTCCGATTGGTACTGATTTGGACCAGTTGAGCTATCTATAAATCGTTTGCAACGGTTTGTAGATAGTAAATATTGTAAATACTGTATTAGTTGTAATTTTCTTTGTGAAGGCGTTGTGTTAAGTGTCCGTGAATATTTATTTATTTATAAACTGTTTTTTTTTAAACTTTCATCAACTTGCTGTTGAGTTTAACTGAAAATTATGACATTTTACCCTCCTTATTACTACCTAAGTATTTTTTTTTAGGTATTTATATAGTGTTGCCTAGGGTAATAAAACTAACTCCCAATATTATCAGAACCACTACCTACTTATCCGCGCCACTATCAGCCGGCACATAATGCATCGAACGAAGGTTGTCGCCCGCGCGCCCTTGTTAGACAAAGGACAAATCGCCTAACGAATATTCGGCCATAGAGTAAACTGCAGATGCGACGTAGTTCAAGGCCATTTTTTGAGTGCCTAAAAAACATAAACGTGAAGCTTGTCATTGGTTGTTAAAGCTTTTTTCTTCAAAATAGGTTCTTTGGAGTCAATCACAGTGTGACATGAGCCCATATTTAAAAAGCTCACTTGTACCTGACCTCTAATACTAATACCTCTAACTTTACTAGTTAATGTATGAATTAAACTGAACAAATCTACATAATATTTAAGCTAGGTTAAAAAAAAAACAAAGTAATCTAGGTAAAATCTTCTTTTTTGTTTATGAATGCATACATTAGTCTGAAACCGATGATGGCTCATTTTAACATTCGAGTAAATTCGATTCGAAAAACTATTTTTATTTTTTATTAACTGAAGTCTTTAATTCAAAGTAATAAACTACTTTAGGCACCTGTATATTAATTACAAAAGGCAGTTCAAAAAAGTAATTAAAAACGAAGTGTCACCTCTGCACAGTAAATTAGCTTGGACGGCTTGGGCGCACGCACACACGCTCAGGATGCGCTTGCGCCTATACACCTATGCTGCCTATAGGTTGTTGGGACCGGATAAAGTTTTTTGCCTCAATAGAATGCAAATTCAGTTTGTTTTTCGGGTTTAGGTAGGTTGTTGATTATTTCCTGAGCAATTACATGCGGCTTGCACATGGGTCGTAGATCTTTAGCCAAGATTTGGATTAATTTTTTTTATTAAGTTCAGGTTTTGTCCTAAAAATAAACAACTTTTTACCGGGCAGTCACTATTCTGATTTGTAGTATATTTAACTTTCAACTAAGCCTAAGCTTGTTTAGCGGTCTAGTGTGTATCTCACCTAATAATCCTTCAGCAGAAATGGCTACCTAAAACGTCAATTTTGTTTTACATACCCTCTTACTCTCCGCGAGTTAGAGGCATGATTAAGCATTTTCCACCGTAAAAAAAAAAAAAAACCTACCACAACAATCACAACCAAAACCATTTTCAATTAGGTAGTGTCAACGACCAATATTCTATTCTATGCAAGACACTAAGACCTATGCACATTGCACATGTAGCCTTAACCGTCTCTGTAAAATACTCAAGCTTCGAAAAATTTCATTTTAAAACCTTAAAATTAATAAATACCGAACACGAATCTAAACATTGCACGCGTGTGTGTGCGTTTGTATGTTTGCGTGTGCCAAGTTCAATCACTCCCCAAAATGGATGCCGGTTCAAGAACCCTAGCTAAAGATGCTTATAGCAAGTCATTTGTAATCCTTCCTGTGGAGTTACTGCGCATATCTGTACACTGGACGTGCCTCTACTCATAGACATTTTCAAGGATCTTCGAGTCCAATTTGAAAAAAAAAACCAATCCCATTGTCCAATTGTCTCGCTGGTCTATCTAGCCTAATTACATAAATAAATATTCATTGTGCATTTCGCACAACGCCCTCTAAACTAGGCAAAGCTTATACTATGGGAACTAGATTGCTGATAGAATACTTATACTTTTTTGTGAATACATAGGTACGTATAGTACGTAGTAACACCCAGACATAAGGATTACAGATGGTACCTTATGTTAGTTTAGAAAATTCTTGTCCTTCGGAATTACCTACCTAAAATTGTTCTCAGGCGTCAAGCCTAGTCTCTATAGGTATATAATCAGTTTGTGTTGAAAATGAAAATCATAAATATGTAGTAACAATAGGCAAACGTAGAAGTGGTAGAACCAACAGCCACAGATAATAAATCTGAAAGAACAAGCGTAGATTGCGAAATGTTGGTGCACGGAGAAAGCTTAATAACAGAGCCCTGAGTCTATCTCGGTGTTGTGTTTTCTTGCTATTTTTGGCATTCGGAAACGGATTCGCAAAGTGAAAAATTTTGTATGAAAACCGGATAAGCGCCTCTAGCAGGAGATTTGGGAACTGTTTCTGCGAGTCTATAGACGTCAGATAGACTCGCAGAAGTTCTTCCAAGAAATCTATAGGAGGAGCATTACTTACTCGTACGCATGTCTTCACTTGCACGCAATGAAAACAAAATGTCATCATTTTTAATGGAAATAACAGAGTTCTGTCAGATTTTGTATATATATAAGTACCTAGTCAAACTTTTCATCAGTTTTCTTTGTGTCGATGATAATATAGAGACTTCAAACACTAATTTTTAAATTACTAGTATTTCTTTGAAAATTACTGAATTTCGTCTGATTTCTGAATAGTCAAACTTTTCCTTTGTTTTCTTCGTATTGATAGACTTTACGTACTAATTTTTTTAATTAGTTTTACAGTCATCATTTGACATAAAAATTAAGAATTCTGCCAGATTTCTGCATAAAGCACTAATGTTTTATTTTTTTTGTTCCTCATTTTTTATATTAAACCTATGATTTCAGTAGCAATAAAGTTTTCATACTGCATGTCGTACACTGCGCCTGGCCCAGAGCCCCAAGTCTATGCATTTGTTTTGACTTTTGAATCGAGTATAGCATACGAGAGTAGTAGTAGAGCTCTTTGTGAGAGCTCGTCCGGGGAAGTACTACCACCGTATCTATTTCTGCCGCCAAGCAGCGATGCTCGCATTGCTGTGTTCCGGTTTGAAGGGTAAGGGCGCCGGTGTAATTACAGGCACATGAGACTTCAACATCTTTACGTCTCAGAGTGATGGACGCAGTGCATTGCCTTACAGGGCACGTCCTCATTGGACTTGCTCTGTGAGGTAATGCATTGTTATAGGCAGAAGTTACTACTTAACATCAGGTGAGCTATCAGCTTGTTCCATTACTTTTATCATTAAAAAAATAAAAAAAACAACATGCAAACGCATTCGCAAATCAAGAAATTTTGTTGGGAATTGCTAAATTCTCAAATTTCCCGATAGAGGCGCTTATCTGGTTTTCATACAAAATTTCTTCCTTTATACTCGAGTCGAAAGTCAAAACCAATGCACAGACTCGGGGCTCAGGGCCTCTACTCCGAAAATTGATTAACGAATATTCGGTAGTGACGTTTGTGTTATACTGCGCGTTCGCCTCGAGCGATGGTCCAGGCTCTTTCAAAGTCACAGCGTTACTGCGCAGTGTAGCACAAACGTCACTACCGAATCTTCGGTAATCATTATTCACAGTAGAGGCCCAGTTTAGAGATGTGTGATGGGTACTCGAGCGGGCACGACTCGGGTCTCACTCAACCTTTGTATTTGTCCACTCATAAAACAGAGGCTTTACAACGCCTAGATGCGGCACATCAGGGCAATGACTTGCATTGTGCATTGAAATGGGGAAAACATCGTCGTAACTACCAATACAGTTACATACTGAACCAAAGTATAATCATCTGAATCTACTAGAATTTAAAGGGTTTTTGGATCAAGGAAAAGTCATCATCATCTCCTTGCCCTTTTCCCACTTTATGTAGGGTCGGCACAACATGTGTTTTTCTTCCATGCTCTTCTATCAGCCGTCATCTCAGTTGTCACTCCTTTCTTACCCATATCATTTTTCACGAAGTCCATCCATCTTTTCTTTGGCCTACCTCTACTCTTATATCCATTTACATTCATATCTAATACTCTTCTTGTTACATGACATTCATCTCTTCGCATAACATGGCCATACCATGCTAACCTGCTCATCATCTTTTCATTCACTGGCGCCACTTTCAAACTTCCTCTGATATACTCATTCCTGATTTTTGGGTCAAGGAAAAGTATAAAAAATCTATTCTAGCCAATTTTATATTCTACAATCACACATCAGAAAGTTCGAGCAAGTTATCGTTCAAAAATGTTTTTTTTTATACAACTAAGTAGACAAACAAGCGTACGACCCGCCTAATAGGAAGCGGAAACCGTAGCGCGCTGCCGACTCTTGAAGAATTTTAAAACATCTTTTTTGAAGGGTTCCTCACATTTTGGCTACTATTCTCGAGTCACTGTAGAGTGTTAGCTCGGCGTGGGCAGAGTGACCTAAACAAAAACATAACCTTGAAACCACACTTTTGTTTTGGACATCAGAAACTATGAATACCATTGCGTCTCATCTCAAACCGAGCATATAATATTTGTGCCCTGGTAGGAATCAAACTAGAAGTTTTAGCACACTGCTAGATTGCACTGTGCCGAAGAAAATATATAGAAAACATATAGTTGTATACTTAGGCCTTTACATCTATTGAAGATGATTTATACAGCGTCAGGGGGCAACCTATGCCTACACTTAACGGGACACTGTAGCGCCTGGGACAATGTTTAGATGGAGTAGGCCCAGCACCTATACCATCCTCTCAGCCTAGTCAACCATATCCACAAGACATCGTCTATTTTGAGTTGTATAACTCAAAAAGAAAAACGTGACTTGAAATGAATACTCAGTTCAACCAAAAACTTGTTAGGCATGTTTCTAAAACCAGAAACATCATCATAAGTACTGACCTACGCCAACCTTGTACTATTCGTCTAGTCTGACCTCGTCCGGTCATTGACCGCCAGACTGTAATGTTAGGTACAAAGCTGTGACGATGTGTGTTTGACTTTGACTATAAATAGAATGTGATTCTGTTGTGCCTAGGCGACGAGCTTCTTCTATGACACCCTGTTTCCACTTGTCGGGTGTCGTGTCCGATAAAAAGATCGGGTGCTGGACAAAGCTGGTTACGAAGTTCACACGTACACGATGCTGTTTTGAGTTGAAGGGGCGACATCCGATTACAAGTTAATTTTACAATGGACCCAGGCCATGAAATTCTTCTTAGATCCTCTTCATCATTGCTAGTTATCATCAGATTGGAGTATGAACTTCAGTTCATCAATTATTGTAATTACAGACACATGAGACTTCAAGATCTTTACGTCTTACAGGGCACGTCCTCATTGGACTTGCATTGTTATAGGCAGAAGTTACTACTTAACATCAGGTGAGCTATCAGCTTGTTCCATTACTTTTATCATTAAAAAAAATCTCAATCTAAGAGGAACGAATTGTTCCAAACTGCAATACCGGAGGTTCTATAAAACCGGTTTTTGGATCTGATGAATATCCTGGAAATAATGGTGTCACGTGACAATTTCCATACATTATTCTGAGTTCCCACTTCCCATACACGTTGGCTGCAGCTGGCGGTTATAGAGTAGTATAATAGTGTGTAAGTGAATATAACATCTATTACTTCCAAGGTTCAGAATTTTATTTCTTCTATCTTTTTTACGATGCCTCGTACGTTTAAGTTGTGGAACGAACTTCCCTCTGCGGTTTTCCCACGGAGTTTCGAGATGGGGTCCTTCAAAAGGCGGGTTTATCTCCTCTTAAAAGGCCGACAGCGCACTAGCATCACCTCTGGTGTTGCAGGTGTCCATGGGCGGCGGTGACTACTTTCCATCAGGTGGCCCGCCTGCTCGTCTGCTAGTTATAACATAAAAAAAAAATGTTCATTTCATGTTTCATAAAACAAAATATACAAACGTCTTGCTATTCGATCCTTAGGTCATACCTGTTAGCAAGTATGTTTCAATGAACACGACCCATTGCGGTAGTAAATTGTGCATAGAACAAACATCTATGTTTGCCACGCACAAATGTTTGTTCTTGGTGGGGATCGAACCCACGACACACAGCAAGGAAAGGAGAGCTATTACCGACTGAGCTGTGACGCATATTTCCCGCTTAAATCCTACATGCTTCCGTGCTTCGGAGGGCACGTGAAACTGTCGCTCCCAGCTCTAGCAGTCGTTAAGCCATGACCGAGGCTTTAAGGCGGCCTAAAAACTCCGTCACCAGAATTGACCACTAACTCACACGAGCTTGCTTGCTCCTACATCTTCAGCGTAACTAACGAAACTCGCTAATTCTAATTTACCAACATTTTATTTCTAAAAACATTCCACATCCAAACGGCTATTATTATTCACGTCGCCTAGTTTCGCCGAAGTAGTTTGTTACTGACCTACGATAACCTTCATCTAGTCCAACCGTACGGGTTCACTCGACGCAAATAGCCTCGGAGGTGTGACGTCACCCACTTGTAACTCTAACTCGTGGTGCGACTCAAATCTCAATGTTCTATTGACTTTCAGGATTTTGTTCTATTTGTAACGCTGGCCTGTAGGCCAGCGTTACAAATAGAACAAAATCTACGCTGGTATTCGCATAGATTAGACAGGCGTCGTGGCTCAGGTAGCTCTGCCTTCCGTGCTGTGGGTCGTGGGTTCGATTCCCACCGAGAACATACATTCGTGTGTGGCAAACATAGATGTTTGTTCTGTGTCTGGGTGTTACTATGTATCATAAGTATGTATTTACAAAAAAAATATTTATATAAAGTAGTCTATCAGTAATCTAGTTCCCCGAGTATAAGCTTTGCTTAGTTTGGGGCTAGAGGGCGTTGTGTGATTTGTCGGAGAACAATTTATTTGTAAATTTGAGTAGAGCCATATACAAAACGGTTAAAAAAAATCAACTTGAGCGCGTAAATGCAAATACAGAATTTAAGTTTTCCGTGCAATAAGTTTTTACATCTTACTCCTGTAAATTGTCCTCCGTGCAATACCGTGGATGATGAAAGTAAACCACAAACTAGCTGTCGCCCGCGGCTTTGCTCGCGTGGTAGCAGCATACGCATTATTTGGTTGAAATCTTTGATCCTAATTTAAGACCCTTTAGGGTGCGACTTTTGAAAATTCCTTTCTAAGTGCACCCCTACACTATATATGGATACTACCCTCCAAACCCTCATACCTCTAGGACTTATAGTTTAGGCTGTGCGTTAGGTAATTGTCAGTCAGCTTCAAAAGAGTTTTAATATATTTGAGAAGAAGAAAATTGTTACGTTCTTGGTCCGTATTTCAGGTTGGTATTTCAGGGCCCATGAAAATTCTCTCTCATCATATCATTCAGGAAAAGCTTCCGATTAAAAATAGACTTGAAAAATCCAGTGTGAACGACTCATACCAATGCCAACAAAATTCCGATGTTAGCCTATTCTAGAACTTTATTTTCACTCACGTAAGATTGGTAGCTTTTTGGCGAGGAATCGAAGATCCTTTGTTTCTTGTCCTACATTTTTTTTGTTATTTTCATCTCAGCAATGCTGTGCTCCTACATACTAAGCTGATTGCACTTTTTGGTATCTATAATAATATAAACTATATGATTGTTGAGCTTTGTCAATTTTACAGAATAAAAGATTACCGCGTTTGCACCTTGAAACTTAGGCTTAAGATCGATTGGTACGAAAAAGTGGAATAACATAGGTGCGGAAAATCTTGGTGCCCTATTTAGTGCGGAAAGTGGGAAAATCTTATGTGCGCAAAATTTTGGTGCGGAAAGGGGAATGTATCTCAATTATGTCTAACTTCGCTTGACCGCTCCGTACTTATACTTGTCATATTTATTTACTTCCCAAAATATATTCCACGACAAATACACAGCTATTTATGCAGATAATATAACATTGAAAGCGACGTGCACAGCATGCGTTAGTTCAACAATAGGCGGATAGGAGTAGGCGTAGTGCGATGACCGGGATAAGGTCACACGACCTCAAGGTCAATAATAAGTCAAATGCCATACTGATAAACACGTGTCAGTTTCCTTGAAATCGCTGGTCAAAGTTGAAAGAATTTTGTTCAGTAAACAAAGATTTCTTCTAGTAGGTCCGTACTATTAATTTAGATCTGAGGCACAGAATAGATACAGTCTAGATTTAATTCTCTTAGTTAAATCTAGTCAAAATATATTGATTTTATTAAAAGAATCTAAGGGTCACTACAGCATCTAGTAAATAGAAGTTAGTATGGATGAAAATGTGCCACATAATAATATGTGAAAGGAGCAATTTTGAAAATATTGCGTGAAAGGAGTACGTAGTTTCCCTTCCATCATTCAGAGAGAACCAACAAAGTTACCATTCTTCGCTTATAGCGGCATAGTGTGCACGCACTATGCCCGGCATGAATGCCGCGATTAATTCCGGAATTATTGCCACAGCAACATCGCCTTTATTCTCACCAAAGAGCTAGGGCATGAACTTGGCGATGTTGCTGTGGCAATAATTCCAGAATTAATCGCGGCAATAATTCGGGCAGCGGCATGGGCATGTGTGAACGCGGTGTAGGAATAAAGGCGATGTTGCTGTGGCAATCATTCCGGAATTAATCGCGGCATTCATGCCGGCAGCGGCAATGGCATAGTGTGAACGCGGTATTAGAACGCTCAGATGAAAGCGCCAGTTGCAAACTAAACACACCTACTTTCAAACTATTTGTGTTAGACGCGGTAAACGCTCTAACCCAAGGACTGGTGGCAAGGTCAGTTCTCTTAGAACAATGACTCAGTGTTGACGATCTAATGGGGAACTGCTGTTTAATCTGTGCTGGTGACGCCACAGAGTGCAATAGTCAGCTAATTGGGTAATTTGGGACGTAGAGTTGGTACTTAGTTTTTGTGGCGCTGTTTTATGATAGCCTACCTAGTGAACAAGATAAATTAATGTATGTGGAATATGTAAAATTGTTAATATACAGTAGGTAGGTATAGCTGGAGAAGAGCGTTTGTTTGTCATATATTGACAGTTTATAACCACTGAATCCGTAGAGATAGAGATGTCTTGAAAAAACTTGAAAATTGACTCATGATATTTTCGTTCGAAAATGAGCTAGGCAGGTGAAATCGCGGTTCAAAGACTAGCGATTTCCAATAAAAACTTTTGGCAGGAATAAATCGATCGATAGCATTTGAATTCGTATTGAACCTCAGTAAATTCGTGGGAAAACGTTAACCATAGATCAGAGTAATAAAATGAATTTCAATTGTATCATTTTGCATTTTTTTTTCTGTGCTCAAATTCCCACGTATATTCACGTCACAAGATTTGCATAGAATCAAAAAAACTGCTCAATGTCTTCATAAACAAGATTCGGAGTGCCAAAAATAGTCATATGATGCATTTTCCATTCAATTCCAAAATGGCGGTGTGCGAACGAACTCCTTCAAGGCTAGTCTACCTAATTGTTTGTGCATAGGTTATTTGGTACCTCTTTGAATTTATTACAGCGATAAAGTGGACGTGTAGGAGTTTTTGGTTTGTTTTTTATTTAAATTAAGTAAATATTGTTTATGAGTTTTTGTTTTATAACTCGTTTTGCTGTTTCCTAAGCATTAAGAACGGGTAATATATCTTATGGCAACCTTAAAAACGTGAAATTCAAAGCCGTGATCACGTGGCTCACTTCTTTCAGTACAATGCTCATCATAGAGATATCTCCATAAAACATACTTGGTAAATAACTGATGAAACGAGGAAGTTTTATTATGGACTGTTATTCATCCCTTCATAAAAAACCATAGCTTTTATAATATAGCCATGTAAAGCATACTTTTACGTACCAAAATCTGATAACCCCGCTGACCCCCAAATTCAGGCTAAACTGTTTAACCACCAATCCACCAGTCCACCAGCGCCTGAATGCGCCTCTAGACGAACCTCTAGATCGTATTTGAATGCAAGGGCTATAGTATAGATACAGCTTACCAAACAATGGTTCAGATGACGCTCTACCAATATTAGGTTAGGTTGCGCTGGCGCCGACGATATTTTTAGTGGGATACCTAACTACGTCGTAGACGGTAGGTCATTCACGTTGAACCATCCGGGGTCAATGATTGAGTGTGATGCGTTGGCCTGTCATTTACCTAACATCAAATTGATTCAACCTTTTTTAGATCCTTACCAAATACCAGAAACGAGGGACTAAAACGTGAGGAAGACAGTCGATATTTTTTCATAGCGGCGATGGATTAGGTACACCTGGTATGGAATATTCACAAAGTATAGGGAAGTCGCGGGCGGAAGCTGAACTGAGGTTGTGTCACCGCGCCCGGAAATTTCAGTTGAGAAACGACAATTTCAGATGAAACAAATTTTTATCTTGAAAAAGCTATTGGTCCTCAGAACAATAACATAGATTACGCATGAGTACCACCTACCTTCTCTGTTATCCTACTCCTACTAATATTATAAACGCGAAAGTTTGTAAGTATGGATGGATGGATGTTTGTTACTCTTTCACGTAAAAACTACTGATCCGATTTGGATGAAACTTGGAATATATATTATCCGTGACTTGGATTAACACACAGCCTACTTTTTATCTCGAAAAATCAACAGGATCCAACCGCGAGTCTGAAATATATTCTGTACTAGCCGTCCCCCGCGGCGTTGCTCGCGTTCTACCTTTTAGAGTGTGACGTTTCAAAATTCCTTTCTTAGTGCGCCCCTACACTATATAAGGAACCTACCCTCCAAATTTCATACCTCTAGGACTTATAGTTTAGGCTGTGCGTTGATTCTCTGTCAGCTTCAAAAGAGTTTTATATATATTGATGATGATGATGATGATGATGATGATTTTCGGCGAGGCGACGCGTTGAATGTTTATTTGTGTGCCTGATGCCTAGGTTCATCGTCTATTCATTACGACGACGACCGCATACCCAACGAAGGCCCCATGACGAATTGTTTTACATAGACGTGGTCGTCGGCACTAGCCGAAGGTCGGCTAGGTCATGATCATGACTAGTGTGGTAGGTTCATTTGTTTAGGCGGTATGAGACCTTTTTGATGGCGGAGTTTTTCTGCCAGTGTCCAATGTTTTTTTTTAATGACAATAAGCGACGGTACAATCTGATGACAACAATGCTTTGCCTCATTGATCACGTCCACTGAGGACGTACTGAAATAAGATTGTTGAGTTTTCCGTTCGAAAATTTCTACATCGTAATATACACAGACTATTTTGGGCTATTATTTTAAGTTTTCCAAGCAATGATGGTCATGCGTAGTATATACCTACATTATGTGCAGAGATCATAAAAGGAGAGGTTCGAAGTGGTCTCCGCGATTACGGATGCCCTTTAGAGCCCAAAGCTTACAATCAAAGGAATCTTGAGACAACTAAACTAATGAATTAGATCTATAGGCATTTTACATCAAGTACCCTATAACCATTGCCTTATATTACGTCTTATCTTAGTGTGTCTAAAGCCCGGATGCTGATGTACTGCTCAAGCACTAACTAATCCAGTCTCAAGCATAGGTTTTTGTATGAAAATCTCTGCTCAAATCTAAGCTTGAGTAAAGATCTCTCTATCATAATACGAGCCTAAAAGAGCCTAAAAGAGTCATAAGTAAGTCCGAACATTTGCTACAAGCTTTTACTTTTATATTTGAATCAAATAAAATAATCTATTGTATTATTGAATTTCCTGCCAGCTATCGTGTTGTTTTGAATAGGTTAACGACCTGGCTTGAAGGTCGATGGGTCACTGGCGGCCGGATGTAGGCCCATAGTTGAGGCAGGTCTAGACTATGTTGAGTCACGCGGAGTGCTAGTACAAACTATGAATAGTGGTCAGAATATTCTAGCCAGCTATCGTTTGGTGTTTTAGATGATCGAGTCATCTAGGTTTGGTATAGAATCCATGAAATCAGTCACAATAGGAGAGGGGTGAGGGGGAAATCAGTGAAGTTCTGTTCATCTGAGAAATGACTATCATGTCAAGTCAAGTTTAGATGTCGGTGTTTCAATCGCACTGGCCAGCACGCTAGGCCAATTTGGATAAAACTACTATAAGTAAGATGTAGATCGTAAAAAAGGATATTAAAACGAACGAGACGTGCATAAACTAGCGGGCTGAAGGGTTCAGCCCGCCAGTTTATGCGCGTCTCAAATAATTGTGATAGTCAAAGAATTGTAATAGCTTCAGCCTGAAGCTAATAAAATTATTTTGCACTGGCTTCCGCTTTTGCGTCGAAGAGAAACAAACAAACATACATACATCCATTTACATTTCAGCGCTTCCGTGCTTCGGAGGGCACGTTAAGCTGTCTGGCTCTAGCAGTCGTTAAGCCATGACGGAGGCCTTAAGGCGGCTTAAAAACTCCGTCACCAGAGTTGGCCACTAACTCATACGAGCTTGCTTGCTATCCATACATCCATCTCACAAACTTTCGCGTCTATAATATTAATAGGATTAATGGGATGTACTTCTGATACCGAGTGTACAGAAACCTCGAGGTCAGTACTAACGCGGGGAGCAAGGCGAGCGGTTCGACGGCACTGCCAAGGCTGTCTGATAGGAAACTGCGTGTCATTTGGAGATAAATCTATCTTTTAAACAGACCTCTACATCGGTTTATAACGAAACATCTGAGAGGTCTACCGTGCCTGGAAATTGGGTACAAAGAGATCAACTGAGATGAGGGGATGTCTAGCGTGCCTGTAGGCTGAGTTGAGTACCGAGATATGGGTCGGGCTGAGGGGATGTAAAATGCTTATGACTTATGATGTCAACCATGCCTGGAGACTGAGTAGGCACCGAGAAATTAATGTATTTTTTTAGGGGGGTTTCGTAGCTTAGGTTTCATAGTACACTAGCCGTCGCCCGCAGCGTTGCTCGCGTTCTATCCTTTAGAGTGTGACGTTTCAAAATTCCTTTCTTAGTGCACCCCTACACTATATAAGGATACTACCCTCTAAATTTCATACCTCTAGGACTTATAGTTTAGACTGTGCGTTGATTCTAAGTCAGCTTCAAAAGAGTTTTATATATATTGATGATGATGATGATGATGATGATGATTGATGATTGATGATAATGCTTTTTCAGAAAAAAATAAAACAGTTGACAGGCGTTATTACGTACATTACAATTTAATTTAATTTTCAACCGCCAAGGAGTTTGTAAGAAAAAGCAGGAGTCAAGAGGTGAAAAGTGCACTAACGCAGATCAAGGCAATAGTTCGTCGGCACAACCAAGGCTGAGTCGTCTGCTCGACAAAACAAGTTAGATTTTTATCACCGCTATGGTTGGTACTGAAAGTATATTCATTCATCTATCTATACTATTATAAAACTATAAAAGAGCCAAAAACGAAAAGGAAAGATATTGATAAACTACACATGAAACAGTTGAGCTATCTACAAACCGTTGCAAACAATTTATAGATAGCTCAACAGGTCCAAATCAGTACGAATCGGAAGCGTGCCCAAGACACTGGCTGCATTGCCGCGCTGAATAGCAATGCTGATACGCTGGCCCAGATAAACTTAATATGCAGATCTAGTAAATATATGATTCTGATTCCGAAAATCGAGTCTGTCTGTTTGTATTTGTTTGTTCGTGGATCACGCCTTAACTACTGGACAATTTTCAATTAAACTTATACTATTCAGAAGCCCTTTTTCCGAATTGAAATAGGCTATATTCTCTTGAAATCAAAGACGTGGGATTTTTAGATACAGCTTGAACTTTCTAAACCAAAAGCAGCCATTTGCTACGAAGTTCATCGTATGGCGACAGATATTTTAGTTGAAAGTTTCTCACGTGTACGTGTCAGCTAGTCTGTTTATAATCAGGTAATAATAACCGCGCTATAGTTAATTTCGATGAACAAGATCTTAAGATCATTGAACAAAACACACGACGTACGAATATACAACTAAAATCTAGATTCGTGCACACATGCATGACGTCGCCCTCATCTCTACGGTAGCTCGGTCTGTACACTGCGAGCCTGGGAAATAGGGCCTCTCAGAAACAACAAACAATAAAATGGTGTAGAATATACGTTGGTACATTGTTTCCCCTATCTTGTAAAAAGTTAGAGTTGTTATAGTTAAAGTTATCTACTCTAGCTTTTTATAAGTACAACCAGCTTGTAATTGTTGTAACCGGCTTGGAAACGCCTACAACTAACTTACGTACAGCTAAGTCCGTCTTTGGCGCATACTGAAATTACGATAATTTAATTATCATAATCTCTGTATTTGATGGTTGTTTTAACTAATAATCCACAAAAACATCGAAATTACATACAAAGAGCTAAAATTGATAATTCACAAGGATTTCTTTTTAAGCTAGTTGCACCATAGCAAACGCAAAGTTTATAAATAATTTCTAGCGTTTCTTAAGCTCTAGCGCCTGGCTCAGTCTGGCACATATTTTATTCTAACTAACCGTCGCCCGCGGCGTTGCTCGCGTTCTAGACCCTTTAGAGTGCGACTTTTCAAAATTCCTTTCTTAGTGCGCCCCTACACTATATAAGGATACTACCCTCCAAATTTCATACCTCTAGGACTTATAGTTTGGGCTGTGCGTTGATTCTCTGTCAGCTTCAAAAGAGTTTTATATATATTGATGATGATTGATCATTGATGATAAGGATGGAGACGACGTCATATCTCGGCTTGAGCAATATCTGAGTATAAAGCCTCATATCCTTTATGACGCGTCAGTGTGGTACAAAGTTATAGCACTTGGCGACCATAGAGGTAGTAAATTAATTTGCACTGCAGTATACAGCATCACACTGAACATTTGCCAAATATTTTTTTCTAAATATGTAACCGGTCGGTCGTTGAACTGGGCCGCCATTATCGGGTGGCCGGACGAGTGGTTAGATCGGGCTGCGCGCGCGCAGCTCTCTGTGTTATATGCTCTGTATACACGAAATGTTCGCTAATATTTGATTATTGTACCTAGGTATATAAAAACACATTATAATTGAATTTGTTACACAATTGTGTAAATTAATTTGACATGGTTTGAGTGTGCGTCACGTTTGACCTAAGTCAATGTCAAAATGATGTTTTTCAGGATAACTTTGAAATGGGCCACGAGTTTTAACATTTTTTGAAACCACACATAGCACTTTTATTTTAATAGTTTTTCTTGTGTTATTGTGAGTATTGTTGTTTAATTTTGGTGGAATTTTAACCAATAATACTTAGGTCGTAACACAAAGTGTGAGCCATTGGAATAAATGTGTGTAAAGTTGTTTCTCTGAATGTGAAAATACGTTTTCAGGTTTTGAGGAGAAAATCCACCATTTTCTCTTCAAAATAAACGACAGCCGACTTGACTCTAGTCGATTTAGGTTTTTTTTATACTTACTCTTAGGTATTTATTTTTGTGTGTAAATTTAAAAATAACTTGTCCGTGTACGCCCCGCCTAATATGCCTCTGTATGTGTGAGGATTTTATGTCCCAAATTGCAATTTTTAGATGCAGCTGTGAATGTGAGAACGGGTTTAAGCTCGGGCGTTTTCGGACGAGGCCATGTACAATGACTCTATACATTGCATAGATGCCGCGTTGACTTGGTACTTTGGTAGGTGCCTTTAGAAATGTAGACGTAACAACCTTACTGGATTTTACCTGTACCTAACTGGTATACTTATTGGTACTGCAGTGCAAGTACCGTTTTTATCGATCGCTAAAGTCGATAAACCTATCGAATGGTATCGTTCCATGGTAGTACGGATCTCTTGTCGACAAATTTTAACGATGCCTTACGACCGTCAAAATAAGGTTCACTTTCGTTTGTCAGAATCAATACATAGTAAACATACACCATTGCCAATTCGTTAAAATTTAACGAATTTGTCTACCGATCGACTAAGTTACCTACCCGCAACTGTCGATAAAACGAATTTTGACGATTCTAAATGTCAAATTATGCGAACAACAAGAACGGTACTTGGGGGACAGATTCGGATAGGTTGAGCTATCCATAGATCGTTTGAAATGGTCCGCAGATAGCTCAACTGTTTTCATGTGTATTTTGTAAATGGAAAAGGGGATTTTGAGACTGATTTGTATGAAATTTCCCTTGATTCTAAATTTTCGAGACAAAAGTCTCAAAATCCATTTTGATCTGTCCCCTTCAAGTGGTTTTTGAGATTTTTTGTGTCGAAAATTTAGAATCAAGGGGATTTTACTAACCCTAATAAATGACGCTAGAACTGAAGAGTCCCGTACATCAGGACAAGGATAAAAAGTGGATCCTAACGCTGTATAAAATCTAGATAAGACGCAATATTCTTTGCGAATAATATACATTTTTGAAACACAAGATCGACAAACGCCCAAAGGAAAACTACGAATATGTTCTATGAAACATGCACATTTCCTCATGTAAAGGATGGAGATACCTTACAAAGAGGCGGTTAGAGGCCGCTCGGCCCACCTGTTGCTCGCACTATCACTAGCTCACTAAGGCGCGGTCCTAACTATCAAACCACTCAGGCATAGTTTCAGTGCTTGATCAACCTGTGGAATTATAGAGAACTGTCGGCTGCAGTAAGCTCGTAGTCAAGTCAGCCATATCAGTACCTAAATGATGATGAGGTTATAGTTTTCAGTGTTTGAAAAATGTTTGAATTATATTATTCATTTTATTTTTTTGAGCATGATAAATATCCCAAAAAATATCTCTATCCTAGTCTATGATACTGGCATAGCAACATTTTGGCAGTTTTCTATGCAGTCATACATTAACCTTATTTCAACAACTTGAACCATTACTCGACTAAAATCAATAGTTTACTCGCATTTTTTTATGTAGCAAAATACCAACGTTATTTTCAACAAATACCAGCGGCCACTTATTTTTTTTTTTATGATAAGTGTAATGGAACAAGCTGATAGCTCACCTGATGTTAAGTAGTAACTTCTGCCTATAACAATGCATTACCTCACAGAGCAAAACCATTGAGGACGTGCCCTGTAAGACAATGCACTGCTTCCATCACTCTGAGACGTAAAGATCTTGAAGTTTCATGTGCCTGTAATTACACCGGCGCCCTTACCCTTCAAACCGGAACACAGCAATGCGAGCATCGCTGCTTGGCGGTAGAAATAGGTACGGTGCTAGTACTTCCCCGGACGAGCTCTCACAAAGAGCTCTACTACCAGCTAAAAAGTTACAAAAGTTTGACAATAGTTTCAACGACGGCTTGAACAGCTTGACGGTGTAGAGCCATGACTTGCCAATAAGCTACTTTAATTGGTAAATACTAACTCTATTTTCAACGACTGAATATCTACGGTAACTTCAAGCTCTACTTGACCGTTTTAGCCAATTAGCTTGATGGTGTAGATTGAACCATAACTGCCAACGGGCCGCAGTTGACGCTTCTATTCAGCGCGCAATATCAATGTTGTTACGCGAGCTACAATAACTCGGCGTCAATAAAGCTTTTTTAGCGTTTTTCAGTGGATTTTTACAGGATATTGAATAGGGATTTAAATAAATGGGTTTTAGCGTTTTATCGTACGCTTTTTCATCTGAAAAAAAGCTTTGAATGAGTAGCCAATCCTGCCTTTCTATAGGCAAGTTTATATTGTACAATCGGTATTGAGTAAACTATACAAAACCGTTCCTAGTATGCGACATAAAAAATATCATCAGTAATATAAAACTTTTAATTGGCCTCCAGTGTACTGTATTATGTTTATCTTCCTGCTTTATACATAGCTGTTAGTTTTCCAAAAATTATTAAAATAAAATAAAATAAAATAAAAAGAAAAATAATGTTGTGTTGTGATGAAAAGTGTTTATAACTGAAAGCTAGTGAATTTATTGTTTGTTTCAATTATAATTGAGAAGTAAAAATTCATAATGAATCATCATAGTATAATTTTTATATAGCCACGACGGAGGCCTTAAGGCGGCCTAAAAACTCTGCCACCAGAGGTTGGCCACCAACTCATACAAGCTTGCCTTGCTTATACATATATAACTAATTCTACAAAGTATATATATTTTTGTTTCACAATTTCTGAAAAATGATCAACTTGTAAGATGATAGAAGATAACACATACATTCGTTCTTTTTCTTGTCTTTCTATCTTGGTACGAGACTAAAAACAAAGCGTCAATAATTTTGGTGTCCGGTCTACGACGAGGGTCGAGAAGAGGGCGATTGTAATGATACGGAAGGTCCCCTTCCTGAACTAGTTTACAATGTTGCCTTACAAATAGTTAATTAGTTCCGGGTCAGATCTGGAACAAATGAATTACTTGTGTACGTGCACTAATTTTATAAATGTAGTTTCTTACTAGCTATTAAGCTATAATTTTTCTAAACAAACTAAGTAAGTATATTAAATATTCTTGGCATTTCATTAATTATATTTTTTTGTAATTATTGCAGTATTTATTTGGAGCGTCGCTGCAGTGGCGCCCAACGTGGGGCATAATTTTTGGGCGATAAATTAACTATAGCGTTATTTATCTATTCATGATTCATTAGAATTATGTCAATTTAAAAGCTAAAAAATAATCCAAAACTATAGTCTGTAGGTAATAGGTACCTATGGAATTTGTTTATGAGTTCAAATATCTTTTTTAAAGAAGAAATGTTTTTTCTTGAAAAAATAATCGGATGATATAGATTATTTCCCGATATGTTGCAAAAATTATGTTCGTTCATAGCCAGAATAGTTTCTGAAAGGTCACCTGAGAAAAATAGATTATTCCGATTACAACTACTAAGCGCAAAGATTAAAGTATTCACCCACACCACGATAGTTCACATCCTCGAACAAACCATACGACGTCTCCCCTTGACCGTGTCCCATAGAGTATAGAGGTAGCCTTGAGTCGTCTTACTATCAATAGACACGCACGAAGGAGACGGGGAGAGTCTCCACGTGCGAGTGAGCGAGTCAGAATGATAACATAAGAAATGCAAGGTCGCCGGGCAGTGGGTCAGTGTCTAGGCGACGTCTAGCGCACACTCTGAACTAGTAATGGTAGCAGAGAAAATATAGTTTAAGATAGTTATAACTATAGCATATAATATCGCAACAGATATCGATAATAACGCACCTTTGTCATAGTGTCTGGGTGTTACCATGTATTAAAAGTATGTATTTACAAAAAAAAGTATATATAAGTATGCTATCA
This sequence comes from Eulithis prunata, assembly GCA_918843925.1. Classification (NCBI taxonomy): domain Eukaryota; kingdom Metazoa; phylum Arthropoda; class Insecta; order Lepidoptera; family Geometridae; genus Eulithis; species Eulithis prunata. The sequence goes on along the minus strand of OU974018.1, from coordinate 8,782,020 downwards.
GCAATCTAGTTCCCATAGTACAAGCTATGCTTAGTTTGGGAGTAGAAGACGTTGTGTTATATGCCTATAAATATTTTTTTAGTTAATAGGTAACCCAGTAACTGGCTATGTGCAGCACAGGTTGGGGTCACCACTTTAGGCGTTATAAGTTTACATCAGATGGACCATCGGCTTGCCCTATCACTTAGTAGTATAAAAAAAGGTGCGTCCTCAATTTTCATAATAATTCCTTCAGGATACAATGGCCGGCTAATTGTTCTACATACAATTTATTTTTATTTCCAACGACGCTACATGTTTGCTGTGTGAGATTACGAAGGCGACTGGCGTGGTATCACACAAAACCACCGCGTCAGGCCAATTGTTATCTACCAGTGACTAATAGCCCCACTACTAAGCGCGTAGAGTCTTAGTACTAACATAAAATCCTTGAGAATGCCTTAAAAGGTTAGTAATTGGTACCATGCCCATTGTACAACTAAGGTGCACATCATTCTGGTGATATACCTACTGATATTTGGTGTACCGATGACAAGACGAACAATAAGAAAAGCACACAAACAGCATCAAGACCCGAGTTGACATAACTGAGATGTGCTAATAAGCGAAGCCCAAATGTGAGGCTTCGGAGGCACTTCTCAGAATGGCTCTGTCATCATATCCACGCACGCAATCACTGGGATATTATTATTTTCAAACTGTTTTCAGAAGGTTTTGGTGTTGCTTCAGATTTTGGTTTAGCAGTAAAACTGACATTCGAGGGAACACACATTTTTGTCTAAGTTTTGATTTAGGACTACCTATAGCGAAATAAAAAAGGGAGCCAATATATTTTGATGATTCATACAAGTGTCAGGAACTGGGGAATTTTGTCATTGGAGAGCTAATTACATTTAGTACTAGACGCTTTTACACCAACATGTCTAGAGATTGTGCAACCGGTATGTTCAACTCGGCGCCGACATTTTCGTTTGTCCAAGTGACATGTCGATATTCAATTAAATTCTTGTCTATGGCCTTTGCAGTGTTGCCCGCAATTTCACCAATGTCACGTTTTATTACACTTTAGCACGATGGAGAATGACCGGTGGTGAGATGTAATGATCGGTGGAGACATGTCGATATCGCGTCGATGTTGTTATCAACAAATGCCCTTTGAGTGACATTTGCAATGGTACCTCCCTTACGTCATCTGCCAAAGTCTTCACCTCAACCTCTTGAAAGAATGCTAAACTCAACCTCAACTCAACACTTCAAATGTATGACCACAAAATGCAGTTCCATACGCGTATCGACAGGTAGGATTGAGTTTGTTGTGCGGACAAGTGCATAGTCACGCAATCACAGAGAGGCCGCAGTTTTTTGAACATGCAAAATGAAAGTTCAATCAATAATCTTGAGGTTCTGACCTGGATATTTGATTAGCATCTGATTACCATCATCAATAGTTTTTTTTTCAATATATATAAAACTCTTTTGAAGCTGACAGAGAATCAACGCACAGCCTAAACTATAAGTCCTACAGGTATGAAATTTGGAGGGTAGTATCCTTATATAGTGTAGGGGTGCACTAAGAAAGGAATTTTGAAAAATCGCATCCTAAAGGGTAGAACGTGAGCAACACCGCGGGCGACGGCTAGTGTACGTATATTAGGAAATGCTTTTCTTAAAAAGTAAAATATGCTTATTGATTAACTTTTTAGCACATCCTTTTTACTAACAACACATTTGAAACGTATAATAAGTGTAAATAAAACCTATTTAGATATTTTAAATTTCAACTTTAGTGTTTCGCGCCGTAAGTCCAAGAAAACTACATTAGGATCATGGTTAGGTATCACAAAGTTCCCATAACTTTATGATTAACCTTACTTTACGTACTTACCTCAACCTACCTTACGTTACACATCCCTAAACACAACAGGGGGTAAAGTATATGGATGATGATGATTTATCTAGTGAATTAAAGTTTTGTATTTGTTTGCTATCGCTCCTTCACACACCCACACAAGCAGCGTGTGTGTGACCCGAGGGAAATAGTTTCTGCCTCTTCGGGAGCGCGTCTGAACCGATTTCTATAACAATGGGATAAAGCTGGAATCTCATAACATACGAGTACCTTTAATAATGTGCTGTGATTCTCTATTTTCCGTAGTTTTCTTTATATCTTTCTTTTCTTTTCTAGGCCGTTCTGACCATTGAAATGACCATTGATTTTATTATGTAAAATATATTGGTAATGCTTTAACGCGGTAGAAGAAAACAAACTTCGTAAGATCAGACCAGCGATGATAGACCCTCTAAGTACCTGTACCTCTATCACGAACAAATCTGACAGTCGCCGCCTTAGCGTATTCGAGTTATATTGCGCGTCAATGCCAGCTCGACTGCCAACCGTTGTAGTGTCACCGCGCAGTGTACGGATACGCTAGCGTTACGATACGTTTGCGATTGCCACATTTATTCGCGATCAAGGCTCTGATGATGATGAAGATGAGGAGGACTTTGGAGCCTTCAGTACAGTAGATAATCTAACCTAATCCCCTAACCTAATACTGAGGTGTTAGCTATCTGATTTAAACTATAGGTAAGTAATGTTTTTGTACATTTATGTACAAAAAAAGAAATATAGATATATATATATACACGGATGTATCACGGACACTTAACACAACGCCCTCTAGTTCCAAACTAAGCAAAGCTTGTACGATGGAAACTAGATGGCTGATAGAATACATACATACATTTTTTTTTCGTAAATACATACTTATGATACATAGAAACACCCAGACACAGAACAAACATCTATGTTTACAACACACAAATGTTGGTTCTCGGTGGGGATCGAACCCACGACCCACAGCACGGAAGGCAGAGGTACTACTGACTGAGCCATGACGCCTGTCAATTTTGATTTAAACACTTCAAATAATCCTTTCAATCCACATTACAATCGTTCTGACTTCATGTTTAAACCATTTGCCTCTTAGTTAAGGCTCTACCTCAGTGCCTACTACACGGAGGCAGATCGTCGGTTGATAACCGAGTCAGGTTTCAACTACATGTAGCTGCATGGAGTCGCACTTTGTCAACCAATTTACTATCCTGCGTGACTATTACTCGTCGTACCTCTCTGAGGACGAGATAATAGTCACGCAGAAGTGTCAAAAGTTCATTCAAGGGTGCATTGTCTCGACAACATTACTACAGATAATGCAATAGTTAAAAAACTGGTGCAAAATGCTTACATTTTGACAGAACGTAGACAAATATCTCGCGTGCGCATTGGTGCATCAATAGCAGTGCCATGGGAAAAGAGTTTTTGTCAATTTTGACATTCGGTCTCGGTCAGACATACTCAATACTCATATCAATCTAAATCTCATTTTGTTACATTACATCTAATTTGATTTGATATAGTTGACAGTGGAATTCTTTATCGACTGCAGATGTGTTGCAACTATCATGTAGAATTTTAAAACATTGTTTAAACTGGTTATTTGGATGGGTGATGCCGCCGCAAGAGTGCTTCACAAAAACACGTAAATGACAGTAATAAAAGGTGATGACATACATGCATTTGCTGTCGACACCTCAGACAGATCAACGCACGCCGCAAGGTCGAACCGGGCTTAGAAACGTGTAACAATACACACAGTAATGTACGTTACAGCGTACACGTAAACGTAGTGGACGGATTGTTGTACGTTGCACAATGCCGTACTAAGTAATCTGGGTTTGTTCATTTCGCGGTACAGGGGGGGCAATCGTTTTCTCAATTGTTTTTCAAATCATAGGTATTGTGTCACTAAATAGTAACATTAGCGCGTTTCAGCGCGTTTTTTGCCGTCAAAAGCTTCTTGTTTTCATATATCTGGGGGGTAATCGTTCATCATCATCTCCTTGCCCTTTTCCCACTTTATGTTGGGTCGGCACAACATGTGTTTTTCCTCCATGCTCTTCTATCAGCCGTCATCTCAGTTGTCACTCCTTTCTTACCCATATCATTTTTCACGCAGTCCATCCATCTTTTCTTTGGCCTACCTCTACTCTTATAACCATTCCTAACTAATACTCTTCTTGTTACATGACATTCATCTCTTCGCATAACATGGCCATACCATGGTAACCTACTGCTCATTATCTTTTCATTCACTGGCACCACTTTCATACTAAATCATAGGTATGAGAGTGAATAGTGACATTAGCGTGTTTCAGCGCGTTTTTTGCCGTCAAAAGCTTCTATTTTCGTATATCTGTAGCCACGTCGATTGACATTATGCTGGGCAACGAAAGCAGTTCAGAGCTTACGATACGGGAGCAGGTATTGTGACGCTCTGCTTGATCGCTGTTATAGTTCTTTCTTTGCTCTACTAATTTTTTTAACCGACTTTAAAATATGCGGAGGTACAATTCAATAAAATCAGTTCTTAGTTTGTCTTTTTTTATGTTTGTTATCTCAGAACTCCTTCACTTTTAAACCGATATAAAAAAAAAATTTTTTTTTCTGAAGGAATAATACTCCCAGATGGATACCTGCACCTATCAGAATACCTATGTAGTCATAAAAGTTTTATTACATGAGATAGCTATGATGCTACAAAGTAAAATTAATACGAAATAGACGTTCCTGATTCCAACCTTGCTGACATCAACTAATTCGATGCAGTTCAAACGACTGGCAATGGTTATTCTTAATACAACATAACGGTGTTTTTCCCCGGGATTGTATTTCTTAGACCGCAATTTTCAGCGGACAAAGAATTTGAATAGATACTATAGATGTAGAGCCGATAGTACCTAGTAAATCCCAAGCCCAGCTAAATAAACACAATGTTAACGAGATGTGCAGGCTGCAATCCGTTCAGGAATTAAACAAACAATTCGAATTAAAAACACCGAATAAACAAAAAAAGAAAAACAACCGCCATTCGTAATTTAAAACGTAATGACGTTCCATTTCGCGCAGGACAGAGAGCACGAAAATTAAACACGCTCTACAGTGTGCCAGTTAAAATTATTTTTTCACTGCTTACCCGGCTGTGTTCGGCGGGAAAAAACGAAAAAAAAACAAGACACTAATACAAACGCGAATCCATCATGAGAACAGCATTACACACACATTAACCGATAAACACAGCACATTAGTAGCATCAGCGGTACACAAGCACAATAAAAGTGCATTCGCGCACGCACACATACCTACCGACACGAACACAGCTGAAAAATTCGGTGTTCCTATAATCAAAAATTCGTACTTGTGTGCAACAGCGTCATTCCCACGCATGTATAATGTTAACATGCTAGTCTACAAATGAGATGCGGCCTTTGAGCTTTGAACTCTATTGCAATAGTAATAAAGCATACAATGGATGGACACAAATTAATGATCGGGTTGCATTATACATAGATGTGTGAGTGAGCGATTCGTTCGTTTTGTTTCCTTTTTTAAATTTCACCGTTTAGTTCAATCTATTTATTGGTTGTTTGGTTGTGTGCGTTGTGGTTACCTCGATACACGCAGATAAGCTTGTGTGGGTGCTGGAAAGTGCGTAGAAAAATGGTGGGTAGGTAGGTATAATTATGTACAATTTTATACTAGTAAACGTCTGCGGCTCTGTCCAATTATGTTTATACTTAAGTTATAAAATATTTTTATTGGTTCGAAATAAGTTTAAAATGACTCACCCACTTTTTATTTTTCTTTTTGACTTTGAGTATACCTACTCACCGGACTAATAAACCATTTAGTACACAAAACATAGTCCAATCAATTTAATACCTAAACACCTATAGGTTATATGTACTATACTTGATCTGACTGAGCCGAAGATTCTTTATAAGTACCTATTCAAAACATTTTGTATATTCTAAAAGATCCATCCGAAAGGATGCCGCCATCGATCTAAATAACATCCAATGATCTAAAATATATTTTATTTCCTCAAATGTTTATTTTTCAATAATATCAAAATAGGATTATTGAGAGTATTAACCATCTAAAAAGTTATAACTAAACACAAATGATTAAAATTACTGAAAACTTCGTTTGATTCGGACCCACAGATTAAAAAAACACATTAATTTTCCACCCGGGACCTCACTTCAAAAAAGATTTTCTAAAATGTAGTGGATATATTTTTAATTAGTGAGTTTTGGGCAAAATAGGGACTATTCATCTGCCTATCCCCTTTCAAAATACAAACGCAGGGGTTGATAACAATGCTTCCTACACACGAAGACAGTAGAACTAGAATTTAGGCCAGTAACTAATGCGTGGACGTGCGGAAATGATTAATTCCTAAACAAGACCATCGACCAACCACCATAGAAAATCTAAACTACTTGCATGATCCTGTAAATATTAGTTGTTTTAGCGTTTTCACACTTATAACTACATTACTCATTGGGTCAAATCCGTACCGGGCAAAGAATATGTAATACGTAGTTCCTACGACAGGCGTCATGGCTCAGTCGGTAGTAGCTCTGCCTTCCGTGCTGTGGGTCGTGGGTTCGATCCCCACTGAGAACAAACATTTGTGTGTTGTAAACATAGATGTTTGTTCTGTGTCTGGGTGTTTCTATGTATTATAAGTATGTATTTACAAAAAAAAAATGTATGTGTGTATTCTATCAGCCATCTAGTTCCCATAGTACAAGCTTTGCTTAGTTTGGGACTAGAAGGCGTTGTGTTAAGTGTCCGTGAATATTTATTTATTTTATTTATTTTTACGTAAGAAGAAGCGAGACTCCGATTCTACCAAAATTACACACTGAAAATCTCGTAGGAAACGTGATTCAAATTTTGACCCCCGTTTCATACATTGCTCGTTTTTCGAAAGCACGAGTCTAGATCGAGAGTAATGGGAATCATTAATTGCGTCTCATCTCATATTTAATCATCTCAGTTCAAAACTTACAAGTTTTTACAAAAGAAGTTTTTTTCATAGACATTTCACACGCCCTCTAGTATCAAACCATCGTCTACGTATCTAATATTACTTCGTAGACTCTACTCTTCTAATTTTGTATACTCTGTGGCTCTACCGAGCTATCATAGTTGTACGTAGCACTTTAAATATTGCGTAGAATCTTCTACGAAACTTGTAGAGTTCTACAAAACTATTTTTTGCTAACTCTACAAAGTATTTTTAGTCATTCAACTTTCTACTGGCTTAGTGTTGTACTAGGTTTATATACAAACCAGTTTCAACTGCCGAAATCCGGTTAGAGCCTAGTCCCGAATTTCCACAGGTGCATATTAGTGCAAGCGAAGATATGCAGCTCGCGCATGTGTGCGTGCGTGAGTGTGTGTGCGTGAAATGAGACTTGTTCTAAGGAGTAGATTCGGTGCTGGGGTCGCCAACATTTTGCTAGTGCTATTTTTTCTTGAAGTTACTGAGTACTTTTTATTTTATTGTTCCTACTAATAATTTGAAACCTAGTATGGCAAGACAACTAAATTAAAAAAAATGAAGACTAATACAGTATTTTCAATATTTACAAAATAAACATGAAACAGTTGAGCTATCTACAAACCGTTGCAAACGATTTATAGATAGCTCAACTGGTCCAAATCAGTACCAATCGGAAGCGTGCCCAAGACACTGGCTGCATTGCCGCGCTGAATAGCAATGCTGATACGCTGTATGTTGAGTATTTTGATTGAAACTTCTTTTTATTTCATAAACAAAATAAACTCATGAAAATAATACATTGATTCATATTTTAGTAAACAATAGTTTATCTGAGCTGGGTGTTTGAACTGGACATACGGTTTCCTTGACGTATCTGATTACAGGCAGTTCTAGTTTGGGGTCAGAGCAATATACATTTCAACCGAAGTCATTTGATAAGTCATGAGATATTTATACTGTGCTAGTTAATATTTAACAAAGCTTTTGAAGTCAGGTAGTAAATTTTTTGTTATTTTTAAAGAAATCATCATGTTGATTTTATTGAATAAATGTAGGTACCTAAAAATTGCAAATGTTGTTTTCCTTTTCCTAACTGTTTTAACTTAGCTCTATTATTTATTAAAATGTCTAACTTATTTTAATTTTTAATGAAACAAAACCTTATTAAAATTAAAAAGTTGATATAGGGGCCGCGGTTAGCCGGTTAGCGGTTAGGCGCAACATCTAGGTATGTAAATGTAACTAAAGTGTTGTTCACAAAAATACCCATAACTCACTCACAGAACACATCAAAAACACACATTACTTAGCTCAACACGAAAAAACTCTCAAAATTAAATTATTCTAAAAAAGTTGAAGGTTGAGCACTTCTGCCATAGAATAATGTTACACAGTAACAGGTCTCGCCGCCATTTTGAAAATGTTTTTAGTGCTTTCGAAATTTGGGGCCTAGGACAATGACCTCAAAGTGTAGGGCCCGTGCTCCTTCAAGGGGCGACCTACGTTGCGTCTTACATTACCCAAAAGAAGTAGTTAGTAGGGGTTTCATTTGGAGAGCAATATTTAAAAGAGTTTTAATGTTGAAGATTGTAACAACTAGCGAAAATTACAGTAGAGTTTTGCACAACAATGCATTATGACACAGAATATTATTACGCAAAAACTAGATCCGATTTGGATAGAACTTTGAATATATATCGTCCGTGACCTGGATTACGCTATCTTTTATCCAGGAAAATCAACGGAATCCAACGTGAACGAAGTCACAGGCTGAAGCTAGTCAATAATAAGTACACACGAGAACAATTCCAGATTATCTCAAAAACTTGAATATTTTAGAAATCATGATGGAGTATGAAACTATCTGTCAAACGCAATTTATTACACTAAGCACTAGCATTCATGGTTTCCACAATATTCAAGTTTTTTTAGATGATCCGGAATTTACGCTTTCGTCTCTATATTATATTCAAAAGGCATTCGAAGAATGATTTGGAGTTGACTTCGTCCGCCGACATCATGCGGTCTTCACAATATCGTCAGGACATAGAGGCGGTTAAAATTAAAAAAAAAACCGTTTTTGGACGAAGCGTAGTTAGTGGTGCTACGCTTCGTTCAAAAACCGTTTTTTTTCATAAATTAACATTGGCTCTCTCTATACCTACCGAATAACATAGAAATGAGCTAAAATTCAATTTGAATAGTAGGTAGGTTAGGTACCTATCATCCAAACACATCGACGAGAGTTTCGGGTCGCGGTCTTCTAACTTTTCACTCTAAAGGGTTTTTTCGATGGACCTCAACTTCCCCCTTGACCCCCTCTAACCCTAGTGGGGAGGGGTTGCCTGAATAAATACGTGAAAGTGGACCAGAGGTCGCTAATTTCATTTCTATAGTATGTGTGACTATATTGTATGTACATGTATGTATGGAATTTGCGGGGATTAGGCCTGCTTGTTTTTGTTATTGCGACTCAAATTTAATAGAAAAGGATTCGTTATAATAACAAAATTGTTCACGAAAATCCTTTGGAATTTGTGGGAAAATGAATATTTCAATGATTGTCTTCCAAAGTTTTTATGAAAATTATCATCAATTCGTAATCTCTAAAAATAACTAAGTAACTAAATAATTTGTCACTAACTTTATATAACGTATGTAGGTACTTAGCGAACTCTACGTTTGCTCAAAATTAGTATGTCACTTTTTGTCCAAATTACGCGTAAAAATAGAGGAGGACTCTACCACACCTTTACCTCCAAATAACTAAGGTCCCTAATATTGCTATTTTACATTAGATAATAATCACCATAGTCACTTGGTGTGTATATCAATATATATAAAACTCTTTTGAAGCTGACTTAGAATCAACGCACAGCCTAAACTATAAGTCCTAGAAGTATGAAATTTGGAGGGTAGTATCCTTATATAGTGTAGGGGCGCACTAAGAAAGGAATTTTGAAACGTCACACTCTAAAGGGTAGAACGCGAGCAACGCCGCGGGCGACGGCTAGTTGTTTTTATAAATATTATGTGTATTAGAATAGTAACGTATCGTTCTATTGTGGTTCCCATACATTCTGATAAAGTATTTCATTTACCAGCAGTCGTAGAATGTTAACTTGGATACATAGGGGCGGGACTGTTACAAAAATAACTCGTAACATGACGGAAAAATCCTTCCACTGAATTTCAGTAACTTATAAATTGACTTAGAAGCTCGTATAGACGGGAATCCTATACAAAAAACATTATTGGCGTTTCAAACGATGCCTCAGGGCGACATCGATCCCCTACACATTGCGCCACGTACTCGTATCATGCTGCTTATGACATAGACTATAGCGGAAACTCGCATCAGCAGATTACATTCAGAAGTAAAGTTGTAAAATTCTTAGAATCTTTAAGGTCTTTAAGAAGCGGTTCTTAGAGTTCTTAATAATAAGCCTTTAATAATATTTAATATTCTTGGACATTACACACGTCGGCCTCTAGTCCCAAACTATGGAAATTAGATTGCTGATATAATATAATACTTATATACTTTTTTTTTGTAAATACATACTTACTTATGATACATAGTAACACCCAGACACAGAACAAACATCTATGTTTGCCACACACAAATGTTTGTTCCCATGGGGATCGAACCCACGACCCACAGCACGGAAGGCCGAGCTACTACCGACTGTACCTCTATTGAAGATGATTTATACAGCGTCAGGAGGCAACTTAACGGCATAGTGCCTAGGACAGTGTTTAGATGGAGTAGGCTTGCTCTGCACCTATACCATCCTCTCAACCTAGTCAGCCTTGACCTTAGAGTTCTAAGAGTTAGAATAAAACTAAAAAAAAAAAAAGTATTCTATTAGCAATCTAGTTCTCATAGTACAAGTTTTGCTTAGTTTGGGCACAGAATATCATATAATACTATACGTTTGGGACTAGAGAGCATTCTGTGAAATGTTCAAGAATATTTATTCTCGTTTATACCACGAAAACAAAGCCATGGAAAAGAGCTAGATAATTATAATTTACAAATGATGCGACCTTCCCTTCCGCCGGGTCTTACGCCCGACCCCACACTGCCCACTGAACCCTATCTAAAATCGTTTCTAAATAAAACACGCATAGAGCGCTCCTGTAGGAATTACCCTGCGGCCTTCAACTAATAAATTTCTAAATAATGAACGCCTCAAGCCTTTTTTCGGGATCTATCCGCTGATAACGCATTGCGCTTGTCGGTCGCCGGATGTTTCATTATACACATTCTTTTGGGCTGTAAAGGCTTATGTTTACACCCGATTTCAAATAAAAATTATCTTGACTTGTCACTTTTTTTTTAAATCACTAATTACTACAGCCTTCTCCGTGCGGGGATTTCACGCTATCGACGAAATTGTCCTCCAAGAAACCCTTGCAGGATTATGATTGCACTGCACAGCTTTGCAAACAACTGAGTTACTGTCCAAAATCCTAGTGATTATTTTTTGAGTTGGACACGTGATTCTGTTCATGCTAGTTCTACGCGAGACGTGGTTTCAGGAGCATTTGACTTTACCGACAAATCACAATGCCTCAGCGTAACAAATGAAAGTTTCAAGTATTTTCATTTTGCTTGGCTTTCGGTCTTTCAAAACTTTTCTATGGCAACAGTTGAATTAAGAGTATGTTTACAAAACGTAAAAGATATTGTTTCACATAACAATCGTCATAGAAAACAGAAACCTTTGAGAGAATCAAATAAAATAAGTTATGTAATGGCTTGTGAAAACTTTATTTGGTTTTTTTTAAACGTATTTCTTATTGGCTAACTCTAACTTATTGAATTGCTACTAACAAAGCCTGAGTGGCTGGTCAAAACAAACAGGTAAGGCACAGGCGATCGTGGACGCAGTGACCAACTCGGACCCATATTAGGATTTCTTGAATGTAGAGCAATGAATTTTGTACTAGCCGTCGCCCGCGGCGTTGCTCGCGTTCTACGCTTTAGAGTGTGACGTTTCAAATTCTTTATACATTATATAAGAATACAACCCTCCAAATTTCATACCTCTAGGACTTATAGTTTAGGCTGTGCGTTGATTCTCGGTCAGCTTCAAAAGAGTTTTATATATATTGATGATGATGTCCTTGATCTAATCTTTTCAAATTACCTTGCCTTCTAATTTAAACTAGTACCACGCTGGACCTTGATAAGTAAGATCAATAGGCTTAAAAGCCATACGGTAGGTAAGGTTGAATAAATGTTTCCTATAGGGACTAATGTTTCCTCAAACCAACTGTTCATATTCATGAAATAAAATCAGAGTGTTACGCATCTCAGGTATTTTGTGTTGGTCTAAAAGGGTCTAGGTACAAAATGTGATGGCTCGCAAAATGTAAATGCCTAATATTTGTAAACGACCTCCGGTTACCTCAAGGGTCAGGGGTTGGTCCAGGCGCTGAGTATTAGCAACATTTGCGACACAAGCAAAGGACTACCTACCTACCCACTAACGATTCGTATTCTGTAAACCGTTTTAATGCGTGCCTTCGGACATATTTAAAACACAAAGTTTTCCGTACCCTCGACCCTCCCGGGCCCACATTTCGGTAGTTAGCGAGCGGGTAAAAAGAGAAAAAAGATCCCAACTCAAGTAAAAAATACGTAGTTTTAGCTAATCTGCATGGGGAGAGGAGGCTGTTTTAAACTGGGCCGGGGGTGGTTTTAGGCATTTTAACACTGTACAAAAATGAGGGTGGGTGGAGGCGCGTGTGTGGAATCGGACGTATTATGTGCGAATCTATTTATGTGATGTAACCCCTCGAGTTAATATCGGTTGCTATGGGGACGGGCCGATTACTGCAGCGCATCTACTCGATTTTTCGACGCTTTTTCCGTTGTAATCAAATGAGGTCCCGCTCGTGTGTGTGAGGGGGGCTGGGGGGTAATGGGGTCCTAGGGGGGGTGACACGCGTGTACTCAATTATCCGCAGTGAATCAATAGCGGCGAGATGAGGGTAGTTGTGATGTTTGTGACGCGAGTAATGCCTTTTTATCTGTTTAATTTTTTTCGGAGATTTTTGCTTGCGCGTGGTTGAAGCGCGCGGGAGGACTGTTCCAGCCTCTGCTTCGGAGGCTGTGGAGGTGACCTACATCCGGAGTTTGGAGAAAAAATTAGACTTTACGCACACGTAAGCGGAATCTCAACCGGAAATACAAATTCTATTGTTTACTTTTATCTGTTTAATTTTAAAAGTTTACATTTTCAGATGGAGCGTGAGCTAATAAAGCGAAGTTTTGGGAATGGCACTGGAAGTTTACAACTTTATGCCACAATGAGATGAACACATTAAACTTATGAAAACATAAGGCATACCTAAACATGGCAACATTCCTTTCATAATAGGTAACTAGGTAGGTGATTACATTTTAGCTGTCATAGGTAGCTTAGGCAAAGATTTATAAAGAAAGTCGAACAACAATCGTATCTTGAACTAGCCGTCGCCCGCGGCGTTGCTCACGTTCTACCCTTTAGACTGTGACGTTTAAAAATTCCTTTCTTAGTGCACCCCTACACTATATAAGGATACTACCCTCCAAATTTCATACCTCTAGGACTTATAGATTAGGCTGTGCGTTGATTCTAAGTCAGCTTCAAAAGAGTTTCATATTGATTGGTAGAAAAGTGGGTCAATATCAAAACAAAAAGTTTTTATTCAATAAAATCTCACTGATCACTTTGGACCGTTGTATGATTAAGGTATGACTGTCGTGGTATCGTGGACCACATCATCGCTTAACATCAGGTGAGATTGTGGTCAAACGGTTATCTATATTGTATAAATAAACTATTTTTTTTTATTGAACGAGTTGGAGCTAGTTCGTCGCAAGCTTGTTTGTCGTCTAAATAATCAGATATTTATAACATGCTTTAAAAAGAAGTCTTTGTTCTTTTTCTTCTCTTCATTAATGGCCTCTGTCCGTCATTTCGACAGACAATTTTGCCAATGTCAAGTGATATAATTGTAATTATATAAGTCAAGTCAAGTCATTTGTCAAGTCAGCTATAGTTCTTGAACTTGCCAATCGGACACGAGTTTTGACATTTTTTGAAACGACACATAGCACTTTTATTTTAATAGTTTTTCTTGTGTTATTGTGAGTATTGTTGTTTAATTTTGGTGGAATTTTAACCAATAATACTTAGGTCGTAACATAAAGTGTGAGCCATTGGAATAAATGTGTGTAAAGTGGTTTTTCTGAATTTGAGAATTCGTGTTAGGTTTTGAAGAGAAAATCCACCATTTTCTTTTCAAAACAAACGACAGCCGACTTGACAAATGACTTGACTTGACTTATTTATTACAATTTTAACACTTGACATTGGCAAAATTGTCTGTCGAAATGACGGACACAGGCCATTATGGAAGAGAAGAAGAAGAACTTGCCAATCGACAGCTGAGACACACCGAGGTATATCATAGAACATAGACAAAACCTATACTATAGAATATTTTTTTGATAATACGAATACTGGCATGAAGTCACTAAATGTAACATTCAGACGTGTCCCTGACACCCCCTTTAGACGTTCTCGAAGATTCGATAACGATATTATGTCTACCATGCTTTTGAACTACAGTCATAACATTTTTTAATTACCTACTTTCATAGTTTTTTTGACAGAGCTATTTCAATAAATCTTCATATATTTTTTAAAAAGTCAATGATCACGCCACCTTACGATTTCAGTTAGAATTTTACTAAAAAACTGAAATTAAGCTTAACGGGGTTTTCTGCTACTGAAGGAATGAAACCTTTGCTACAAGCTTCGTTCTCCACCCGACAGATGGCATCTTGCGTCTACGCTACACGTAGCGCCATCTGTTGGAATTTTCACGTACCAAACTTCCAGTAGTTATATAAGGTTTGGAATGAGTAAATTTAGGTTTTTTCTTTTTCTCTGGTTCTCTATGAGATTCAAATATTTTTCAACACACTTGCTCATAAAGTGGCTCTATGGTCACCGCAATTAGGCACATAATGACACCCATAATCAAACTGTGACTTTTTCATTGCTATAACTCACAAGTGAGTTATAGATTTTTTTTTTAAATTTTATTGGTTGAGTAGCTTTGTTACTAAAAAAGTTTTTATTCAAAAAAAAGATCGTGTTCAATAGAACAAATAAATGAATGTTCCTATTGCTTGCTCATTTCATGCAACTTCTTATTTAAATAGATAATTTTAACTCGTACGTGTTTAATAAATAAAACTTTCACTCAAATATAACTTTTGTTTTCTCTGTAATAAAAGAAAACTTTAAATTCCCCATTTTTACGTGGCAGTATAGGCGCAAACCCTAAGCGCGGAAAATAAATAAAAAAAAAAACCTCATCCCTTTAGTCTGTGGCCGATCGCAATGCGCGCGCATAGGAAAACTGATTATTTTTTCCCGCCATAGCGAAACATTTTTCACAACGCGTTTTCACTGTTGAAATTATTGTTATTTTATTCACAAGTGTGTTGAAAAACGTCGTATGATACACGTGTGTATTGGTGATTACCGTTCTCGGCTTTCTTAAGACCCTCGCCTACGGCTCGGGTCTCAATGGCACCTCGGCGGTAATCACCAATGTACCACACTTGTACCATAATGTACTATTATTGGAACAAGTAAGGAGCGCTATAATTTTCATTAGAACCACAAGGAAATGAATAATTTTAAAAATATTGATCAAACTTTGACTTGAAAGTTTTCAAGAGTAGGTAGGGTGAATAGGTATCTTCTAGGCAATCGACGAATCGTGCTACATCGTCGGCCGTATAATTACTTAACATCAGATGAGACTAGGTCGAACGGTCAGTTAATACTAGGTAATGTATTATTTAAAAAAAAATGCTGTGTTCATGCGTAATTTATGTTAGGTACTCATATTTTATTTGTATGTATCTATCTAGGTAGGTTTTTTTAGGAAAAATAGGATCAGCCTTTGAGGTCTAATCTACCTACTTTTCAGTAAGTAAAATACCATTATCGCAAATTACATAAAATTTATTTTATAAAAGTAACTTAATTTAAATCATTTAAATAATGCAAACGCAATAATTTATCTTAAGGTATTCTTAGTTTTAGTAACATCCTATTCTCACATCAAATATTTTTCATTTTTACCAACCAGTATCAAGAAGAAAGTAGAGACTTGAAGTGCACAATACACATTCAGCGGACAATCTTTAGCGGATAACAAACGCGCTCAAGCGGACAGATTTTATATAATTACCTTACTTTCAGGTGTCCGCAAAATGTGTAAAAAAAACAAGTTTGGTTTTGTAGAGTTGGATTAAAGTAATATAGTTTTTCATACGATTCAAAGTAATCAATTTGTATTCTTGAATTCGGCTCACTTAAAATAATATCTTTACTAAAAATATTTATAGAACATTTTTGCTTGGCACTTAGCGTACTCGCTTGTAGCACGGACGGCGCTTTAATCTAAAATTTAACTTAGGTTTGGCAAATACATTCCAGATTTTCAAAAAAATTTATCCTAAACTACAAAATATTTATTTTTATAACAAAAATAATATCTAAGGACATTTATAATAGTAATCAACATTTAAGTATAGCAAAAAAATAATCCTTGCGAATTTAGTGAATAAATACATAATTATTGACACAATTTTCATAATTTTTCATTCCCAATGTTCTAGTTAAAACTTCTTCGCCTTGAACTCCCATTCGCTTACAGCGTTTTAGGTCACACATTAATTTTAACGGTATTTTTGTAGAGTTTACTATAAGTACTTAACATAGGTCATTCCCTCGTCATACCCACATTTCTAAAAAGCCGATTCAAATTGGGCTTTGTCATATTATGTACATCATATCCCTCAAATATCATGAGCAGGTAAGGTACTATATATTTTAAGCTAGCTAAAACAAAAGAGGAACAAGAAACAATTCACTTGAAAGATTTTTCCGACTTTATTTTTCAAAGGGTTGGAATAATACGAAATAGTATCAATTCCAGTTATAAAATAGTATTATTCTATGTTGCCTACGCTACCCATATTAATATAGCGGAGTTGTTTTGACTGGATTATTTCAAAAACGGGTTCAAAGAAGTTCGAAATCGATTGGCTTGCAGTATTCATTATTTTTTTCTCAATACTGCTATCGATGAACACCAATGCTATGCTGTAGGTACTTACTCTACATAACGGTACTCCATTTAACAATACCTACCATGTAATAGTCTGCCACAAGTTACTACACGTATCTTCTAAATAAAATACTGTTAAATCTATTTTCAATTTGATAAATGCGTTATTTTATTCTGTTTAAATGGTCTAGCCTATTTTTATTTTTAAAACATTAGGTAGATACATTAATTAGTGAATTCCTTAAATAAAAGAGGAATGTTTTTAGATGAGAAAATATCTAAACTTATAACTATAACAAAATCACAACAGTAAAGTCGAAGCTTAATTATTATTTAAAAATCTATTTGAATATTACATAACCAAACTTTACAAAATTACGTCTAGTAGTAATGCGATTCCATCAAACAACAACACCAAAACAATTATTTACGAAACCTTGCGATTTGTACCTACTAGAAAAACGTTGGCCATTAATAGCCGCTTGTTCAATGCTTTAAAAACGTCCGCTCAGTGTTCAACCTAAAATTACATTATTTACATTAAACTAGGTACTTACTAACTGGTACCTTCAGATTTACTTGACTCACTTTCCTCTGTGATAGTGATCATTGGTGGAGGATCAAAGGGACATTCTATTGGAGAATCGTTGAACAGCTTTTCGAATTTCGGAGATTCTGATGGCAGAATTGCGTCTTTGACCGACTCGTACATTTCTGTTCGTATAACTGGCAGCGATGCACGCTTACCTTTCAACATATCCACTGTCGGCGGGTCGTCTTCTTTTATCGTCTCCATTGCTGGCTTTTCAGGCTCCGGTGTCTGTTCATCTTCTAACCGAACGGGTAAGCTATCCGCTCTGTTGAAAGTTTTCTTCGGACTTTCAATTTTTTCTTGAATCGGAACTGCCACTCCGTTTTCAATCTTCTTTTGCTGCAAGCTGTATTCTCTCGCTTGGACATCGGATAGCAGCGGGCCATCTGTGGAGCCTTCGATGCAGTACCCTGGACCTTGCAAAGCATCTGAACCTATGATAGAATCTTGCTTGAATATCGCGGCTGTGACGACCGGTTTGTCGGGATCTGCTGGTGTTTTGCAGATCAACGGTTCTTGTGAGTCGTCTGCGATGATACCTGGCATATCATCTTTGTTGATATCATATCCTGCATAGACGGGGTAGCCAAACGGGCCTTGTTCATATCCTATCTGACTACTGTAGGAGTAGCTGACGTTGTGGGAGCCAATGGAAGACATGCTGAGGTCTGATATGGACAGACCGGTGCTGGAGAGAGCCATAGCTTTGTCTCTATCGAACCTGCTGCTTTCGCTATCTGCTACCTCCTCCGGCACCCGGTGGATGAGTGCTTGGTTGGTGGCGATGTCTTGGTCTCGTGGGGGAGAGTTCTGAGGAGCCTTGTTGTTGGGGCGGTATGCGGAAGACTGCTGGACTTCCACCACAAAAATGCCGTCGTTGTCAGGGGAGTACTTCATCTTTGTCTCGCGTCCGTTTTTGGTGATATCCTGGAAATAAATGGGATTTTGAAAAACAATCACTGCCATACTTTGCAACAACAGTTTTTGTGTGCATTAACTCAGATTTCAGTCTAAAATGCATGTTGTGCTTGGCGTATTTTACCTGACGTCCTGACCTAGAGAATGTTAGTGCGTGGAAGAGACTGCAAAAGAGAGACCTATGCCTAGCAGTTATCTTCAGCTGATGATGATCATACAGTAAAACTCACATTTCTCTCCTCCGTCTCGACAATAAGATGATTGTTCTTCAGGGTCATGGTGAAGATGGAGCCGTTGGAGGCTGGAGTGTCACCATCTGCGAGACTGATGCCGTCTGGTGACTTCAGCTGGAATTCAAAAAGGATTTGGTTAAGATCTGAAGTGATAAACTATCCGGTGAAAAAGGGAACTACCAGGAAAAACCAGCGACTTTCTCCCCAGTGGTGCTTTCACTGCTGTGTTCAGGTTTGTAGAGGATGGGAGCCGATCCGATCACCTTTATACTTTAGAAAACAAGATGCAATGGAATGCCTAACTGAGCACGACTTCAGTGAACGTGCTTCACATCGTTGGTGCGCAAAATTTAGGTGCGGTAAGTGGAATACCTCCATCGACTTTTGAACTGTACATTTTTCGTATAGTAAAAACTGTAAGCTACAGTTTATTAAACTAAATAGTTAACCCATATTCTTTTCATGTAGCTACAAGTCCTCATGCGTAGGCAGTTTAGTTTAGGTACTACCTCAAGAGAATAACGCCTTGCAGTACGTAATGTTAATTATTATTGAATAAATAATTTGTAATTTTGTAAACAAAACAAGAGGCAGCTAAATATGTTGGAATATTGAGGTTAGCTAAAGTTGGTATGCTGAATGCTAATGCCATGACGAAGCCTGAATCCAAACAAATAAATTATTAGGTAGGTGCCGGTTCCACTAATGACTTGCTTGGTTGACGAATCATTCACCCGCGCCCACACATCAGTTACAAGCGGAAGCGACTATTTTTTCTTTTACACGTAAACTAAAAATTGGTATATGGATGTACAACTCTTTCGTATAGATTAAAATGCTACCAGCTTTGGTCTCGCGATCGTAACGCACAACGCTGCGGTATGCGACATGCGGCGCCGGACACATAATCGTATGGAAAACGTCTAGTGTGGTCTCTTGTTACGTCGCAGTCTGCGTCAGTGGCGAAGAGCAAACGCGGTACGCTGCGTTGAGCCGCATACCGCAACGTTGTGCGTTACGATTGCGGAAACGCTGCTCTACGAAGAGTCAGTATAAAGGTAATTACAATAAGTTTTTGGTAAGAGATACAGTAATAAGTACACACTAATTTGATTAAAAACCAATCCACGAAGGCCTCTTAATAGGTAGGTATCAACTTGACTATCGGGGTAGGTAGATATATGTAAATTTGTAAAAAAATCACACATTCGAATCAAACCTCAGTTATAAATCTGAGGTTACCAGAATTTGTAAATTTCATGTTATGGCATAAGTCTTTAAGTTACGTCCCTATCAAAACAAAATCCATTTCTACAAGACCTCTAAAATCTGTTCAAAAATAAAGCTGCTCTGAAATGTTGAACCATTCAACAGGTCTTTGTTATTTGGTTACAGTGAAGATCACAATTCAAAAGGTATTTTTATGATTATATTCTTAGCTGTAAAGTTCAAAATTGCTTGTTATTTGTATGTAAAAATAGATTTAAAAATCATCGGTATTTCGGCGCAAAAAATTTGAGTCGTGGCCAGGTGTGGGTGTGTGGCTGAGTTACTAATGACTTCAGGGTTTATTGAGAAAATGTATGAGTTCTAATCGCGTTCTAATCAATATAGTAGCTATTAATCAATATTATAAGTAGGTATTTTATATAAATTGTAATACTGCATTAGTTGTAATTTTGTTATGAGTACGTGTTCGTCAGAAAGAGTTTGTACTACGGATCGAGTCAATCACTTGTGAAATTCTTATTTAGGTATTTGATTAGTATTTTATCTTCCAAAGTAGGTACTTAACATTTAAGGCAAGTACCTACCATAGATTGTGAAGAAACGGTGTGAAATAATAAACATTTACAAGACATGTCTAAGACCTTCTTTTATTCTTCTTTTATTTATGACCTCTGTGTCTAAGACCAGACCTCTTTTATTACATCCTCAAATTCAAATTCAAATTCAAATCGTATATTGCACATATGTTGTTTTAGAGATGTTGTACAAAAGGTAGTGTATCAAACATAAACCCTGTTAGGGCACAGCAATTTGTTCAGGTACAGATAGGCACTAGGTGGCATATTGATGTAATATCTAGTTTTAAATATTTTAATAATTCTCATCTAGAAACTCGTGCAATGAATAAAAACAGTCCTCAAAAGATATAAGGCGAACACCTAGCAGCATGTATCTACCAATATAGGAAATGTCTATTTTCCCAGAAGCTTAGCCGTTGTGCTTTTCTTTCTTTAGACCACGTGTTCATAACTGAAGAAAATGATAAGAGGGAAGTTTCCCAGAATTACAGTTACCTATGTATGTAGCACAACGAAAAAAACAAAAAAATGTTGACATGACACCCAAAATATCTCGGTTCTAACTCCAACACCCATAAATATCAGCTTACTTTGTAGTCTTCTGCACACCCACGTGAAATACCACACTCACACCACCACACCACTTAGGTCATCTTCCAAACCTAGGTTCCTTAGACCGGGTCGATGGCCGGTCGTCGGCCGCGCGATTTCGGTCGCGTTTATTTTTTCTTTCTACACCTCCCCCCCCCCCTCCTTGCCACTCCCCCCTCAGCCTCAGAATCGAGTTGCAGTTTTTAGATGCACCTACTCTTGCTGTACGACTATCTAACGAGCGAGCAGAAGAAGGAGTGGAGACGCAGCGGTTTTATTGATACTGAGTTAAAATGCCTGACATTTATTTATTTAAAAATTTCACACAAACAAGTAGTGCTAGGAGGACTTAATGCTAAGAGCATTGTCTACCAGTCTTCCTGGGCGTACTAATGACATTTGGTTGTCATTAGTACGCATCACGTATTGTTTTTTTTGTTTTTCATTTCTTTGTGCTGCACATGATAGTATTTACTAATGTACTAAAATTAAAAACTAGATTTTCATTTTAGTACCTACATAGATAATACATACACACTTATCAAGGAAAGAAAGATATTTTCCATATACACTTCTAGAAACTGTAGCATTAAGTGTATATTTTGTCAAAAAAAAGAAACATGGAACCAGTTGTAAAGAACAACATCGCAAAAGAAGTTAAGCTTCTATTACTACGAACTTTTTCTTTTAGGCTTTCAATGCATTTCAAAAATAAACTCAAAACTATGTGTTTACATAAATAAATTATTTGTAAAGCTAGTTATTTGTAGTATCTTATTTTGTAGTATCAGCCTAAGGTTTTACAATTATAAACAGCACAGCAGTACCCTCCAAGATAGACTCTTGCTGGTAAGTTGCCACTGAAATATGCCTTTTTCTATAATTAAAAAAAAAACTAAGTGTAAAGTGTACTCGACATCTTTGTTGTGAATGCACGCATCCATCGAGAAGTGCGTTGCACTATAGCGAGCCAGTTTGACTAGATTTTTGGCAACGAACGGCGCATGCGCTGGATTGGATCCGCTCCCCTTGCGCCCGCGTCGCTGCCCCGAAAATACGTAGGGCTGCCACTTAGCGGTCGGAAAATATAGCGCAATGAAAAAAAGGTCTGATACTTCTTAAAAAAAAAGGCATTTTATTACTTTTGACAATAATATTTTGCTTATTTACTTATTCTATTATGCTATACATAAGTATTCAGTTTTTTTTAATTAGCATGGTTTTTGCTTTTTGAGCCTTCTTACTAAGAATGTTTGTGTTATCGAGGAGCTGGATTTATATTCAGTGATTTTATATACAAATAGAGATATTTTCAAATTGAGGTGATTTTATATCTTCAAAAATGTTGGATAGTGGGTACAAGGTTGTAAAAAATAAAAATCCGGGTGTATGTAGCTAGGTATGTTCAAAAAACTTTCTAACTGTCAACCTTAACTTCCCGCCGCACCACATCGCTGCGCCAGCGCATAAAAGTACCTACTTAGGCATTTTTAATGAGCTACACCACGTTTTCAGATTACATCTCAGTATTTTAGATACTTTTTGATTTGTGTTCTGGGTTCGAAATAAATTCGGTGTCATGCATTGCAAACAGCTGCAGTGTACTTTTAAAATAATGTTTATACTCGTATGTACCTACCTAAAAATATAGCTAATCTAATGCATGTGTACTAATTGTAGGTATTTTTTGCAAAAATACTGGTTCAATTAGAATAATTTCAGTATTCTAATTAATTAACCAAAACTACATTTGTCCTAACCCTACAAACGAGTGTGAACAGTCATCTTTATTAGGAGAGTTGTCCCTTAGTTGTCCCTTATAGTTCTTCGCGGGTACACTAACTAAATTATGACCTAAGTTTTACGAACAAGATACTTTTAAAAGAAAAGATACGTAGTAGTATCTATGCTAACACTTTCTTATTAGGTAGTTTCGACACCATTTTCTCCTTCACAATGTTCACAAATGGCTTTATTTCGTCCTTTTTAGAGAGCATGCTCCGTGGAAAGGTCAGAGATAAAGTATTGGCGGTCACCGAATGGTATAATATTGTGAAACGGTAAATTATGGGTGTAGAGGTGCTCGGGGGTTTAAGACGGTCAGCACAAAATATATAAAAAAAAAAATTTATACTACTAAGTAGGCAAACAAGCGTACGGCCCGCCTGATGGGAAGCGGTTACCGTAGCCTATGGACGCCTGCAACGCCAGAGGTATCACATGCGCGTTGCCGACCCTTGAAGAATTTTAAAACACCCTTTTTGAAGTGGCCCCATATTTTAGTCACTAGGGAAAGCCTAAATTATTAATAATAATAATTAAGCATTATTAACTTTATTTTAAAAAAATGGTTAAAAAAGTGACAATAAAACCATTTCAGTATATTTACGAAGCTGGTCATTCTTAAGAACTGTTTAGACAAACAAATACTTTTATATCCTATACTTACCCCATGCCTGGCATGGCGTTTTGAATCAATCACCGGACAATTTTCAGTGTGTAGATATAATCTGTGTCATATATTGTAGTATTGTATTTTCTATATTGTATTTTTATTCTATTAGTTTTAATTCCTTTCGGCTGCAAACATCAAAATTATATTTTACTTGTTTTATATAGGATCTTTTCAGATGTAACGGAACTCTTTGCTCTTAGGCAGTCAACATTGAAACAACACTACGAAATTTAGAACTCTTCAAATGGTCTGTCAAAATTCGGATGCGAGACGGCCGTCAGTCTAAGCTAGATTTTCGATGGAGAAAATACGATAAAAAAAGTATATTTTTCAGGCACTATGGCTTAGTGAGCTTGCTTAAAAACCCTCTGGATACTTGGTAAAACTTTGAACCACGCCTAGAACCCTGAAGCCCTAATAAAACGCAACCAAAAGTTTACAGAAGCGGCTCTACTCCATCACCAGCTCCACATCGAGGCCGAGAGTGAGACTCAAATTCAACAACAAGGTGTTATTCACCACACTCCTCGCCGTGGCCAGAGTTGGCCCCTCCATCGGCTGTGGTTAACTACATTGACCACCTTCCTCCCTCTCCTCTTGGGAGGACCCCTCATCATCGTATCACGACCCAGTCATCCTAAATACATTCATCGAACCTCTACTACTGCCACCTTAAATATAAAACCCTCGAGTGATAGTGATCGTGTAACAAAAGTGAACTTTCTAAGGACATTAGGTACTTGTAAGTAAGTCTTAATAAAATCTGTAAGCACCTACTTGCCCCTATTTCCTTGATAGGGTCTTCCAAAAATTAAGACAGGTAGGTCCCTTTAAAATTAACTTGTGGCGTTCAGGGATCTCTATTGATCCCTGTAACGTTACAATATTGGAGAGAACATCAAAGATTTAGAAAATTATTTTTAATTGTATTCCTGTAGCAACAGTAAAGCACAGTAAAGTTATAATTTATCAAAGAAGATTTTCATTGAAGACAACCCATCATCATCAACAGAAACTAAACATTTTGAAGTTGAATAGATATTTTAATCACCAATTGGATGTGAGTTTTAACATTGTCGTCAACAACTTTGAAGCAACGCTGCCAGTCATTGTATCGGCATTGGGCATCGCATTATTACGTAGCTAGAAACTTATCAAAGTAAGTAAATTAAAAACTAAACACGGAAGAAAATGGCGGTGGTTGGTTCTAGAATAAACATCACAACTTTAGTTATTGTTCACATTACGTAAAGTAATCCATGACATAGTCAAAAAGTATCGACGCCAATTGTTTTTTAATGACGATTCTTCTTCTTCTTCTTCTTTACCCTAATATGGCCTGTGTCCGTCATTTCGACAGACAATTTTGCCAGTGTCAAGTGATGAATTTGTATTTATGTCAAGTCAAGTCATTCGTCAAGTCGGCTGTCAATGTGATCAGTGAGATTTTATTTTTTGGGACACGAGTTTTGACATTTTTTGGAACGACACATAGCACTTTTATTTTAATAGTTTTTCTTGTGTTATTGTGAGTATTGTTGTTTAATTTTGGTGGAATTTTAACCAATAATACTTAGGTCGTAACATAAAGTGTGAGCCATTGGAATAAATGTGTGTAAAGTGGTTTTTCTGAATATGAAAATTCGTGTTAGGTTTGGAAGAGAAAATCCACCATTTTCTTTTCAAAACAAACGACAGCCGTCTTGACAAACGACTTGACTTGACGTATATTATTACAATTATATCACTTGACATTGGCAAAATTGTCTGTCGAAATGACGGACAGAGGCCATTAATGAAGATAAGAAGAATGAATAAAAGCTTCTTGACTTTGACTTTGAGTTTTTGTGCTGTCGGTACTCTCGGATTATCTCTCCGACTCTCGACCCGGAAGACGTGTTGGAGCTTCTTGGACAATTACGTGATACAGTACCTTTCAGTAGGCTTGTACTAAATAATAGGGTACGAAACAGACATATTAACCTACTAAGTAATTTTATTTATAAGCGTACAAAGTCAAACCCACGAGTTTTAGCCTAAAGTTAGATTATTTAGAATAAACGCAAAAATCTGCGATAGTTATGTCATAAAAGTCACTTTGGCTGCCGTTTTGTGTCAATTATATCCCAACCAAATCCCAATGGTATTTTAACTAGATTTAAGAATACAATTATAGATTTAATAAGGAGAATTGGACCTTTGTATTTAATTACTAAACAGGTTATCTCATCTCATCATAACAATTCATGTAAGTGAATTAAAAATTTTAGACAAGTCTCACTCACCGTGTAAACTCTTCATATAAACACTTTCACAATTTTCTTGATTGTATAAACATAGATTGGCTCACAGCAGCAATCCCCAGACACAGTGAGCTTTTGAACCCACAAATTATAATTAACAAAATAAAAACATCCATTACAGGCAAAGCATTTTCCCCACAGAGGGCCTGTCGCCGATAAATAATGCAAGACAGACTATCCTGTGGGAAACCGCGACCTATTTCAGGAATTTCAGCTTTGAGCTTTTAAAATTTACAGGTAAATAACCCTAGAAGGCTTCCCGAAAATGTGGCCACTGGCCACGGCCACTTGTGGTAAATAAGAGCTACTTTTCATACATTTTAAGTTATGTACAAGTGGCCACCACGGCTACACTACACAATGATCGACGAGCCTCTACTAAATCAGTCGGCAAATCGTGTCTCAGGCACAAAAAAATATAATCCCACCGAAATTTAACAGCAATACTTGCAATAACAAGTGCTAATGTTGTTTTCAAAAATGACAGAACTTGAATCCTGTCAAAAGTTAATCACCGTTCAAGATAGTGTCATCTCGTTTTCTTGAGATAGTTGTTCTTCCATCAGGAAGCAGAAACATAATTGGTCTATATTATAAAAAGTTAGAGTTGACATTATGTCTTGTTTACCATACGTAATCAGGACATAATGTCAACTCTAACTTTTTATAAGATAGGGGGAATGTGTTTACATTTTAAATGTGATATTTTAACATGAGCTTTTTCTTTTCTACAGTCCGAGAATCTGATTCCGAGCATAGCGGCACTTTTATTTAGGTATTTTAGAATCCGAGCAAAGCGGGACTCGTGCATAGCGGAACTAACCCGTCGAAATGACGGACAGAGGCCATTAATGTAGAGAAGAAGAAGAAGACAAATAGTGACAAGAAGCAACGATGTTATTTGCAAGGTTATTTGGTAAAAATAAAAAACTGATCGGCACCTATAGGGCCTGCTACAGAGAAAGTCGACATATTATCAGCTTGATCGATATGTCCATACCATACCAGGTACAAGCCAGCAACGCTTTCTCCAGCTAACTTACTGGCTCACATGCAGGTGTTATCATAACATGTATCACTAGCTTTCGTCCGCGGCTTCGTCCGCGTCCCGTTTGATCCTGTTAATTTTCCGAGATAATAAGTAGCCTATACCAGGTTACAAACTACATATTATTATATTCCAAGTTTCGTCCAAATGGGACGAACAGTTGGAGCGTGATTGAAACACAGACATCCAAACTAGACTTTTATAATATTAGTGGGATGGGATTACACCAGTCTGGGGCTCGTAGCTAAGGGATGAGATCCCCTTTCTGCACAACTCGCTCAGCTGATGCAAGCATCGACGGGATACGATCCCACGACCTTAGGTTTGGAAAACCGGGTGGCTACTACTAGACCACCAGCACTCCAAAGGTGTAATGAGCTCTCTCAAATTTACCGCTTAAACGGGTTTAGAATTACGAGCAGCAAGAATTCTTTACGATGGATGCTAGCGATGGCATCGACTGTAAAATATACATAAAAGTGGTTTTACTGGACTTTTTATTATGAAATTTTGAGAATTAGATGTGAAGTTATTTGCAAGTTTTAGTAATTACCCAAAGTTAAATGCATAACCGGGTTTAATTGCTTTTATTCGACTCGTAAAACTAAAGATTCTATCCGGAGAGTAAATAAATAACAATAAATAAATAAATATTTACGGACATTTAACACAACGCCTTCTAGTCCCAAACTAACCAAAGCTAAAATATGGAAGGCTAGTTTTTATTTTCGTTGTATTAACAAAGATAATGCTCTTTATAGTCAAAAGATAGTAAATGAGAAATAAGTAAAATAGGAAAGTTGATTTTGTTCATTAGTATAATTTAAACCCTTGAAGTTTTCTCGAAAACTTATAAGGACACCCGATGCTCATAATTTATTTTGCAATTAAACCTTTCGTAAGAAATGGGTTCTCGACACCTGCTAATTGCAAGCAGATGGGTCTGACATGTGCACAGCCAAGGTTACTAATACTTTGAAATATTAGTAGGGCTACGCGCACTAGGCGACCAAGCGGACGGCGACTAAGTTGACAGCGACCAATGATCTCATTATAAAAACTTGCTATTCCATTTTTGAACATTGGTGGTTTGTCAAACGTTCTCTGAACTTTCGATCCGAAGGTCGTGGGTTCAAATCCCGGCTGTGCATCAATGGATTTTTCGTTCGGAAAAATGTATTAACACGAGCTTTACGGTGAATGAAAACATCGTGAGGAAACCCGCGGCTTAGTCAGCTCCGCACGTATTGACCTTGTCTTTCCTGTGGATATGGCTGACTAGGCTGAGAGGATGGTATAGGCATAGGTTGCCTCCTGACGCTGTATAAATCATCTTCAATAGATGTAAAGGCCTATATTATAAAGGCCTCTGAACTTAGCTGCGGGTAACTCCGCAGACCATATTCTTGGCTCGGATTGGAGGAAAGTGAGGGGTGGGGGGTGTAGGACTTAACTTCGGAGTTCCGGAGAGAATGAATGGCTGTGAGTATTGTATGTACGACATACAGCTCATAATTACGTTTGATTTTTGTTAGAAGAAGTAATGAAACTTGTTCATGGTCTAGCAATGCAAATGCGTATTCCATGTCAGCTGAGCAATACCGAATATGAAACACATAGAAAAGCCTGCTTTAGAACATAGAATAGACAGACAGGCAGGGAAAATTAGGCAGGGATATATTCCAGAAATCCCCACTGCGAAATCCCTACCAGTGGGGGTAAGCAGATCTTAGTAGACTTCGCGATCATAGTCTCATCGTGCGTGTATGTTTTAACCAATCGCTTCACATATGATTGCTAGTTTTGCTAAAGTTGAAACTGAACACTCCAAAAAGTCAAAACTAAACAGAGTTTTTTATAAAGGTATATGGTATATTGAAAAGGCCTCGTAAGTTTCCAGAATATTTCCCAGTTTCGAGAGGTTGCCAAGGTCGAATGAAGGTTAATGGGTAGGTACCTAAGGCTCCTCTCCGAGGGGAAACCGTTTAATGACTGAGAAACTATGGATAGGTACTCGTAAAGACGTCATGTGCGAAATGTTTAAATGTTATTTTGACTACCTCAGACATCTTTTAAGACGTTCATTCCAGTTTGTCCCACTGGGTTTCGTCCCACTGGTGGGTCGAACAGTAATGCAAAGTTTGAAGGGTATACTACCAGTGCTATTACACGCACATGAGACTGAACACCTCTATGTCTCAGAGTGATAGGCGTAGTGCAATGCATCACAAAGCACGTCCTCAGTGGACGTATAAATCCAAAATATGGAAACGAATCTACGACTTTAGAACTCAGTATAGACGTTTGCACACAAGATGACACTTACCTACATCCACGACACCGATAATGTCAGGGGCTGGAACTAAAATATCGTTGTCGCCGCCGACAGTGTGAAAGCGTCTAGTGCTAAGTGTATATTAACTCTCCGAAGATAATCGTTTATACCGCGTTCACACTATGCTATTGCCGCTGCCGGCATTCATGCCGCGGACTTATTGCCACAGCAACATCGCCTTTATTCTCACCAAGGAGCTAGGGCATGAAGTTGGCGATGTTGCTGTGGCAATAATTCCGGAATTAATCGCGGCAATAATTCCGGCAGCGGCATGGGCATGTGTGAACGCGGTATAAGAATAAAGGCGATGTTTCTGTGGCAATAATGCCGGAATTAATCGCGGCTTTCATGCCGGCAGTGGCATGGGCATAGTGTGCACGCGCTATTAGGTGCAGTGAAAAAACAGCCTAAATATGTGAAGAACTCAGATGAGTGACTCAAACTGCAACCACGTTTATTGCAATTTGAACTATATCAATGCAAAGCCACATAGTACTTAGGTACAAACCAGAAGTACAGTTAGTTCCCGAAACTCGACAAAGATGCTTGTGGTTTCAAAACCAATTTACCTTAGCACTTTTAATATTGAATCTTCAACCTTGATGCACAGAACACAAAGAGGTTATTACTTTTGCGAACGGCAAAAACAATAGATGCGACTGCGAAGTTTCCAAGCACTTACTTAGCACCTTGTGTTTTAAAGAATAAAGTTTATAATTGTGTGGCAGGTGTGGGATGTAGTTATTTAGGTTAAGAGTTGTATGGTGTCGGACAATGGTGCAAATCGTTTTGTTTCTGACAAAGGTTTTTGGAAATAATAAATCTGCAATGTTTATGTGCGGTACAGACAAAATTCTAAGAGTTGTTTGGAGAAATAACCGGGTCAAGATGCACATATCTAAATATTGACAGGCGTCATGGCTCATTCGGTAGTAGCTCTGCCTTCCGTGCTGTGGGTCGTGGGCTCGATCCCCACCGAGAACAAACATTTGTGTGTTATAAACATAGATGTTTGTTCTGTGTCTGGGTGTTTCTATGTATTATAAGTATGTATTTACAAAAAAAAATGTATGTATGTATTCTATCAGACATCTAGTTTCCATCGTACAAGCTTTGCTTAGTTTGGGCCTAGAAGGTGTTGTGTTAAGTGTCCGTGAATATTTATTTATTTTTATTTATATAAAACTCTTTTGAAGCTGACTGACAATTAACGCACAGCCTAAACTATAAGTCCTAGAGGTATGAAATTTTGAGGGTAGTATTCTTATAGTGTAGGGGTGCACTAAGAAAGGAATTTTGAAAAGTCACACTAAAGGGTCTAGAACGCGAGCAACGCCGCGGGCGACGCCTAGTATTTAATAAAAATCATTATTTCTGTAGTTACAGTGACACTATGACATACACTTACATTCTCTATTATTTTTATGGCTTCCACAATATTGCTTTTTTGGCCGGTTTCTATATTCAACTATCAGATATCAGTGGATAAAATATCATAGCAATAAAAATAGAAATAAATATGGTTAGGTACGTGCCAGAGAGAGACATAGTACATACTTACATATTGTTGACAACCGACCCCACTTCGTTAAAATAGCGTACAATAGAAATTAGAATTATATTTTGTTTATTTTAGTTTTTATCCAAAGATACTCAATACCCATTACATTTATTGCTTTGACATGGTGTAAGATGAATTTTATATAATAATCATTGTTTGTGTTTAAGATTAGATTCAAAGTAAATCGGCATTAATCAATCTTTTTACATTGATTTCCAATCGTTTCATGTGTAACTTTAGAACAAGGGAATAGAGTTTAAATTGTCCCTTCCTAGTTTTAAGTTTTATTAATAAAGGCTTCGCGCCCCCGGACCAGATGGTGTGAAACGTTGCGTCGCTTTTAAATAGCACGACAATTGAGCGCCAAGGCATTCCCTTTCGAGGCGACGCGCGCGCAAGTTCTTACCATCTGAGCGGTCTTATTTTATAACAACCTATTTTTATTATTTCTCAATCCCGGAACCCCATTGTTTAGGCTGTCGGACAGGCTAGTTTTAAACTGACGCTAGCTGTTCACTACAGTAAATGGTCATTCGAGCGCCGGATTACGGGACTGAAGTTAAAATCGAAGAAAATAGCACTGCAAGATTTGAGCACACTGCCAACACATCGTCGGTGTCTTCGTGGTGTAGTGTAGTGGCTTGGTGACTAGTGGAGTTATCAGACACTGCTGCCAGAGGAACGCAGTGTAGTTGGGCGTGCCAGAGAAGAATCTAAAAGTGGTGGAGCTATCCACCTGCCAACGTATCGTGCGGAGTGTAACCAGTGAACGCCATCGGTTCAAGCGGCACGAGGTTGCTTGGACACCGCTGCTGGTTTGCACCGGGTGCAGTTGGACGTGGACAGTGTCGCGTCATCGCGGGTCGTGCAGGAGGCCGTCGGCGTGGGGTGCAATCTACCTGCCAACGCATTTGATTGGTGAAACCAGTGAATGCAATTGGTTCAAGCGGCACAAGGTTGCTTGAACACCGCTGCTGGAGGAACCAAGTGCAGTTGGACGTGGAGAGCACTGCTTGTCATCGACGGTCGTGCAGGAGGCCGTCGTCGTGAGGTGCAACCGTCAATTGGTAGGGTGCCAGTTGACACATGCTGCGACGAAGGAGCCCGGCCGACCAGGGAATCACTAGGATAAGTAGGATTAGTGAAAAAGTGCCTAGGAAGTGAATCTTACGTCGTGGGGTGCAATCTACCTGCCAACGCATTTGATTGGTGAAACCAGTGAATGCAATTGGTTCAAGCGGCACCAGGTTGCTTGGACACCGCTGCTGGAGGAGCCAAGTGCAGTTGGACGTGGAGAGCACTGCTTGTCATCGACGGTCGTGCAGGAGGCCGTCGCCGTGAGGTGCAACCGTCAATTGGCAGGGTGCCAGTTGACACATGCTGCGGCGAAGGAGCCCGGCCGACTAGGGAATCGCTATCCTAGGTAAGAACGTGCTTAAGAAGCGATTCTTAAGTGGTGGAGTGTACTCTACCTACCAACGCATTTGATTGGTGAAACCAGTGAATGCAATTGGTTCAAGCGGCACCAGGTTGCTTGAACACCGCTGCTGGAGGTGCCAAGTGCAGTTGGACGTGGAGTGCACTGCGTCATCGTAGGTCGTGTAGGAGGCCGTCACCGTGAAGTGCAACCGTCGATTGGTAGGGTGCCAGTTGACACATGCTGCGGTGAAGGAGCCCGGCCGACCAGAAAGGTTTTAGATTAAGTTAGATAGTTTAGGAAAAACAAAAATGAGCACTCCAACCACAAGGAGCAAGGCTAGAGCACAAACCAAAACAAGAGCTGAACTTCTAGCTCGACTAGAGTTTCAAGAAAAGGAAAAAGAAAGAACAGAAGCCGCAGCAGCCTTAGCAGAAATCAAATTAAAACTTATTCAGTTAAGCAATGATAATGCCGCTGGCTTAAGCGATGAAAATAATACGACATCTGACTGGGACGATGAATCTACCCAAACGAACGGTAAGACAAATAAAAATTGTGACTTCTCTGACCTCGCCTCTGCAATCATAAACGCAATCAAAGGCACAACACCAAACGTACCCGAAGTACCGCTACAAAGCAAAGTGAGAGCGGTGACTCACACATCGGATTCGGAATCGGAACTAAGCGAAGACGGCGAGAGAGAATGGGACGCCGAAGAATACGAAGAATACGAAAAAGAAAGAAAACATGTATTTGCTGCCATGAACATAACCATATGTCCGTTATGTAACGAATGCCATGAACTTACAAAATGTTTAGTGTTTCAAGGCAAAACAATCAAAGAACGGTGGAAAACCGCCAAGACACTAAACGCATGCTTTCAATGCCTACAAACCGACCACAGTGTCACGAATTGTAAAGCAGATACTTGCACAATAGACGAGTGCAATAAAAGGCATCACCTACTACTACATAGTGAGCCCGCTCAGAGAGAAGACAAAAAGCTAAAAACTATGTCTTGTGACGTCAGCAACACAAGGGCCTACCTGGGGATCCTTGCCGTCGACATAACGGGATCCGAAAGTACCGTTACCAAGGAAGCATCGCCTGACGACGAGTTAACTACTTCACTCGACAATATAGCTCAACAGCCTGAAGCAACTAGACCAAGCAGTGATGTAATCATAGAGGGCGTCACTGAACACATCATGCAGGTCAAAAAATCTGAAAAAGTAGACTTACCCATCGAAGGAAAACTAACACCGAACATCGAAAATGTATTTATTCACACAATCCAAGAGCTGAATCTCACACCCCAGCAAATTGGTTACGAAGAGATTGGAGAGTGCCAACATACGAGCATAAGTAACCATGTGACTTATAAAAAGCTGCAGCCACCACCTTTAATACGTTCGAATAATTGGCATATTAAAGCCACTCAAGAACTCGAGACAGGTGACATCAACAAACCAGTGGCATCCTGTGCAAAACTAAGATGGCCTTTACAAGGCGTCGGAACACCCACCGTAAGGCCGCTAACAGTAGCCGGTCGTATGAGCCACAACACGCATGACAGCATTGAAACAGCGATGATAAATCAATTTAATTCAGAAACAATCGAGGTTACACAGCAAAAACCAACCTCTGATCACAAATCGACCGCTGTCATATGGAAAACTCCCGAACGTGACAAGCTTCCCATGAAACACGTTAAAAGTGTTGCAATCGAAACCAGGAACATACAATTACGACGCGCAGACCCGACAATACCAAACGCAATACAAGTTACAACTTTGTCGCATTGTCATCTATCAAAAGCGCGCCTTCAAAGCATTGAGGAAGTAAAACTTAGGAAACAAAACCTATTTGAAACAGTCCACAATACAAAAAACAATTGCCCTTTGCGCAATTATAACGAAATAAAGAAGAGACGACCGAACGTAGAACCACGTGCTGTGACTACCTGCTATACCCTAACATTGACCAATAGCGACCGATTGCTCACAAAAGACGAAGGGCAACTCACAAAAACCATCTCACAAGAAAGTTTCAAAGAAGACTCAAAGACCCTACGTGAAAATCGATGGTCACTGGATTTTGGAATAACCCTGTCATTAAACGCAGATGGCGTAACTTTCACAATGCGGAACATAATGGTACAAACGAAACCGCTCAAAGTTCTTCGCGACGATGACAAAACCAAGCTTGACAACAAGGCCATGAAACAAAAACCAACAAACAAAAACGCATGGAAGTGTATACCTGCGAGAGAATTGCACAAGGAAGACGGATGGGAACGGATGGTACCGACCATAAAAGCGGCCTTAATCACCACGCTTCGAACCCAACTGCAAAACAAAAAGGTATTACATTCATTGCTATTTAAGAAAGGACATCTAGCTCATTCGCGACCACCTGAAAATGTGTCGCTAGAAAACAACGACGCGGATAGTCGGGCCCAAACCTACTCTGGTCCTGATAAATTACTTACTGGATCTGGCATACCTCTAACATACATGATTTTGATTACCGACACCTATGACTGATTGACATAAAAAATAAAAATAAAATGTGTATTTTAATATCTTTATTTTAAAATTGAGTGTATTTTATTAATAAGTTTGTGTTTTTCATAATTATATTTTCCTTTTTTATACACGTTACAATTTTATCATGTATTGTAATTAAAACATTAGACATTTTATATTGATGTTTATTAGTTTTTTTTTGTGTTTTATTTACCATGTTTTGATTTGTTTTAGTTTTATACTTTAATGTCTTGCATTTTTTAACTTAGTATATTAGGTACTAATAACAAGTTTATATTTTGTGTTTTTTAAAATCATATTTACCTTTTTTATAAACCTTTTAATAGTATCATGTATTGTTATTATAACATTAGAAATTTTATATTGATTAGGTTTTTTGTGTTTTACGTATGTACCATGTCTTGATTTATCTTAATTTTGTACTTTAGTGTCTTGAATTTGAACTTAGCATATAATTATATCACCAATACTAAGTTTATATTTTTTATCACTGTATATTTTTTTTTTATAGCAATTATTATTGATTTTCATTTTGTTCGTGTCTTATTTTAGTACCTATGTTACGGTTTATTTTATTTTTTTGTATTTTAAGGTCATGTAGTCTTGTTTTGAACTTCCCTTACTAATAAGTTTTTGTGATAATTTTTTTGTATACCGTATGATTTTATCATATTGTATTATTACTTTAATAAATATATTATTAGCACTTATTATTGATTTTGAGTAATGTTAGTTTTGTGTTTCATTTGCTATAGGTAGTTTTGATTTGTTTTAATTTTGTACTGTCTTTTATTTGAACTTAGGTAGTATCTTCTTCCTAATAAGTTTGTTTGTGTCATTTTAAATTTATTTTTTACATACCTTACAATTTTATCTTGTACTTATTAGTTTTGATTTCGATTATAATGTTGTGTTGTGTGTTTAAATTACCATAGTTTCTACTCGTTTTACTATTGTAGTTTGGCGATTAATTTTACACCCTTTTTTGTGTTTTATACTTTGTTGATATTATTTTAAATTGAAATGTCACTTTACACTATACCGTTAGTACACAAATAAATTAACTGCTTATTAAATCAACAAACCTAGTACTGTATCTAACCGTTACAATAAATACTTATTTAAAAGATTCGGTTGTCGCCCACAATGTAAAGTGCTCAAACATTTTCGCACGAGGGGGAGACTGTTGACAACCGACCCCACTTCGTTAAAATAGCGTACAATAGAAATTAGAATTATATTTTGTTTATTTTAGTTTTTATCCAAAGATACTCAATACCCATTACATTTATTGCTTTGACATGGTGTAAGATGAATTTTATATAATAATCATTGTTTGTGTTTAAGATTAGATTCAAAGTAAATCGGCATTAATCAATCTTTTTACATTGATTTCCAATCGTTTCATGTGTAACTTTAGAACAAGGGAATAGAGTTTAAATTGTCCCTTCCTAGTTTTAAGTTTTATTAATAAAGGCTTCGCGCCCCCGGACCAGATGGTGTGAAACGTTGCGTCGCTTTTAAATAGCACGACAATTGAGCGCCAAGGCATTCCCTTTCGAGGCGACGCGCGCGCAAGTTCTTACCATCTGAGCGGTCTTATTTTATAACAACCTATTTTTATTATTTCTCAATCCCGGAACCCCATTGTTTAGGCTGTCGGACAGGCTAGTTTTAAACTGACGCTAGCTGTTCACTACACATATATTGGCTTTTAATCTACATTTTTAGTAAAAGTAAAACCGGAGCTAATTGAATATTAAAAACAAAACACGATCAAAGCAAGATGGCTGACTGTTGAAAATGGAGACAGTTTTCATCAGAATTTTTTAAAGCATTCTTATTTACATTTTCCTTTCATTTCTACATAATTTGTACTTACTTAAATTATTGAAATGGACTTAAACAACTTTCAAATTAGAGTACGTTTCTAAGCACAATATCAAACACTTCTCTTTTGAAAAATTAAATACAAAATATATTTTTGAAAAATAGTTTTTAAATAAAGCTATTTTCTATACGAATTGGAAACTTGGCTCAACTTCAAATGCGGTGGCCAAGTTAATTGTATCGAGCTAAAAACGTTTAACTTGCAACTTGCTCTACGAACCTTTATGTAAGCTAACTTAGCAGTGCCGTTTAGCCACTAGCTAAGTTTTGCTGGAGTATCTTAAGTAGATTTTATGTTAAGTAAGAGTTGGTTCTTATCATCATCATCATCATCAATATGTATAAAACTCTTTTGAAGCTGACTTAGAATCAACGCACAGCCTAAACTATAAGTCTTAGAGGTATGAAATTTGGAAGGTAGTATCCTTATATAGTGTAGGGGTGCACTAAGAAAGGAATTTTGAAACGTCACACTCTAAAGGGTAGAACGCGAGCAACTCCGCGGGCGATGGCTAGTAGACCATATAAAAGATTTTTAGTGACACTAATGAATGATGAACATCAGCTGAATAAGCTGTAAACACTTGAGGGGTATTCTTTTAATAAGATCTAGTAAAATTGTAAGGATGTTATTAAAATCACAAAATGGCAGCCTTTGCTACTTCTATGATATTCCAATTAGATCTCTATCATATTTTACTACTTCGATGTCACTATTCGACATTGCCTATGTAATTATTTGACATTAATGTATTCTACGTGCATAAGTACTTCCATTATTCGTTTTAAAAACGTTTCTAATGAACTCATCCACGTGGTGAATCCCAAAGCTGGCAGCAAACTCGGCTTGGTCACTAAACTTCGAATAAAGCCTTAAATAATTGCACATGAACCCAAAATCAGCGAAGCATACCAAGGCATTTCTAACACGCAAACGTCCCCTGACCAACAATGCCACGGCGGCTGCAAACCCCAAAAACTGTAAGTACCTACATAGCTATGACTACGAGTAGATATAGGTACCCTAAAAATGTACTTTGGGCAAACCGGCTCAACACGCACACATGCACAATGCACACAGATGCAATTGCACGCACACTGCAGTCGAAAGGGCGAAGGGAAATTTTGGCAATATTTTTTGGTGTTCTGCTAACACGGCTGATAAAGGTGCGGCAAATAATTTAAAACAATAATAAAGATTATATCTGCAGAAGCAAATTATACAGTATATTAAATGCAAGTAACTATCCTTATTTTGATATTATCTGATTTTAAATTTATTAAACGCACATCGTCTTTACTTTATATTAACAAGAATAATTATACTCATATTTCAAAGCTTAATATGAAACGAGTTAATAAATTGTAAATAATAACCAATTTAAAGTAGAATGTATGTATAGCTAAAAACGTTAAACATGATATATTTTCTCAGAATTTCAAAATGTATGAGCTACGAGTATATCTCGCACAGAGAATCCTAGTGTGAAGATTACTAAGATATAATTTTCACATTGAGTAAACCATCTTTTAAATCCTGATATTCTGAATACTCTAGCATTTGGTCTACGACGTGACGTAGACGTCTACGACACGCTACGGGGCTACGCCGCCTCTACGTCATGCTACGCCAATATAATTTTGTCGCACTTTCTTTTAGAGACTCTTTTGCATAGTAAAATGTTAACCATCTCTATATCGAATACTCCTTGCAGTAATTTGGGTGTGTGCATGTTTACGTGTGTGTGTATGTTTGTTTGTGTGAAGGTGATCATTATATCGAGTGCTAGAGTATAGGTCTGTAACCTACGGCTTGGAAGAAAGTTTTAAGCGCTCTTTTTGGATCAGAATTTGGAGTTGTAATGTTGCAATTTTTTGCGTCATGGAATACATTTTTAGGAAATTTATTAGGGATGAGCTCATTAAGACACTCATTAAGAATTTCTGAAGAAGTCAGAAAGAACAGTAGACAATGCTCTTAGCATTAAGTCCTCCTAGCACTAAGTTGTTTGTGTGAAATTTTTAAATAAATAAATAAACAGTGTTGTAAAACTTATAAACTACTTATTCGTAGGTATGTTTTGTTAGACACTGTTAGATATGTTTTTAACTGACTAGATGTGTCTGTTTGTTTGTCTGTAGCCTCGTAACTTTGAAAGTAGAGTTTCAATTTGGATCCGGTTTTCTTTATTAGAAAGCTGTTTGATTTGAGATGATTCTTACATAAGTGCATCCATTTCTAAATTAGGAATGAGGATATTCTTCAGCTCTGAAAACCAGTTTTGAGGAATCTTAAGCATAATAATAGCAGTTTCAATCATTCAGTTCATTCTGTCTATACTCCAAGGTATGACGATCATCAGCTATTGAAAATAATCTAAAGAGATTTGAATTTTTTATTTAACTAACTTTTTTTTAAATAGCCATTGTAAAGCACCTTTCCCACTGACGCGTTAAGGGCATTACATTAATTTAATTTTTGAGTACCTCACCTCATACCTCACTCGAGGGACGAGGGCCTAAATCAATTTGAGATTGATTGTTGTGAGTAATGGGACCCATCGATTTATTGAGGACCGATGGGTGTTATATAGGACTTCGGGTATATTTATGGACCAACAATATTTTAAATTATCTGTGGGTACCTATAAAAATGTAAATACAGTCGTGATCAAAAATGTAGCGGTTCACGTAACTAATTCAGTATTTATTTCTTTTTGGAATTTCATATAATATTTTCTAGAAATTCTTATTCATAAGAAAAAAGAGGTATTTTTGTTTCTAGTAGGTAAATGTACAATAGTCACGTACGTGAATGTGTCATGAATGTGAACTGCCAATGCAAAACGTGAGCATATTCTTTCATTTTATTTTCCCGAGTTTATTCAAACGAAAATGTTGACCACCTGTCTGTGCGGGCGATGTTTTCACGGTAAAAAGTGTTTTCCGACGCGAAAGTGTCGTGAAAAAGTGATTTGAAAGATGGACGTAAATATGAATTTTGTTTTAGAATTTTTCATATAAAACGTTGCATGAATTAATCATTATAACAAAAGTAGCAAGTCGCAGCAAAGTTTCTTCGATTTGCTGCTGTCGAAGAAGGAAATTCGTACGTAATTACCCAGAAGTTGGCGTCAACTGATTTTAGACACATAATTAAATGTAACTACAATGTCGAAACGTAAAGCCTTCAAAAGTTTCACAACCGAGATTAACTTCCAAATATCGATGCAACTTGAACCGCCAAAATCGGTCGTCGGCGCATAGGTCAAATGCACTCTTCCGTCTCCTTCTAACCCGTTTTATAAAGAAGGAAGGCAGATAGGTCTCTAGACTCGAGAATGCAGTTTGTGTGCGTGTGTGGGTGATTTTTGGGGTACGCACATAGACAGTAGATTTATGATGTGACTGCGTATCGCAATTGGCGTTGTTGCGATGGAATACTTTTTGTTTCCTGCGTGCCAATTTTAATTTATACTCAGGTATCAAAATGTCACCTTATTTTGTACCTCTGTCCAAAAATAGGGTGGCATTTTGACTCTAGACTTAGAAATTATTCATAAGTAAGGCTGCAAACGCACTTTGAGGCCAGCTAGACGGCCAGCAGGCCTAGGATGCGCACGCGAGATATTTGTCATGTCGTTCTGTCAAAATGTAAGGATTTTGCACCAGTTTCTGAACGATTGCATTATCTGTGGTAATGTTGTCGACAAAACGGGTTCGTGGCTTAAACGCGCTTTCTTTTTATCAACTTTTGACACTTCGGCTAGACTATTTACTAGTACTTTCTGAGGACGACATAAGAGTCACGCAGAAGTGTCAAAGTTAAAGATTCAAGGGCACATTTTGACGACAGCATTACCACAGATGGTGCAATAGTACAAAAACTGATGTAAAATGCCTTCATTTTGAAATAAGAAATAAGAAATAAGAAACATTTATTGTAGAACTGTGTACAGGAGATCTTAAAATATAATAGTTTCAACAGCCTACCCATTCCGGGCGAAACTACGAGTAGACAAAATATCTCGCGTGCGCATCGTAAGCCCTGCCGATATCTTACTTATTCCTTCAAAATGTGTATTGTCAAGTCGCAACGAATAGTCACCATCAAGCATAAAATTCTTGTTAGTCTCATACTAGGCGGACTGTATTTATGGATTTGCCTCCCACACAAGAGGAAGACAAGTAATTTATTATATGCTTAGGGTAAGCAGTATTTTATGGCGCTTTCCCTACTTATTCTTATGAAGACGACCCTTACAGAGTTATGGACATGTTTTCAGAGCCGCATTCTTACATCTTTAACAACGTCTGGTTACAAGGTCGATGAAGGATATAGAAAAAAGCGATTCTCTTCACACCTACACGATATCGACAAAAATATCGGTTTCAGTGCAGCTGCCACGGTGTTAAAGAAAATATTAGAACAAATGGTACC
This sequence comes from Eulithis prunata, assembly GCA_918843925.1. Taxonomy (NCBI): domain Eukaryota; kingdom Metazoa; phylum Arthropoda; class Insecta; order Lepidoptera; family Geometridae; genus Eulithis; species Eulithis prunata. The sequence goes on along the minus strand of OU974018.1, from coordinate 8,740,807 downwards.
TACCTCATCATCATCATCATCATCGGCCATCGGCCATTTAAGTAGTGCCTGTATTTGGCCGGGGCAAACATATTTTTTTAGAGCTCTAAGTGGTACCGACCCAGCTATTTACTACCTAAAGGATGTGTGTGTGCGCCAAAGAGATAACCGTTCAAATAAGATACAAACTATAGATACACATATGATTGGTCTCAAAATCCCCTTGAAGTGTTGACTTTTTGTCTAATAATCCCGTGATTTCGTAAAGGGTCTGGGGCAAATTGAACGGAGCCCAGGTCCCACATTTTTTTTAAACTTGCAATTGTGTAACTTTGTTACAATACACTTACAATGTAGTTTTTAAAAATGTAACAATGTCATTATAAAGCAGCGGGAATCATTCGTTATTACACAATTCACTTCGAAATATGCGTCTTTTTCAATGTTGTTCATCGTATTTACAGGTGTTTACGTCAAAATGATTACTTTATTTTGCGTTTTCGTGACTGTTACTGCATAATACATTATCATAGAAGAAACAAATGTTATCAATGACAAAATAAATGTAAAAATTAAGTAAATATATGGAAATCGGGACCTGAAATGCCCCAACGCCTTTAGAGTGAAAGGGATTTTGATTCTTTATGGTCCATTAGGATAAAATCTAATAAAATCCGAGATTTCACAAAGTTGATTTGGAGTGGAAAGTGCCTTAAACTTTGATTATAGATCACGTAGACCATTGCCTGTCGAATTACGGCAGGAGCGAAGGGTTAAAATTAACGGTGTGTAAATACTGCTTGTAAGGCAACGCTTAAACATGGTACAAGCAATAAAAAGTAACATTAATTCGAAGTGTTTTAAAATCTGAAACTACGCGCCATTATGCCAGTGTCCTAATTGTTGGTTGGTATAGATATAGTTTTATTTAGACTTAGGTAGGTACCTACTTAATATAATTTAAGCGGTTTCAATCTAAAAATCACAAAAAAAGATTAAGTAAGTTATTAATTATAACTCAAGAATATATTAATTATTACGAAATTAGGTACTTAATACATAACCAAAAAAACATCAGTCAGGATAATCAAACGAAATTCAGGATAATTCTTTAGAATGTATCTTCTATCTAAAAATCTAAATATATAAAACTCTTTTGAAGCTGACTGAGAATCAACGCACAGCCTAAACTATAAATCCTAGAGTTATAAAATTTGGAGGGGTGTATCCTTATAGTGTAGAGGTGCACTAAGAAAGGAATTTTGAAAGGTCACACTCTAAAGGGTCTAGAACGCGAGCAACGCCGCGGGCGACGGCTAGTTACAAATACAATTTGAATTCATTTGAGCAGAGTGACAGCCTATTTCCCACAAAAATGAACAATATTCGGGAGGTGTGAACTCCTCGACGTCTGAAACGGCAATAAAGGGTTTTTCTGGTTATCTATTTCGTAGTCAAGGAATTGATTATACTGTACATTCCATATAAAACCGGTAGTGCAGTTGAGAACAGCTAGTTTGGTTCTAAAAGTGACTCACCTGTTGATGGTTGGCGTCTGGTTTCTCGCTGCTGTCTGAGACGGAAGACGTGGAAGGCTTCTTACAGAACCCTGGGCAGTACCGTCTGCAGAGGCACCTGAAAACATTCAAAATTAAATGTTTTAGGTATTTAGGTGAATGAATATCGAGTCATTCTCACGATAAAATTAATTGTAATTTGGTTGGGATACCAGAAAGACCACAAAATGGCAATACTTATAATTTGTTGAGTTTTATCACCAGATTTATGAAATCCAAACCAAAACTCTATCATATTTTTATCAGAAATAACCCTCATTTCAATTTAGTATACCTACTTAAATGAACAATTAAATATTGAAGTGGACGGAGTTGCAATAAGCCAACGAAATAACAAAGATGGAGAAAACTGGTTGTTTAAGAAAGCTGAAAACATTCTTTTAGAAAAAACGATGGAGGCGAAGCTGAATTTTTTTGGCCGAGTATGAGTAACATTATGTTTCTTACATGATTCAAATCGTCAGAAAGTGTTAATACTACTCGTACTTATTTTTATTTTTCGTAAATATACATTAGCTTACGGTAGCGGACATAAAGCATGTATGTAGTTTTTTGCAATTCTATAACAACTACCGGAAGTAAACGAGGCTGCTTCCGGCCAAATTGGCTGCTGGCCAGAACTTGTCTATTTTATCTTGTCAAACGTCCATTTGGACAACCCTAAAATTGCGGTTCAAATAACCATTATTTTGGAGCGACGTCTATCTTTATTAATTTTATAGGATACGCTCGAAACGGAAAACTAAACCGGACCATCAGAACAGAAAAACAAAATGTAGATACGGTAAAAATCGCTAAAAGTCGATGGAGAAGCGCCAATATAGTTTTTTCTGGAATTCTATAAAGCGCCATCTAGCACGCTACTTAAGCACTATTCTAGATCGCGCAAACAAAGTTATCACGGAGTTTGAACATAACTAACACTACCGAATATCTCCAAAGGTCGCGCCGCGCGAAAGATCTTCACTTTTCGTTTAGTACGAAAGCAAACATCCTATCGCGTTCTCCTCAGAGCCCCGAGTCTGTGCATTTGTTTTGACTTTCGACTCGAGTGTAGCGCACGCAAAAGCATTCGCAAAGAGAGACATTTTGTTGGGAATTGCACAATTCCCAAATCTCCCACTAGAGGCGCTTATCCGGTTTTCATACAAAATTTCTCGCTTTGCGAATGCGTTTGCATGTGCTATACTCGAGTCGAAAGTCAAAACAAATGCCGTATTCGTCAATCATCATACTTACTCAAAGTATATCTATGACTTTGAATAAGTATGATGATTGGCGAATACACCTATCACACAAGTAAATTACTTACGTAACAAAGGAGCCTTGGTAGAGCTGTTCATTCTATTCGATTCATCCCATCTGTAACTCAATGATCGATACCTGTGTTCCAGCAAATGGGTTCACGGAACCCAATTACCTAACTGCACACTCCGACAATCTGCTTTGACCCGTTTATTGAGTTATCCTATGATATATCTACCTACAGCTATACAAAGGTTTGTACCTACAAGATCTCGTAGTAGCTTGTAGGAGCTAAGGCTTTGAATGTCTTTGTTATAGCTCTACTATAGTTGCTAGTCAGCTTATCTAAACGTGCCCTCATCTTCAAAAGCCCTTAGATAAAACTGTGATTAACCATCCACAAGCGATAATTAATTTAAACTAAATGAAAAGAAATGTTTTAGTGAAGAGTAAAATGTCGTGCATTGTGGACGTGCTTTGTGAGGTACCTTATTAAATAGCAAGTGGGTCTTTTCGTATTAAAACTAACATAATGGAGACTGATTCACAGTAGTTAGGCAGTAACCATTTTCCACAAAAAATTACAGTAAAAGTATTCGCAAAATTGATAGTAAAAGAATCCGAATACAAAACGTATCTAAATAGTATAGTATAGTACAAAGTGTAATAAAGGAGACGTTCAATATTTTACGATTGAGTTCACATTTCGATAGAAAGTGGATTGACGTGAAACCTTTGTCAAGAACCTTTCAACTGAAGCCTCATCCGGGTGTGTCGTACGTAGAGGCCATGTCTCTATGTGTCTTCACTAATACACGTCACTGAGTTAGATAGATAGATAGAAAACTCTTTATTGTACACCACTTTTACAGAAATTATAAAATAAACACAGAATTCATTATTCTTATGTGAAATACGATGGGCGACCTTATCGTTATGACCTTTCTTGTTCAACAAGAAAATCAGTAAAAACCATAGTCAAATACTCGTATACATTGCACTTCAAAACAGCAACTTGAAGTAGACATAGACATAGACAGACATTTATTTGCTTATAAAGTAACACACAAAATACACCTACAGAACTAAACTAACAACACTACAAAGAAATAAAATTACACAGAAAGAAAAATGAGATGAGTGGATTGAGTAGGCAGCTAGGTAAGCTGGCAAGTGTTTGTGTAAGTGGTAATGAACAGGCCGTCTATCTGACTGAACTGATCATTACTAGAGAATAAAGAAATGACTACGAACCGGATAACTCATATAAAGCGGTCCCCAACCCAACAGACGACATCGATGGATGGCGAACACAAAACTACTGTTCTTTTGGAAACCTTAGCAGTGAACTTCTTCAGGATGATACTATAAAGATACATTTGATGATAATGATTCAAAATTAGTGAATTAAAGAAATAAGTCAGCTGAAGCAGCGAAAATAGCAACACAATATGACAAGCAACGCTGGAATCCACTAAACCGACGATTTGACAGACAACGTGGAAATTGACTTGATGGTATTCTAGAATTGACAGGCCCGAATTCGAGTTTTCCCGCGGGAACCTTTTTTAGTATCGGGATTATATCCTATCTTTCTCGATGACACAATGCCTATATAAAGAGACAAGCACATGCGTGTTTTTTTTAGACGACAGCTGGCTGAAATAGGTATCCATTTGATAGTGATTTGGGACTAAATCCAACCCTTTTTTTCCTGATTCAGCTCCCTTCTCAATCTACATTACGCATGTCTAAACTCTAAAGTTGTTAACTATGTAACCTAACTAGGTTATGATAAAACTGTACGTTGCCTGAGATATATAAAGGGAAGTTTAAAGTAAGTACCTGCCTTACGACTTGATTATAGTCCCAGATTCATCACCATAACTGATTGAACAACTTTAATGAACAAAGGTGTTTCCTATCGACTAATAGAAATAACGAATATTAATCATCACTATTTTGTCGGTTTACCAATGATGCTTTGCACAATGCATACCTATTAATTAATATATTATGTATTAATATAATTACATAGTATAATTACTTTTTTTTCCGTTTTGTGATTAGGTACATTCTAATAAAAGTCCTTATTATTTAATTACCTAAGTTTAATATAGAAGTTACTTTATTAGTTTAGAGTGAATAGGTGGATTATAGCTAAGCGTGCTCCACCTTAGGCTGCAGCTACACTTACCATCAGGTGTGCTGGCAGCCAATACTTAGCTATAGCTCATTAAAAAAAAACATTGCATTGCGAAAACCTAGAGTTGTAAAGGCATATTGGAAAAGTCGTAAAACTATTTCCTAGTGTACCTATGTCACGTCATGGAAGCTTATTCTGACGAGCGGAACGCGGAGCATGGGTCGAGAGGACCACTTAGCTACGTATCCAATATTAAAAGTTTCACTACGCCACTCATAGCGAAACGAACTTTGTGGGTTTTTATGAGATTATGTGGCGTAAAATGAAAAGTACAGTCGTAGAGTAAACTGCTTGACTGATGCTTGCTTTGTAAAATGACAGGCAATTTGAGAAGGCGTGTCTTCTCTTGTAAAGTTATTACGTAATTAGTAAAGTATTACTATTGCATATTGCATACGTAATAGATAAGTAGAACATAGTTGATGGATATTAGCTGTATACTTAATGAATTCTAAGTCAGTTTATCTTTAAAAACAATGCTGTACTTCTCTATGAAACAATTTCCAATCAGAATGTTTATTCGAACCGTGCTGTTTGTTTTCCGGCATGATACAGTTGGTGCCGCTTTCCGGTAGAGGGCGCTCGGGACAATACGTCGAATGTGCCACACGTTTCAAAGACATTGCGTTCATTCCCGGTTTATTGTTACTGCGCCATTCGTATTTAGACATAGAGATATGTTTGATACCTTTTGTGAAATAGGGAGAGATTTGCACCATAGAGTCGTTGACCGTTTCTTTATATTAGTAAAAAACTGTCACTATCATCGGCGTAAAATTGTTACTAGAGCATTCTTTTCAATCAATCTTATAATTACAGCTCGAAAAAATGACTAGACTTAACTACCTAATAGTATTTTTTCGAAGAATATATTTTTTTATTACAATTTTCACATAATTTCTTCAGATGCAGGCTTGTCTTACGCCTCGTGATCACCAATTTCCTAACTAAAAGTTGACATACCTGATGAGAAGGATCCCGAACAGCAAGGCCAGCAGCGGCAGCAGCGTCCCGAAGCAAGCCAAGAACCAGGTCTGCACGTCCGTAAACCCTGAGAACACAGATAGGACTGCGCCAGGTCACATGCCAACATACACCAGTAATATACTCTATGGTATTTTAAAGGCTGGAATCCAGAGCACTAATTAGGTGAGTTCAACGGCTCAGATTAGTACAAGGATGAATTATTAAAAGTACCTCAGCTTGGATTTTAAGAAAAATAGACAATCATCCTGGAGAGCTCTACCAGGGCAGTGCTAAACTGCCCAATGACAAGAGTTCTGTCAAAATTCGTGGATCTAGTTTGAAACGGTGGTTGAGACGCGAGAAGGCGTATCAAAAACTGCAGCAAAAGTGAACGTCGATTGAAAAATGTTTTAAAGTTATGAAAAACAACCTTTTTTCATATTAAAAAAAGTAAACTCTAACTTAGTCATCGCTCTTTGATAAACAACTAGAGTAACACAGACAGGTAGAGTAGAAAAGTAATAAATTTCTGAAGCTGGCTATTATTTAACACCCAGAAGAAGAATAAATGATTGCACATGAAAAAGCGCCTATTTAAAACAACAAACGATGTTAATTTTGAAGCGCGAAAAGGTATAATAATGAACTCTTCGGGATACTCACTCATATTTTACTACGAAGCCACAAAAGGTGAAGATCAAATTATGTAAAATCAACAATGTTCAAATTAAATGTTCATCGCTCAACCCTCTCAGTTCAATCACGAAGATTTCAACCAATTACAACTCACTTCACGTATGTTCTAAATTCAAACGTTTTCTGCCCACGGGTTTGTACCGCGTTGGGCGCCAAAGATCTTAGCACGAATAAATGTGACAATCATAAACGTATCGTAATTCCGTATCCGAGATACACTGCGCGGTGATTCTACAGCTTTCGGTAGTCGAGTTGGTGTTAGCGCGCAATATGATTTGAGCACGTTACGAGTACGTTTACGTAATACAGAGACTGTTCTAACTTGTTCTTACTTGCCACGCAGTTGGAGCCTTGCCATCCCTAGGTCTAGATGTTGCTAAATTCAGTTGTAAACTTGTTACTGAAGCTGTAGGTAGAGGATGTATTTTAAACGAATTACATTAGAGTAGTAGTAGTACATAAAATAGATAAAAGAAGGTTACTTCTGTGCTTAAATTAATGTGTATAAATTACTTTGCTATCATTTTTTGAATCTCCAATTTACTTTTGGAACATTAGGACAACTGATAAGTACTAAAATAATAGAAAGTGTTTGACCCATGTTGGGCGCCAATTAACAATTCAATGGATCTTAGCAATGATAGATTTCTAAGGCTAAGTCTAAGAAAGATAAACCTCTTTTCTCATGACTAAAGTGACAAAATAATACATATCCCAAAGGAAGTTTAAGTTTAACCACTTCATTGATCATTTTCTACATGAACGTTTCCAATCAAAGCGAGACCTCAATAACTTTGGTAGTGAAATAGCAATGTTTACGCCTAAATGATGAACCTTTGGACCTTTTGGAACATTCGCACAGCTGATAGGTCCTAAAAGAATATAAATGGTTTGCCCCATTTTGGGCGCCAATAAATAAATCAAGGTATTTTTAGCAATGAGAGATTTCTAAGGCTTATGTGACATAAACCTCTGTTGATATGGGTAAAGTGGCAAAATAATACATAGCCCGAAGATAGTTTAAGTTTAACCACTTCATTGATCATTTTCCACATGAACGTTTCCAATCAAAGCGAAAGGTCGATAACTTTGGTAATGAAATACGATGTTTACGCTTAACTGATGAACCGTTCGTCTATTCCATGTAATATGAAACAATAGTGGCCTGATGCTGTAAGCGTTCGATAAAATGTCGTTGGGAAAAGTAGTGATCTTAGTTTGGCAAAATAGACGACACAAGATGAGCGAAGAAGAAAAAATAGCGACTGGTGACAGTTCTGAGAAGCATTTGATAAAATTTTCAAGATAGTATTGAACGCATATCCCTCGTAAAAGGCATTAAAAGCCTTTCAGATCTGCATTGGGCGTTTGCACACTGGCCGTTACTGACACGTATTTATACAATACCGACAGTGCAATATCTCTTAAACAAAAATATCGGTGTCGGCGCCAACACGGTGGGAAAGCGCCTAGAAAAATGTATGAGCTTAGCTCTCATGATGCGTAAGTGTCGTGTCAGCTTAAAGATCAAGCAATGTTGGTTAATCGGTTACCCTTCGGCCATCTTGGTATTCGCTGTAGTAGTTTCCAATTTAAACAATCTCTAAATTTTCAATCAATGACAACACTTGCCAATTTCAGCTAGTTATCTAATTACTTTCAGACCTGAGCAAATAAAATACTGTAACAGCCCAGAACCTCATTTACTTTCAAATTTTAATGCTTCCAACTAAAATCTCCACTTAATCGCCTTACAAACATTATTTAAATTCCCAAATTGCTTCTGAATACAGATGAAACGATTTACATAACAATATTAGCTTGGATAGTAGGTGCTTGCCTAAAGTCTACTGCCAAGACTCGCTTTAATTCTCACAACGTTCTGAAGTTTCAGCTTGGTTTTATAATGGCGACTAAGACCACGACTTCTATTAAATAAACAGTGTTTTTGCGACTTGCGAAGTGCGACTTCACTGCGTCGTGTTAAATAATAATTCAGTGCCAAAAAAATACGCTGCGCACGTTTGGCATCCGATTGAAAACATTGATTCCGCTGTCAATCTTTACTATGAAATCTATTCTTCTGTATGATTGTGTTGGTTATTAATATAGATAGATAGATAAACTCTTTATTGTACACAAAGAAATAGACTATAAGGAGAAACAATTTAAGCTATATTTAAATCAACAAGGAGAGTCCTTCGTCTTAAACATTTTCATAGCGTTTTAGACGCGGAGGCATAGGAAAGAGTAGATCTACTTGGACGCAGTAGCACGTCTGAAGTTAGAAGTTCTTGGCAGTAAGCCAGGTGGAACTATAAAACAGCTGTCATTTAAATTCAAATGCTCAAACTTGCAAAATAAGTTGTACAATGAGGCTTCGATTCGGTTCGGAAACTGCATTTCGATATGATAAACAGGAAATTCTTAGCAGTTATTTTTCGAAAACTTTTCGTGTAGTATTATGTGGCTTTAGTTAATAACAATTTCGGCGACTTCAATAAAAATTGTACTTACTATAGGTTTGGGTTGTAAGATTTTTCGATTAATCTAAAAGATTTCTAATTTTGTTTCTTATAGAGACTCCCAGCTGTAGAGGTTCGAATAGGCTGACAGTTTGGAACCCGTTTTGCCCTTCTATCTAAACTTTTTTGTATTCATTCCGAAGCCGCGGAAGCGTATTAAAACGCTTTCAGAAAGTTTATCTTTTGTTCGCTCTGAATAGAAGATGTGAGCTTGGAAACTATTCTATTTTCCCCTTCTTTGAATGAAAGTAGGTGCTTGTATGAACGACTTCGTGATTACGTATGAGCTGTGGGAAGCTGCTGTCAAAATATATTTCACTCACTTGACACTGGCTAAATTGTCTGTCAAAATGACGGACAGAGGTTATAAATAAAAGCAGAAGAAGAAAATCTGAAGACATTTTTATTCTTTTGCAAAGGTACTAATAATATGCAATTTTGTTTTTATTTTGTTTTGTTTGGCAAAAACAAATAATACTCTATTGTTAATTAATCTAATGAAGTGAATTAACAAGATAAATACTCACTTGTATCCGGAGCTAGGTCATTATCCACCTCATGCCCGGTTATGTTTAGCATGTAGGCACTACTGTTCCCTCCTACAGGCTTCCCCACCTCAACCAGCTCCACGTAATCCACCTTCTTCAGCACATCACTACTGTTCCTCCCATCACTATCGTTCTTAGAACTATAACCACTTTCGTTTATCTTAGCGGCAATGAGGAATTCAAATTTCGGCATATCAACGAACTCTGATTCTGGTTTGAAGAGAATATCTGTGATTGATTCTTCTCTATCGGTTTCAGAGTCTATGATATCTTCGAGTAAGGAGCTTGATATGTTTAGTTGCTTTTCTATTGCGTCGTCGTCCTTCGGCAAGTCTTGTGGCTGTGGTCTCGCTCTGTTAACAGATATTCCTTCGTCTCGGTCTTGCTCAGCGTTGACTATCGCTTCCATATTGCTGTTAGAACTTATGTTGGTCTCTTCAGCGGTTTCATCATCATCAGTAGCGACGACTAACGTGTCAGAGTTGGGATCGACAGGCAGGCTGAAGTTGTTATTTGTGGGGAATTTTATAACTATATCTGTAGTATTATCATAAGATTTTGGATTAGTGCTACTTGGAAGCTGGTGGTTGGTATCACCAGAATTTGAGCTGCTAGAATAGGCTTGAGAATTAGAACTATCAGAAAAGCTTTGAGGATTTGAGCTGTCGGAATAACTTTGGGAAATTGAACTGCCGTAAGTTGGAAAGTTTGCATTCCCTGTGTATTGAGAATTAGTGTTTCCAGAATAAGATTGAAAGTTTGAGTGGGGTTGGGAATTAGTGTTGCCAGAGTACGGCTGGGAATTTGAGTAGGGTTGGGAATTAGTGTTGCCATTATATTGAGAGTTAGTGTGATAGAGTTGGGAGTCGTTGTGGGTAGAATAAGGACGGGAGTGCACTATATCCGCCGTGATGAGAGCGTTGAGAAGATAGAACATTAGTTTTAACTTTACGTTTGTCATTTTGGTTCAATCCATGGCCTTATTCCGAAGTCGAAGTGTCAGTAGACAGTAGAGCGCCACCTGGTGACCTGAAACAAAATTATATTTGAGTATTTTGCTTGTTGACAAATGTAATAGAAATACAAAGGTGAGGCAAGTTGCGTTTAATATCAATATAGCTCAATAACAGTTCAATTGAATAAACTACTAAGACTTTTAGTTTCATTGTGATACCTAACTACATTGCAACAGCTAAATTGTACCAAAATATTCAAAAGTAGCACACGATATTGCTAACGCACATCCTAATATTAACAAGTTATCTCGAATGAAATCCCGCCGATGCAGAATCTGTCGCAGTTGAGTTTATACTATGCATATCTCACATACTGCATTCTTGGATTAGAAATAGGTATCTATACTTGTTCTATTTACTCTTATTACTAACTATTTAGAGTTGTAAAAATTTCTAGTAGACGTGTCCTATGAAGCAGTGTTATAGGCAAATGCCTTAGCGTAAAGTGAAGTGGGTCATCTGTTTATCGTGCTTTTCTTATAAAAAATAATACTTTGAATTGCTATATTCACCAAAAAGCCACGAAAATGTCTCTTAAATAATATGTTTGCAATATTTAAAACAGTTAATTAGCACGAGTCACAATCCTTAGATCTGTTGTTACCTAACTCAACTCACGATCTTCGAAAAAAAAAGCACTAAATAATAGTGCAAGAACAGCCTACATCAATAAATCAAACAAGAAAGCAATATAATCAATTGTATCACAGATATACGCTACATTTCAGCGGAAGGCAGCTATTTGTCAACGCCACGGCGGCGGCACGGTGAGACGGTGACACTTATTGGAGGAAATGGGACTTCTCTATTCCATCAGTGCACGTCGCTCACTTACGTGTGCATTATTGGTTAAAACCCCACCGATATTACACAACAATACTCACAATAACACAAGAAAAACTACAAAAAATAAAAGTGCTAATGTTGCTTCTAAAAATGACAGAACTCGAATCCTACTAATCTATTCGCTTTTTCTTCTTCTTCTTTTCTAACTATATGGCCTCTGTCCGTCATTTCGACAGACAATTTTGCCAGTGTCAAGTCAAATATTATCAGTGAAGTCATGTCATTCATCAAATCGGCTGTCGTTTGTTTTGAAGGGAAAATGGTGAAATTTTCCTTTGAAAACTTGAAAACGAAATCTATCATTTCTAGTTAATCACCTTAAATACATTAATTCCAATGGCTCACACTTTATGCCATGACTACAAGTATTGTTGGTTAAAATTCCACCAAAATTAAACAACAATACTCGCTATAACACAAGAAAAAGCATTAAAATAAAAGAGACGGTGTTGCCCTAAAAATGACAGAACTTGAATCTATTCGCTTTTTCAGTACCACTATCACGAACAAATCTGACATTCGCCGCGTTAACGTTTTCGAGTTATATTGCGGGTCAATGCCAGCTCGACTGCGAACCGTTGTAGTGTCACCGCGCAGTGTATCTCGAATACGCTAGCGGTACGATACGTTTGCGATTGTCACATTTATTCGTGATCAAGGCACAGATAACGATCAGCAAACTTGACATAAAGTCAAATGTCTAATGAGTTCTAAAGATTGCCGGTATATCACATTGAACCTTATACAACTGCAACAAAGTACCTTTTAAATTGAACTCCGGTTCATGCTGACACGTGCTCGGTCGAATGATGTGACCTATCCGATAAATCTTCTAGGATAGAGTAGCACTTAACGGCCCCTAAGCGATAGTTAACGGATGCTTTTTCTCTTTCTAATAGATTGGGTACGAGTGAGATAGATACAGGGTGCAATTATTAGCTGACTAGAGAAAATGTTCCTTGTTATTTCTAGCAGGAATTTTGAAAAGTACACTTGTGTAATCAACCTTCCTATTTTTTTTTATTTTCAAATAAAACAAAAAGCGAAGACAGATAAAAGAAGAAGCCTGTCGAAGTTCTCGAACTAGAGTAGAGAGAATTAGACTCAATCTTTCGAGAAACTAACGCATTGAAAGTTTTACATCCTTTTCATACTTACACCAAGTATGAAAAGGATGTCAAAATTTTAACGCCCTATCTTATAAAAAGTTAGAGTAGACATTATGTCTTGTTTAACATACGTAATCAGGACATAATGTCCACTCTAACTTTTTATAAGATAGACCATAATACGTTGTATAAAAAACACGCAGTGAAAAACGGAGTGTTACATTAGGAACGTTCAGGTTCAGGCGTATATAAAATGTCACATTTATCAATAACACTCTAATAAGCTCTGTCGTATCAACAGAAAATTAAGTAAGATGTCCTAAGTCGAAGTTCTGTGGTTATAAGATACTAGCTGACCCGACAGGCTTTGTCCTGTCATTCAAACTCTTACTGTCAAACAACTGACAGTGTGATTTCAAATGTGACATTAAAAAAGTTTTTATTGAAAAGGTTAAGGAACTTTCACCCCCTCTTTCAACCCCTTACAACAATTTTTTCGCATTAAAAAGTAGCATATGTCCTTTCTCAGACTCTAGACTATCTGTGTACCAAATTTCATTCAAATCGGTTACGTAGTTTTTGCGTGAAAGCGAGACAGACAGACAGAAAGACAGACAGAGTTACTTTCGCATTTATAATATTAGTACGGATAGTTAGATTTTGACCACAGCTAAAAATAATAGCACTTAGTACACTCGAACACTAAATTACATAGCTAAACAAAAACACAACACTAAAATACAGCTGAAAGTTTGTAAAAATGCATTTTCCCGTTACGATAGCGATGACTGACCGTAGTATATATATCCCTTAACGATTCGCCCATATTTACCCGCGTGCTGACGGCCAATCTGTCACGTCCAATGTTTCTCAGCTGAAGTGACGTCACTCGTTAGATTGCGAGGATTTATGGAGGCAGTTTGTTTCCCGAGGTCAGTTGGACGACCTTTATTTATGTGCGACTCTAGAGATACGTTCTGCGTCGACGATGTATCATTTTGTTTAAAAATATGGATGTCGCCCGCGGCGTTGCTCGCGTTCAAGACCCTTTAGAGTGTGACTTTTCAAAATTCATTTCTTAGTGCCGCCCTACACTATGTACCCTACAAATTTCATACATAAATTTCCGGGTAGTTAAAATTTATTTGAAGTAGTCGCTGATTGCGACATCATGACCTCAGAAACTGACTTAAAATCGCCTTTCAACTTCTTCTTCTTTTAAACCTATATGGCCTGTGTCCGTCATTTCGACAGACAATTTTGCCAGTGTCAAGTGGTGAATTTTAAATAATATAAGTTACTTCATTGTCAAGTCGGCTGTCGTTTGTTTTGAAGAGAAAATGGTGGATTTTCTCTTCAAAACCTGAAACGATTTTTCACATTCAGAAAAACCACTGTACACACATTTATTCCAATGGCTCACACTTTATGTTACGACCTAAGTATTATTGGTTAAAATTCCACCAAAATTAAACAATAATACTCAAAATAACACAAGAAAAATGATTAAAATAAAAATGCTGTGTTGTTTCAAAAAATGTGAAAACTAGATTCGCCCTTCAACGTAAACTGCATATATTCTCCCTGTCACTATCTAAACAGAACGAGATACTTCTGTCTGACAGAAGTTTAGAGTCTCTTATTTATAATCAATTTTGGAAAACCGATTCAAAAGGCTAACGTAATAATAATGTTTTTGCTCAAACATGAAAAGGATTTCTGTGTACGCCCCGGGTTATGGAACTCCATAAGCCCACGGATCGGACTATATGGGATTTGCTTTTATTTATACGCGAAGAAAAGACATGACAAAATATTGTACAGAAAATATGTGATATGTAAGTAAAACGAGAGCAGTTTCTCAGCAGCGAACAGTAGTTAACAGAATTGGGATTTCGTATTGGACGCTCTGTCACTAAAACGATGGGGACCATAAATGTCGATTTTAGGCAATTAATGTTTTAACTTACCCCTAATGTACGGGCAGAAATTACTAGATATAATATACTAGCGGTCTCCCGCGGCGTTGCTCGCGTTTGAAGTGACTTTGCAATATTCCTTTCTTAGTGCGCCCCTACACTGTATAAGGATACAACCCTCCAAATTTCATACCTCTAGGACTTATAGTTTAGGCTGTGCGTTGATTCTATGTCAGCTTCAAAAGAGTTTTATATATATTGATTGATAACAGAGGGAATAAAACAGTGAATTATGTCACAAATCCAAGTCATAATTTAAGAAACGCTGTGGTGAAACCTCGGCTCAGCCAAGATTGGTAATCATCAAATCTGCGTTTTTTTGCAAATCTGCACAAATCAAGACTTGAGTGACTACTTCAAAGCAAAATACGCAAAAAAGCGCTATTTTATGTAATAAATCCGATTCACATTAATTAAAACCTTTTTTTACAGCCGTGGAATTAAGCCGAGAGTTACCTAAGTATCTGGAAAAATTGCCAGTAATTACATTTTAAAAGCTGTTGAGCTCATATTAAAATACTCTGCCGTATTTTATGAGATCTGGGTTCTATCTGTACCCAAATAAAATTGGATTTTCATAAATAAAGAAACAATTTGACGGTATGTCGTAAATATGGTATCCTTGAATACAATTTTTTTTTTTACTATTATCTTACTGAATTAACACATACCAATACCGAAATGTTTAAAAAAACTTCTGGTGCTTTGACTCGAACGTAGAATTTAGGTATCTACCTAGGTATTTAATTATAAATACCATTACCCGTATTCTAAGTACAACGCTACCATATCTGTTTAGTTATTTTCAAATACAAAGCAAATACCTCCTGCAAAACAATCCTATTCAAACAGTGATCATATATACCTAGTTGTTTACCAATAAAATAACGACAAACTCTCGACAGACGCTTTTCATATAGAAATGCAACGTTGAAAATGTGCATCGCAATAAAAATATTTGGAGGTCTCTTTTTTTTTTTTTTTTTATTATTTGGCGTCGCACTGTGTTTGTGCATTTGCCATTATACGTGGAAAATTAGGGAAACAATAAATAATAAAAAAGCGCGGGATCTGGCATGCGGGTTAGGAAGGATCAGTAGGGTTAGGGATACAAAAAAAATAAAATATAAACAAAGGTAGAAAATATATACAAAAGGGAAATATGTACAAAATTAAATTTCTAAGTTATTCATATAGATAAAAGATGATAAACAAAGATATATACAAGGGTCAAGGATAGCTAAAAGGATATTAACACTAGTAGGAAGGGGAACGGAGCTCTCTTTGTGGACTACGGATTTTATTATTTTTAATCGCTCAGCTTTTTTCAACCAAAGAGTTTCGTTTGACAATATTTATTTTGTTCAACTGTTTTCAACTAAATTCATTTTAGAAAATGCACCAGTACTTATATTCAAACATTTAAAATGCTTCAATGAAGTTTTGTTTTGTTTTATTTAAAAACGTTTTGATGTTTTAACACTTGGTTATTTGTTTTTCAAACTTCTATTCTAAGGCTATTGTAACATCATAAGGCATAATCATAACAAAACATCAGATCAGCATGCTTACATCTAAAATAGAGAATTTCCAAAAATGAAAAGTTTAGTAAAAACTAGTCTAGTCTAGTCGTTTTTAGTAGTCTAACTAACTAGTAGTAATTTAGTAGTCTAACTAACTAGTAGTAATTTAGTAGTCTAACCAGTTTAGTTGTTTAGTAAAAACTGAACGAAACCAATTTCAGTTCCGATTCTAATCCAAGTATATAAAAAACTCTATCGTTTTTATGTTGTAAGAAAAGGCCAACCACAACATAAACATCAGTTTCAGTAGGAGAGACAATTTACCAAGTCACTCTATTTGTTTTTACTGGCTTGCAATTAAGGCTACGATGTTTTTCGAATTCACCTTTTTTATGATTAAAATAATGGAACAAGCTGATAGCTCACCTGATTTTAAGTGGTAACTTCTGCCTATAACAATGCATTACCTCACAGAGCAAGTCCAATGAGGACGTGCCTGTAAGGCAATGCACTGCGTCCATCACTCTGAGACGTAAAGATCTTGAAGTCTCATGTGCCTGTAATTACACCGGCACCCTTACCCTTCAAACCGGAACACAGCAATGCGAGCATCGCTGCTTGGCGGCAGAAATAGGTACCTGGTTGAAGGTCTCTGAACCAAATAAGTACTTACAGTAAAATGGACTACCTTATATTTTTTTTTAAATAAAGCATATTAGTAGTTGGGCAGCAGTGGAGAAGACTCGTGCCGGACCGCAGAGACTGGCGTACTAAAGGAGACTTATACCCAGCAGTGGACGCATACAGGCTAAAAAGAAGAAGAAGAAGAAGAAGAAAGAAAGCATATTATATTTAACGATCTTCTTATTTTTCGAGGTCGTATTTACTGTTTTGTTTAGGTAAAATAAAACGAATGTGTTTTTATACGAAAGTAATACCACTGGGAGTTTGTGGCTTATGGATTACTTTTTGATGGATCGTGGTAAGGATATTACGTGGTAAGTTCTGTGAATTTACTGCCGGTATCGAAGGAATACCTCTCTATATCAACAATACACAACATTGTGTACAGTGAGCATTAGAAGTTAATTACTTTACCAGAGTTGTTTATTGCTTCTAATAAAAACTTTTTATAAAAAAAAGATACTATTTACCTACCATATTTTTCAGCCACAGAATATATTAGACGAGTCTCATCATCTTCTTCTTCTTCTCTTCAATAATGGCCTGTGTTCGTCATTTCGACAGACAATTTTGCCAATGTCAAGTGATATAATTGTAATAAATAAGTCAAGTCGTCATTTGTCAAGTCGGCTGTCGTTTGTTTTGAAGAGAAAATGGTGGATTTTCTCTTCAAAACCTAACACGAATTTTCACATTCAGAAAAACCACTTTACACACATTTATTCCAATGGCTCACACTTTATGTTACGACCTAAGTATTATTGGTTAAAATTCCACCAAAATTAAACAACAATACTCACAATAACACAAGAAAAACTATTAAAATAAAAGTGCTATGAGTCATTTCAAAACTCGTTTCCCATAGCAGTCTCATCATCATTTACTTTACAGTTTTGACAGACACATGAAGCTTTTCGCTTGAATAACAAAGTTCACTTCCATTGCTACGAGACTGTTGTAAAATCCCCGTCATTTTTCATCTAATAACAAGACTGTAAAAGCACGTAAAACGCTGTGTATTTTATGTTTGCTTCAAGCGACGTTAGAATGAGGCCTTCATTTGTCAAAGCAAGTTTTTTCTCTCCGTGGAATACCATGTAAAGCTACGCCATGCAATTTAGGGGCAAACATTCTTGTGAGTTATGGTGGTTGGTTCGAAGGCACAACACACGTGAACACAATTGTGGAAATCATCACTTTTTAACCCACTTCAAAAAAAGAGGAGGTTCTCAATTCGGTTGTGTTTTTTTCAGTAGTTTGGCTGTTAAATAAGTGTAACTGGAAAAACACGTCATCAACGTACCGACATTGCGTATTTTGCTTTTCTGTAGTGTTTACGATAGAACAGCCCCAATGAACTGCTATCATCATTATCATTATTTGACGATGAAGGCGTATCAAATTGAAGTCGGGTTTTCCAGTTTTTTAAACTTATAAATTGTTTTTCAACACACTTGCTCATAAAGTGGCTCTATGGTCACCGCAATTAGGCACATAATGATACCCATAATCAAACTGTGACTTTTTCATTGCTATAACTCACTAGTGAGTTATAGATTTTTTTTTTAAATTTTATTGGTTGAGTAGCTTTGTTACTAAAAAAGTTTTTATTCAAAAAAAAGATCGTGTTCAATAGAACAAATAAATGAATGTTGCTATTGCTTGCTCATTTCATGCAACTTCTTATTTAAATAGATAATTTTAACTCGTACGTGTTTAATAAATAAAATTTTCACTCAAATATAACTTTTGTTTTCTCTGTAATAAAAGAAAACTTTAAATTCCCCATTTTTTACGTGACAGAATAGGCGCAAGCCCTAAGCTCGGAAATTAAATAAAAAAAAAACCTCATCCCTTTAGTCTGTGGCCTATCGCAATGCGCGCGCATAGGAAAACTGATTAATTTTTCCCGCCATAGCGAAACATTTTTCACAACGCGTTTTCACTGTTTAAATTATAGTTATTTTATTCACAAGTGTGTTGAAAACCGTCGTATGATACACGTGTGTATTGGTGATTACCGTTCTCGGCTTTCTTAAGACCCTCGCCTACGGCTCGGGTCTCAATGACACCTCGGCGGTAATCACCAATGTACCACACTAGTACCATAATGTACTATAATCCCAGACCGAAAAACAAAAGGGGCGTTTAATTGACGGCATTGTATGTTTTATTGTTTGTGCCCTCGTAGCTATGAAAGTAGGGCTTCGATTTCAATGCGGTTTTGTAAGAAGGTTGACTTATCTAGGATGGTTCTTAGCCATTCTTGCAAAAATTGGTGGAGCTGTTTCCAAGTTACGAGGATATCATCAGCTCTGAAAACCAATTTTGATGAATTATAATTGCAGTTTGAGAAGTTTGATACGTATCTCAAAGTATTTGGATTTGATGAACAAATCTCCATACTTATTTATCAGCTCTTTTCACTGGGTTTTTAGGCTATTAACCAGATTTGAGTTATTTTCATGCTATATTTTACTGGCTGTATGCCGAAAACCTTTGCATAAGTAACAAAGGAAGGTACGAAACTGCTATAACCCGCTGCATAGGTAACTGAAGAAAGCACAGCCTTGTAAGCATGTGTTACTGGATTAATAGGTACCTACTGTAATAATTAAACATTGTCCCAGGCACTACAGTGTCCCGTTAAGTGTAGGCACTAGGCATAGGTTGCCTCCTGACGCTGTATAAAAATCATCTTCAATAGATGTCAATATATATAAAACTCTTTTGAAGCTGACAGAGAATCAACGCACAGCCTAAACTATAAGTCCTAGAGGTATGAAATTTGGAGGGCAGTTTCGTTATATAGTGTAGGGGTGCACTAAGAAAGGAATTTTGAAACGTCACACTCTAAAGGGTAGTAATATATATGAATATATACTATTATTATTAGTTACCTACTTAGTTTTACCACAGATCATAATAATACTATAGGTACTAGTAGTTGTACCTACTCTGTGTCCATGCATAAGATTATCGATAATTCGATACTGCAGCGCTCTTCAGTTCAATAAGGTGTCAGCGCAATTAGCAACGTTGCAAGCTGCGATAACTCGATTGTCTCGACGCAAGCTGCTTGTTTTATTAAGAGTTTATTAAGTTGAAGCTTTTACTATAGTTTTAAGAATATTTATAGACGCTAATGGACTCTACTTGAAAATTGTATTGGATTCGGAAAGTGTTGTCGAAAATTCTAAATAATTCTTGTAAATAAATCTTCCACTTTAACAAAGAAGTAAAAACTCTATCATAAAAGTCATCATCATTGCTCTTATCCCACGCTAGGTGGGGTCGGCACTACATGTTTTCTTCTTCCACTTACTTCCATCATTCGTCAACTCTGAATCTACTCCTGTCACATACATATCCTCTCCGTTCATTTATTCATTCTATCTTAAAAGTAAGATTTAGATTAAAGAAAATAGAGGCACAGTACATAATTTTGAAATTCTCTGATCGGTTTCTGATGAGCACTGCACTAGACACTCACACCGTGTGACGACAACACTTTTGTTCGAGCCACTAGTGGCATGTCCATGTCGCAGTGAACAAACAAGCCCCCAAAAAGTTAGTTAGTCATCTTGAAAAACTTTTTATCATATTGGATTCATAACAAACGTACCCGGCTTCAACAGAAAACCTAATGAGTACGAGTTTTGTTTGCTAAAAGTTTTGAGCACCAATTAATTAGTTCTGTGAACGCTCCCTTTTGTTAAATAATTTATAATTGGGGAAATAGAGTGATTACTTTATTCTTGTTATTCATCTCTTTATTTTTTTATGAGACCGATTAATATTATAAGTTTATTGTAAACACAATAATATTGTTTTAATGACTAATTTATACTTATACGATAAAGTACAATGGGCGTCCTTAGCGCGAACAGCGATTTCTTCCAGGCAACCTCAACCTACAGTGTTAGGTATGAATGTGGATGGATGGAGAGGTAGAGGTAGGGCAAAGAAAAGACGAATGGATTGCTTATTACCAAGATGACGGCTAATGGAGAAGAAGCGCTTGAAGTGCTCGTGGCTAGGCTTGCTCAGTCAATCTTCACCGATTATCTTAGTTAAGCGATGTTCTGTGCGATCACTATTTGGATGGGTGACCGTTAGTGGCATTTACATCTGACCGCTTCCGTGCATCGGAGGGTACGTTAAACTGTCGGTCCCGGCTCTAGCAGTCGTTAAGCCACGACGGAGGCCTTAAGGCGGCCTAAAAACTCCGTCACCAGAGTTGGCCACTAACTCATACGAGCTTGCTTGCTTATGTACTTACCCACGTACTAAACTAAAAACTTTAAAATGAAAAATAATGATGGGTACGTAACTGCCTTCACTTCAGCTTCACATTTCTTGTCTGAGCAAGCCGTAAACCTAATTAGGATGATATCATTTTAATGAGCGACTTACCAAAGAAATTATCATTAAAAACTCACCATTATACGTTCGTATCTTTCCATGAATAAGCACCAGACACACTAATCAGTCCAAAACACATTAATTATCAGAAAAAAAGTCAATAGTTTCATCCAAAATACGATATTTTCAGAACAAAGGTCACGTTATCACACGTTTGCCGAAAACTCCATTCACAATTTCACTCACTGGCCTCAAAGAAATTTTCACGTTTTAAATTCAAAATTGTCATTTATAGAAGGTGGGAAAAATATCCAGTGGAATATCGCGTCATGTTTTATTCAGTTTTTGCTTGATTTAGCGTAGTTTTTGGTTAGAATTTCGATCGGAAGCCGGATTTTGGTCCAGACTCGGGATATTTAGCGAAGCGTCCAGCCCGGGAGATCTGTCGGGTTCGGGCTGAATCTCGCTCGCGTCGGTCGAAGCTGCATACGCCGCTGCTCCCCTCTTGCGTAATATTGTTAAATTGATACCTAGAATTGTATCTACCATGCTTTACAAAATAACAAATGTTATACTAGATAGGTATTCTGTTTGAAAATAAAAGATTACTCCAACATTGATTACCTAATACCAAAGAGGTATTAGTATTTTTACTGTCTTTTTAGTGAGCACCAATCATTTACTTATTATAAATTACACCGAAAATTAGTTTTTAAGTACCTCGCACCCTTTTTTATTAATATCAGCACATATCAGTAATATTTACATTTAAAAACGAAACAATTCACATCAAAAATGGTCACAAAATATCTCACCATACGAAGCTTCGACTAACTTTCGGGAGAACCTCACCACGCAGGCGTGAACTGGAAAACTAGAGAAGGATAGAAACAAAATGATATTAATGAGAGGGAGTCGGGTATAGTGTCGAGGTGAGTGCATTATAATCTAGTCAATTTGTTGTCTAGGCACGAACGAATTACTTTTTCTATTGTTTTTTGGAAGAAAGTTACTATATAGCAAGCTTTGTATGGCCTTTAGTGCTTATAGTCTTATCAGTATATATTATTAGGTACTTATATCTATTGTAGCCTAATTTATTTATTTATTATGATTGACCAATGACAGATGAGGAACTAGCAGTCTACCTGATGATAAGCGGTAACCTCTGTCTTTTACAGTGCAATGCCTCACCGAGTACATCCACTGAAGACGTTCCCCGTGCAGCATACACTATGAGACGTAAGGGTTCATAAACATGGTTGTCTCATAAAAACCTGCTTTCATACTAAGTCATAGGTATTCTGTGACTAAATCAGTGACATTAGCGCGTTTCAGCGCGTTTTTTGCCGTCAAAAGCTTCTTGTTTTCGTATATCTGTGGCCACTTTGCTTGACATTATGTATGCTGGGCAGCGAAAGCAGTTCAGAGCTAACGATACGGGGTAAGACAAAAGATTTGACAAAAGATTTACGGTGTGTAAGTACATAAAGCAGTATGAATTCAGAGCAATAATAGTATTGTGAATGGCAAAGTCAAATATTTGAAACGAGCACTGACCAAACGCAATTACAGCTAAAATTACAAACAACATTAAACTTTATGAATATGGCACAATAACGATGAAATGCGGTACGAGGGTTCAGTATACGGAATTAGGGTTCCTCGTAAATAATACTGGTTATTCGGTTAGTGTCCTGAAGTAACAATTAATACTGTTATGCTGATGGTTTCATTTTGTACTACAGGATTTTACATTCATATAAACTCTCGAAAATACTTTTTTTTTTACTAAATAATATTATTGACCTTGTCACTGACCTAACAGGGTTTTTGCCACACACTGTATAAAAATAATTCACACAATTTTGGATGTGCGTCTGACTAGCCCTTTAAGACATCCCTATAGGTCAGTTTAGCCGTAACAGCGTTGAGTAACAAACATCAATTTTTGGACGAATTGATGTTTGTTACTCCAATATTTTAGCATTTGTAACTACGAAAAATGAGAAAAAGAAAGGTGGTTTTCTTGACAGAAACCTGCTAAATTAAATTTCCTTTCTGGAAACTTGGCCGGATGTATTTTCCATGAAAATGCGATACTTTTATGAAAATAAATTGATATCAGCACTTATAGAAGTAACAAGTTGACAAAAGTAATCTACTTTAGCTTATGAACCATCGGAGCTCTTTTAAAATTACAGTGACCGTTATTTAACGAATGTAATAAAGCAGTGTGCGCGATTTTCAACCTAATATTCACGAAATAAGGTTGGAATATCATCACCAAGTTTGCAGCTAAAACTTCTGAAACTTTACTCACATTTTCCCGGAACTTTCTCAACGAAATCTGCTTATAAGTGCTTTCTTTCGAAGTTATTTAGAAACAAAACTTTCAAAAGTTATTAATTATTCACAATAGCTTCAGTCAGAGTAACTTCTTTTATATTTCGTAATTAAAACAGCTCTAAAATTTTAGCCGTCCTGTTTTTATAGTTATAAAATTGAGACAATACGTACTAATGCATCACAGGGCATATCCCCAGTGGATGTGCTCAGTGAGGCAATGTATCTTTAGGCAGTGATTACCACTTAACATCGGCTTGTTCTATCACTAGTTGTATAAAATAAACTATTTTTATTGTTATCAAATCTTTGTATCAAATTCAGTTTAGGAAAATAAAAGATAATAAAATTTGGTTATTCCCATCGAACCCACCGGCTGGACCACTGATGGGCCGATGGGAATTTATTTTTCCATCTGACCCACCAGTGGGCTCGTTTTTCTCTACGGTCTATGAAACGCTACGCGATGGCTACGCCGTAGCAGTGCTACGAGACAAATATTTCGTCAAGAGAAGTTGTTTTTGTATTTGCTCGCAGTATGATTGCTTGTATTGTAATAGGTCGTAGGTGTCAGTCAGTGGCCGAGCACGTGTATTTAACGTTCGTTCACTCGGAGATAGTCGAATCTTTGTTTTTTTTTCTTTGACAATCAAACAAGACCAAAAAAAAATTACGTAAGTACCCATATTACCTACCACGTCAGCTTTTGCCACGATTAAGTAGATACCTGAGCTTGTAGTCTGAAGAAGAAACTCTGTATGGTCAAAAATAGAACGCTTATCGGGTTTTCATACAAATTTTTTCGCAAATCCCTTTTCGATATTCGTTTCGATCAACAAAATGAAACTGAGTTTTATTTTTACGGGCTCTGGATTAAACAGGGCCGCGGAGAGTGGAATAAACTAAATAGATCCATGGATATGTCTAACAGTGAGTGAAGTCGGGCTGCAGATAATTTCGCGGGTGGAAGATAGTCATGAATAACACAAAAAATCCTTGGTGTGGTAACCTGGTTACTTGATCATGCTGCGTCTTAGCGGGTAAGTGGCCGGAAGACGTCAAGTTACTGCCTACGTGTAAACAGTCCTTCGGTATGATTTACTAGTGACGACCTTGGCACTCGTCGGCTGACTCGCAAATTGCCCATTGGCACACAATGCACCTTGTTAGCGCGTCCGTAATCTGTTTACTATGTAGAGTTAGATGTTTGGAAATCTTTATTTTTTTTATATACAACAATTGACCTCGCCACTCTCCTTATTTGGCTCATTCCAGTTTTCTCCTGCGTGAGTCCCTGCGTAGGGGATTTCTGGAACTTTTGTTCAATAATCCCCTTAGCGACTGCCGGCAGATTGCGAACTCATACGAACTCAAGCACTGAGTTTAGTCTGAGTTTTATTTTGTTTATCTCCGAAAAACATAAAAAAAACAGGCAGTTTATGTATGGAGAAAAATCGTTTGCAAATCTCCCGCTAGAGGCGGTTATCCGGTTTTCATACAAATTATCTCGCAAGTCGCTTTTCGAGCAAGATCGTATGAGTTAGTGGCCGACTCTTGTGACGGAGTTTTTAGGCCGCCTTAAGGCTTTCGTCATGGCTTAAAGACATGCTCTCCGAAGCACGAAAGCGCTCAAATATAAATACCACTGACGGTCATCCAAATAGTGACCGCGTAGAACGTCGCTTAACTTAGATAATCGATGATTCGATATTAACTAAGCAAGCTACGCCACGAATGCTTCGATATGCATTACAAAAAACTAAATAAAACTCAGACTCGAGCCTCTGATATGAGTATTGGAAAGCCCGGTATGAATTCCACTCACATGCAGTCTAATTAGTTCCATTAATTAAATCGTACGGAACCAATTTGCTATGAATGTTTTCAATTAGCCACTGCATTACCGGTTATAAATTAAAGCTTGCTATGAACTCAAAACTAGGCTAATGTTATTTGAGCTTTGATAGAGTCTCACCATACTAAGTCTGCAAATAAATAAACAACCTTAAAAATATTTGTCTATCTTACCTTCGTATCTTTTGTTGTTATGGGTTGTCAATGTCTTATCTTTTCGCAATGCAGACGACGCACTAAACTAGTACTATGCATCAAATTCGTGCTGTTGACTTAGCATGGCTAGACTCTATTCAAAATGTGTAATAACCTCCACCATCCGTACAACTATTTGCAAATGCAAACATGTCCCAGGCTTTGAACCTGGACTGCTTAAAGAGCTGCTTGTCGTTCGATCCGCAAAAGGTCTAAAAATCATTGTTAAAACAACGTCGGAAAACCTATTTTTTTTACTAAAATAACTTAGTAATATTGTTGGCCTCATCACCAAAGGCTATCTCCACCAGGCAACTAATATTCCGCAACGGACAGTAAAATAATAAAGTTTAAAGTGTAAAATAGGTCACGCCTGTATTCCCCAGCACTCCTGTGGCGTTCAAATATTTAAGAAGTTATCATTGCACGCTTTGTGAATGAAAAATTGAATTCTAAAGCGTTCTGGCGCTAGTTACGGATGAGCTCTTTGCATTTTGGATCAACATTTTTAAAATAGGTAGTAAGTAGACAGAAATACAATAAATACAAATAAATAAACGCGAGGTAAGGAGATTTTATAATAACTTTGAAGTCCTAGCATGAAAATAAATAAACAAATATTCTTGAATATTTATCACACAGCGCTCTCTAGTCCCAATAAGCAACGCTTATACTATAGGAACTATAAAAACTATAAAATGAGATAAACATTATTTGTACTCAGATAAAAACGATCTTTGCCCAGAGTTACATTAATATCTTGCACATTATATTTGACAGGCGTCATGGCTCAGTCGGTAGTAGCTCTGCCTTCCGTGCTGTGGGTCGTGGGTTCGATCCCCACCGAGAACAAACATTTGTGTGTTGTAAAACATAGATGTTTGTTCTATGTCTGGGTGTTTCTATGTATTATAAGTATGTATTTACAAAAAAAAAAAAATGTATGTATGTATTCTATCAGCCATCTAGTTTCCATCGTACAAGCTTTGCTTAGTTTGGGACTAGAAGGCGTTGTATTAAGTGTCCGTGAATATTTATTATTATATTTTATTATCTGCCAAAGAGTTCAACCTTCCATCCCATCTTCATCATCAGACTCTTACTATTATCACCGAAACTTGACAGGTATGCTCAGCTCAATCAGAAACTTCGAAATATTTGTCTTTTTTTTTATTATGACTCCAACTTCTCAGATTTTGAGGCACTCAGGAACGGTATTCAAGTGGTTTTTGACAAACTGGCAAATTAAATTCATAAACCGGCCCCAAATCAGATCTAGAGAACGCTCTGGGGATAGGTAGTCAAAGATTGTGATTTTTGACTCAAATCTTCAATGAAAAGCCCTTTGAACAACCAATCAAAGGAAACCTCTGTGTCAATGCAAACGCCTTGATTTTATTCAATAAAGTGATCGATTTCCGCCCTTACCAGGGCCACTGTACCTATTTGAATATTTCGAACTCTTTGGAAACTGTAAACACAATGCTCTCGTTCGGTGACAGCTTTGAGAGTTTGTTTATCCAAGCCCCCTTATTCTGCAAGAAGCCGAACAAAAACGTTAAATCTTCAAACTCACCATTGAAGAAACCAATGCAGTCTTTCTTTCTAAACTATTCGCATAGTCGCGCCTACTAACCTCAACTCAAGAGTTTAATCAATTTAGTTTTTAGAATAAAAATAGAAATCCGCATTCGGCAGATTTTTTTATATCTGACGAAGCGGTAATCTTCTTGGTTTATTTATATGCTGAGTTCTTTTTGAGTTTATCACCTCTTTTTACCATTTTTGCTGAGTTTTTACATTGTTGTAATAATCTGACGCGTCTTAGGATAAGGCAGCCGATTCCCAAAGGGATGGCAACTTGGGAGTTTGAAACTGCGAAGTTTTTGGGGCTCAAAGTAATACTTTGTGTGTATAGGTCGGTTTGCCTAATAACGGGTCAGCTATGGTACTTTTTTATTTAGTATCGTTTGCGGCCCCTTTTTAACACACAACACTACAAAAAAATTGGTATAAAATAAATGAATTATGTGTTTTTTTTCAAAGTACATACCTATAGTGTAATAAAAATCAATTTATAATGTAACACAAAACTTTATTTATACAAAATAAAACAACACCAAATAATATTACGTAAAAACATTAGTTACCTAAACTACTTCTTAACCTACTAACACAAAATTATATCTTCTAAGAAATTGAATATAAATTATCGATGAAGAAGATTTATACAGCGTCAGGAGGCAACCTATGCCTACACTTAACGGGACACTGTAGTGCCTGAGACAATGTTTAGATGGAGTAGGCTTGCCTAGCACCTATACCATCCTCTCGGCCTAGTCAGCCATATCCACAGGAAAGACAACGTCAATACGTGCGGAGCTAACTAAACCGCGGGTTTCCTCACGATGTTTTCCTTTACCGTAAAGCTCGTGTTAATGCGCATATAAATTTTCCGAACGAAAAATCCATTGATGCACGGCCGGGATCTGAACCCACGACGTTCGGATCGAAAGTCGAGGTACAATCCCACTCGGTCAACACGGCTTACATAAATTATAGGCGTCCAATAACAAGTTTCCATTTCTTAGAAATGTTTGGGTACTACTACACTATACTCGTATTATTTTATCACTCCACACAATATTTCTGTGTTTCTATCAATCATACCGGGCCTACTAAAAATACTTTAATCAATAGTAACCCTGCTAACCCTATACGAGTCACCAACCACATCAGCCGTCGTATATCTCTGGAAGAAACTCCCCTTATGCTCTAAGCCCGTCTCTCCAGTCGTCCCAGTAATAGCTGTCACCACATCATTAGTTTTTTTACCACTTTTGTGACCCAAAGTTATATTATACTTTGAGATTTCTATCCCAGAACTTTTTAAGCTGAAAGTACGACCTAAGGATTTGGACCTTTTGACAGTGAAGCGGTCTTTCGGGATCTTTATGTCGTAAATGGGGTTGATAATGCCGGTGTACGAGTTAGGGGTTAGTTTTTTGGGCTCTAAGTAAGCCTCTGTTTGGATGCGAGTTGGGGGTAGGTAGTCGGCGTAGCGATTGGTTATCTGTGAAGAGAAATATTTGTGTTTTTCAATAGTAGTTTGTTGCTATTGCGGCTACGACCGGTACGAACTGGGGCTCAGTGTAATAACTTACTGGCTAAGAAGTACGTGCATTTGCACGTAGAGAGTGTACTGTACGTGATGGATGTACGTACATTGCTATGTACGTAACTAGTGTGTACGTGACTACCATGTAGGGTGCTAGTGTATATGTGACTATTGAGTGCGCGACCAGTGCGAAGTGTGTACCTAGTACCTACGTGGTCAGTGTATACGCGACTAGTGTGTACGTGACTAAATTGTGCGTAACTAGTGACTACGTGACTAGTGGGAAGTGTGTACGTGGTTAGTGTGTACGCGAGTAATGTGTACGTGGCAAGGGTGTATGTGACTAGGGTGTACGTAAGTAGTGTACAAGGTGATGTGTAAGTACGCAATGTGTTACTTTACCTGTGTTGTTATTCTCTCCCTGCTGGAATGCCTCGGCAATGGGGGAGGCGGAGGCGGTGCTTCATCCCCTGAAGTGGCGTCTAAAGGACGCGCCTTGTACCTCTGCGGGGAGTCTGTGGTACCCTCGGCTTCGGGTAGCTTCCATGCACTGAAAGTTATCATCAGGGTCAACTAATACTAGATACCTACAATTCCCTCTCAGAAAAGGTAAGCAACTTTTTTTCTTCTTCTATTTATGGCCTCTGTCCGTCATTTCGACAGACAATTTGACCAGTGTCAAGTGAGATATTTAAAATAATATAAGTCAAGTCATTCGTCTGTTCGGCTGTCGTTTGATTTGAAGGCAAAATAGTGGATATTTCGAAATGTCTTATAGGTTAGGTCCTAACCTGTCTCTGGCTAGGTTTACCTGGTCATCCTCTCACTACTCCTGGAGCGAGCGGCTCTGGCGAGTCGGTGCAGGGCAAACAGAGCCCCTTCACTACCATCTCCGAGCCATGAACACAACTCCTGCAAGATCTGGAACGAAATTGAACGTGTAGATAAGGACAGTTCTGATACACCCTGGTACTGCTAAACCGGGTCGCCATTTGTAGACTTTGATAGGCCTTATTTAAATAAACATGGTGGCCATCGCTTAAATTTTTTTTTTTCATTTTTCGTTTACTTTTTTCGATAACAATTTAATTTAATTTACAAATCGTATGTGAATTTGGCTTAGTTACTAAAACTATGATTAGGCAAATAAATATAAAAAACTCAATAACGTTGGAGGGGTATTTACATCCCTTGGGAAAATGCATCTTCATCAACAAAATTGGGTCATCATCACGAAAGCGTATGAAAGGACAAATCACCATAATTGTAATTAGTTTTTGATTTTGATTTAAGTTTTAGAGTTAATTATTCCTGTCTAGTCAAACACAGTCGGGATTATTCCAGAATCCAGAAATCCCTAGGGAGTTCCTCTTCCAAAAGGGATGCTACAGGCTGATATAATGAAGTGACGCTGTGTGAAATGTCCACAATATTTATTTAAAGGGTGTACATAAATAAGACTTACAGTGAACTTCCCTCTATCAAGTAACGCTGAAACAAAATCTCCAGGTGCAAGGTGTAAAGTCTGGGCACCGCAGCGCGATGACAGTAAGTTGAGAGGCGCTGCCTGTCCTACCAGCCATTCTTCCTCTATCGACCACGAGGTTTCTTCCAAATCTGATGCTCCTGACTCTTCCACTGCAAGAGGAGAATCAGTGTCTATCCAACGTGAACCCAACTAAGAGATTTCTTATATAACTTGCTATGTTTTATGCCAGTGCTATGGAGTTCAGATTAGGAAGCAAGATGATTGCAGGCTATCATGAAACACCAACTCCTGCAAATATGGGCTGTGTGCGAAATGTATTTTTAAGAGTGAGCTTTCTTTAGAAATCCACAGGAAATAATATCTACTGCTGGTGTCTGAACTTTTTTTACAACTAAATGATAGAACAAGCGATAGCCCACTTAATTTTAAGTGGTAACGTAATGCCTTACTGAGCACACAGAGAGGGACGCGCCTTGTGATGAATTGAACTGGATTTGAGCTATTTTGCCGGTGCCTGAGAGATGTGCGTTATTCCAGCAGAAAAGTGTTGAATCTGAAAATTCTAAGTCTAATTTATCTCCAGTAACACTTACCACAAAGAGCATTCTTCACGCTATTGATAAAATCCAGCGTCTCCAGCAGACTCGGTCTGCTCAAAGCCTCCTTATTCCTGACAGTAGAGCCGGCAGACCTGGGCCGCTGCCTCATTTCCTTGATACTTTCCACCGGTTCCTTGTAGACCAGGCTCTTCAGCGTGTGGTACTTCCGTCTCATGGTCTTCTGGTCTGATAGATAGGTTCCATATTATTCCATGTTGGTTGCATAGGACTTTAGTAGGCATTAAATCCAAGGCGTAACAACCTTCTCCAGAAACTCATTAACATGAACAACTGTCCATTTAACACACATCAACCATCCATGTTAGATCGAAGAACAAATCAGCGGTTCCTAGTAATGCAATACCTGATTTACTTTATGGGCTAAGACTGATGGTTCCATAGAAAAGTTGTTCATTTTCTTTCTACTGTAACTTTTCCTATAGAACCATCAGTTCCATACACAAAATGCTAATAGAAAATTGTTTTTTTTTGCACTTGTATTTTGTGGGTGTTTGAACCTGCAGAAGTTTTCGGGAGTCTTATTACACCTGGAATGTTACCTGATTGGTTGGTGATGGATATTTCTGGGAAGCCGTATGCTGTGGCTGGTCGGGAACGTCTGGACCTTCTTCGGAGACGAGGTAACGTGTCCAGGGTGTCAGATGTGGAAGGTATGATGTCTGGTTTGGTGCTGTTCCGCCAGTAGTTTCCACTTTTCACACTTGCCAGGATCTCTTGGCTTTCGTGGCGAGGGAGCTTTGGCTTTTGACTGAAAAAATATGGGATAGAAAATTTTGTGTTGATCAAATAAAGCTTGTTTTACAATTCTGGCATTATAATGTTAACTCGTGCAAAATAAATTATTTCTATTTTAGGTAAATAGATAGATTGATAACACTTTAGAGTACACAAGAACAATGTTTTAGAGACTAACTTATATAATACAAGAAAGTACAATGGACGGCTTTATCGCTGAAAGCGATTTCTCCTAGGCAACCTTCTTTCTATCTGAGTCTGGAACGTCAGAAGACAGTAAGTAAAATTGTGTAAGCAGACTAACTAACTCTGCCTCACTTCAACGACCCTTAGGTAAGTCTGAACTTAGCTACCCCTTTGTGAAGTTTCAAAGCAGCTAACTGATTAGGTGCAAAGCTTATCTGTTCAGTTCAATATATATAAAGCAAAGTGACGAGAAATAAAAAGATTTGAGAAAAACCGTCAACTCAATTTTAATAGCTCGTATGAAAAGGTATGAAGCATGAATGAAGCCTTCAATTCAATTTGTTCCTTTGAAAACCAACATGAAATTATTGGCAAAGCCCTTTCAAACATTGCCGATTCTGTCGAACACGTGACGTTATCGAAACAAGCAGACGTTCCACACGATTGAACTCTTTTATGAAAAACTCGAATTCTAAAAGAATGCTCAAGCTTGCAAAATTATAAGCTTGAGACTTGAGCATAGGTAGGAAACCAAGTCGTATTTTTTTATGACTAAAGTTCAAGAAATGTAAAGATCGCTGTCATGTCGTTCAAGGACGTCAAGGAAGCTACCCTGGAAAGGGACAAATGGCGAGAACTGCATTATTACCGAAGATCTGAGCTCAAGAAGAAAGTTCCACTATGGACTGCCGCTAAATAAAATTTTGGTCAAAAAGCGTAATTAAGTTGCAATTTGTTTCCAAAAGCGCACCAAATTAAACTAAGCTTCCATCGCTATCTACAAAGTAGTTTTATCGTGTTAGCTTTACTTGGCACACTTGCTAACAGCTGCCTTATTCACTAAGAAGCCTTTGGCATACTCTATCGCACTAAACTAACAGCCGCGTTGATGATATTGATATGCAACCATCAATATGGATTACGCGTAAAACTGCCACATTAAGATCATCCAATAAAGTAAGCAGGAACCGAAACTCTTTTAAAATCCGATACAAGGTTGGAAGCCGAATCATTTGTGCAAGAGTTAGTTCAGGTGGTACTGCTACGGGACATATTTTTGCCTCCAACTTGACCACCCACAACACTGAACATTCTACTGGCAGTGAAGGGAATTATCAAAATCTCCTATAAGTATATCCTAGGGGATATACTTATAGGAGATTTTGATAATTCCCTAGGTGTAGAAAAATGACCTAATGCTAGTAGGCTAGCATTAGGTCATTTTTCTACACCTTGGGTTACGTTATTGGAGTTTTAGTAAGGATCCCTTTTTTTTTTGAAAATATAATTATAGCCTGTGTACCCGGGGGATAGTGTAGCTTCCCAACAGTGAAAGAATCTTTCAAATCGGTCCAGTAGTTTCGGTAAAGATCAGTATATCCCTAAAGGGGATGGGTTCTCTACTGAATAGGGGATGGGCGGAACACGGCACGTTCCGAACCGGACTTGCAAACGTGTTGCAGTTCACTGGAGAGATAAACGAGGGCTCACGATCGACGCGAGATATTAACGAGAGCAAATACTGCAGAGCAATGCATTTGCAGGGAACTGTAAAAATGCACGTTGTCGTCAATCCGGTGGTACCAGTTTCAAATATTTTTCCCCTCTATTTTTGACATATTTTGATAATGAAAATTCAAATTTTCTCAGTGACAAATATGCTGACAAATAAGATCTACTCGTGTATATTATTCCAAATTTCAAGTGAATAGTTTCAATTGTTTCTGTGATAAAACGGTTTGTAGCAGACGGACGGACAAAGCACCATAAGGATTTCTAAACCTTACAGGATCGGAATCCTAAAAACTCACAAACACTCGACTCACCATCTATCCCCCAGCAAAGCGTTTCCAAAAGCAGCAAGCACACAGCGTCTCGCAAGCCTCAGTTTCGCCTGTTCCTTATCCCGTCGGCTCAGCGTGAGGGTTCGAGCTGAGCTGTGCGAGCGGCGGGAAGGTAGCTTGATGGGGTACGATATAGCCATGCCGTCTCCAGTCGGGAATACCAGCCGGAAGTCTGTTTGTGTGATAATAGAGAGTTTTCGTGAAGAAACGTGTTCTGTGTTGGGTTTTTATGATAGACTAACTGATACGCGCGACTACATAGGCATCCGAAACTTTGCACCAAAATATCTGTCACCAGCATACGATGAACCCTGTAGCAAATGGTTGCTTTTGGTTTAGAAAGATCAAGCTGTATCTAAGAATCCACGTCTTTGACGTTTATTTAGTAGATCTGCAATTTAGTTTATCTATATCTTTAATTTTAGTTTGGCCTTTTAACAGTTTTATAATAGTATAGATAGATACATTATTGGACACGTCACACA
Source organism: Eulithis prunata (assembly GCA_918843925.1). Lineage (NCBI taxonomy): Eukaryota > Metazoa > Arthropoda > Insecta > Lepidoptera > Geometridae > Eulithis > Eulithis prunata. The sequence continues at coordinate 8,706,671 of OU974018.1, read as the reverse complement.
ACACCCTCTAGTTCCAAACTAAGTGGAGCTTGTACTATGGAAACTAGATTGCTGGTTTTAATAGTGCACAAGATGCATTACTAGCTGTAATGGCACCCATACCAACAAAAGATCTGAATATCTTTCAAATCAGAACAGCAATGCGAGCATTACTGCTAAAAGGTCTAACTAAATATAAACAAACTTGAAAATTACAAAGTCAGTTGATGGTCTCAGCCGTGGGTTGATGTAAAATAATCGGGGGCGGACAAACATTGAGAACTTTGTCTAGATTTGCAACTCGCCACCAACTAATAGACTTGATTTAGATAAACTGAATGTGGCAAATAGTCTATATTTTTTACTTAATATAGCGCTTGACTGTTTACTCCTAAAGAGCGCTGAAGGGCCTTGAGTAGAACCAAATCTGATATGTTATCCATCTCCATCTACTTTTGATATTGTGTAATGTGTATCCTAGTCCCTATCATTGATCTTGTAATTGCATTGATGTTACAGATTTATCTCACGCAGGAGCCTAATTTCTATAGTCTTATACCTCTTTCTGTAGCTCCATGAGACTTTTTAGATACCTACATAACAATTGATCAGAATCAAAGTGTCATGTCATGTGTGTTACGCAGATTGTCTCACAGCGATATTCCTTGCGAGACTTTTAATACTAAATTAAATATACTAGTTTTATACTCTTTTGTCAAAATTACTATAAGAAGTTTAGAATAATCTACAAGTTTTAACCAAACGTAAATATTTCACTTCTTACTTTCCCAGCCCTATCTTGTATCTCTACATCGTTGTCGGCCTCGCCCCGCATTAACTTCGAACCAGCAACGCTGACCTCCCAACTCTCCAGTTCCCTGCCATAATTCCTTTGAAACCCAACCCTCGGGGGTCGCGCTCTACTGGCCATGTTTAAAATACTAACCTATTTTGAATGCAATGCAAAACCGCTGTGAAATGATCCGAGCTATAGTCACAGAGTATAAATAAGTTCTACCTATAATAAGGGCTCGTGGCTAGGCTTGCTTAGTCAATCTTCACCGATTATCTAAGTTATGCGACGTTCTACGCGGTCACTATTTGAATGGGTGACCGTTAGTGCAATTTACATCTGAGCGGTTCCGTGCTTCGGAACGTTAAACTATCGGTTCTAGTAATTATAACAACTCATAGGTAGCTACAGGTATTGATTTTTGTTTCTTGTAGCTACCACCTACAGAAATACAGAAACAACTGAGTCTAGCTGTTCTCTTGGTTCTATAGGTAGAGAAAGGCCTTTTATTTTCCGCGTGTTGGAATATTCGGATTTTTTCAAATGAATTTGGAATTCGGAATATCCGTCGAGTTTGAGTGGAATTCGGTAAATAAATGAAATATATTGCGAAACATTTTGCGTCGTGCTGAGTTGAATTGATTGATTGTTTTGTTTTGCGGTTTGATACAATCGGACAGCTTTGTTTCACTTTGAATGGAAACATCATTTTTCTGCATACGTTTAAAATGGAAAAAACAGTTTTTAGAAATAACAAAAAAGTATTACTTAGTTTGCTGTTCGTGCCTAAGTTTTTTTTTTTATGATAAGAGTAATGGTGCAAGCTGATAACTCACCTGATGTTAAGTGGTCACTTCTGCCTATAACAATGCATTACCTCACAGAGCAAGTCCAATGAGGACGTGCCCTGTAAGGCAATGCACTGCGTCCATCACTCTGAGACGTAAAGATGTTGAAGTCTCATGTGCCTGTAATTACACCGGCGCCCTTACCCTTCAAACCGGAACACAGCAATGCGAGCATCGCTGCTTGGCGGCAGGAATAGGTACGGTGGTAGTACTGAACCCGGACGAGCTCTCACAAAGAGCTCTACTACTACTACTACTAGTATGAAGCGATACGTATTTACTTACTTGAACTTTGCAAAAACGACAAACAAGTTAATGATACAAGCTACCGCTTCTGTAAAGCTCAGAAAAGTTGACATGTCAAAACCCTTAAAAATCACGGTAGGTACATGTATTACCATGAAAAGAGAAGATAAATCTTTATTTGTCCCAAACAGGTATATAAGTACCTACATAAAGTAGGTAGGTACAAGTACATAGCAAAAAAACCATCGATAAATATAGGTAATTCAAAATCAAATCAGAGTAGGTAACCCCCTATGCTTTACCACATATTTCCTTCTGCTTACCAACATGTCTGAACCGGTCCACAAAGTCCACAGCTGCCTTAGCCCAGGCGAATCGTTTCCCAGCGTCCAACAGACCCAGACATGGCTCCAGGGTCCCCTCGTGGACCCCCACACAGTACTCCTTCAGACCCTCAAATTCTCGCTCACATCTGTTCTCAAACTCTTCGAGAAACCAGGAGTTCTCGAGTGAGGACATGAAGAGGCTGTTTAAGTATGGTTTTAAGACGGGCCCTGAAAGAAATCAAAATAAAGTGAAGTGAACATAGAAGTAGTAGTAGAAAAAATAGTTATAAGAAAAAAAAATCTACATTCATCTCTAGATTATTTCTGCTCAAACAGCTAAAATAAAAATTTTAGCCATTACTTAGACAAGGGATTCAAGTATTTTAATTTTTTGAAACAACATTAGCATTTTTGTTTTAATAGTTTTTCTTGTGTTATTCTCAGTATTGTTGTTTAATTTTGGTGGAATTTTACCCAAAAATACTTGTGGTCGTAACATAAAGTGTGAGCCATTGGAATAAATGTGGGTAAAGCGGTTTCTCTAAATGTTAAAATTCGTCTTTATATTTTGAAGGGAAAATATCCACCATTTTGCTTTCAAAACAAACCACAGCCGACTTGACTTATATTATTTCAAATATCTCACTTGACACTGGCAAAATTGTCTGTCGAAATGATTGACAGAAGCCATAAATAGAAGAAGAAGACATCCACAGCTGAAAATGATAGAAACTCATGGAAACTCACCTAAATACTTCTTATCATCCTTGGTCCCCTTGTAGAGCCAATGCAGGATGCTCTTTATCATAACCTGAGGGTCGTTTAGATCAGCTCGGCGCAGTTCCGGGTCGCGACGGACCGCGTCTATGAGGCACGCTGACGATGCATCGTAGTAGTCTTTCAGTTTGTTCCACTTTTTCGATCTGGTAGAATATGTGGTAGAAAATGTGACTTCTAAAGATCTTTTAGGGATCCACACCTTTTGGTACTGAAGCCCTGTGGTGCGACTTCGTCATTTCGTTCGTCTGTCCGTGTGTCACGATGTGATAAAAATCCTACTAATATTATATACGCGAAAGTTTGTAAGGATGTATAAATAATAATAATAATAAATATCCTTGGACATTACACACAACGTCCTCTAGTCCCATACTAAGCAGAGCTTGTACTATGGGAACTAGATTGCTGATAAAATACTTATATATTTTATTTCGTAAATACATACAATACATAGCAACACCCAGACATAGAACAAACATCCATGTTTGCCACACACAAATGTTTGTTCTCGGTGGGGGTCGAACCCACAACCCACAGTACGGAAGGCAGAGCTACTACCGACTGAGCCATGACGCCTGTCAAATGGGAAGCCTGGAGCAGAAATAGTCGACTGCTAGTGCATTAGTTTAATAAATAATAATAATAAATATTCACGGACACTTAACACAACGCCTTCTAGTCCCAAACTAAGCAAAGCTAGTACGATGGAAACTAGATGGCTGATCGAATACATACATACAAAATTTTTTTGGAAATACAAACTTATAATACATAGAAACACACAGTTTAGACGACCTGTGTATGTTCTAATGGTTGCAAGGGCAGCCTAAGTAGCTGATCGACTAAACCCTCACCTGTAAGTAGTAAGGTCTCTATCCAGCTCCGTCCAGCTTCTGGCGTGGAAGTTGTTGACGTACAGATCCCGAGCCTGGTCCAGCATGATGGCGAGGACGTGGATCAGCTCCTCGATGGACTCCTGGGGAGGAGACGTCGCTTGGATGAGGTTCGCTCTGAACGTGCTGTGGGACTCCTGGTAGAAACCACACATATTTTCTTGTAAGATAATGAATGAATTTATTCACAAAGAAAGTTACAAATAATACAGTATTTACAATATTCACAATATTTACAAAATACACATGAAACAGTTGAGCTATCTATAAATCGTTTGCAACGGTTTCTAGATAGCTCAACTGTTTCATGGTCCAAATCAGTACCAATCAGAATGGCTTATAATCATGTCCAAGACACTGGCTGCATTGCCATTTTCTTGTATGTCAAAAGGTTTCCAAGAAAGACTATCTTTTGTCTTCCTAATGAATTCCTAACCTCACCTAATGGTAAGCGACGATTTACATCTGAGCGGTTTCGTGCTTCGAAGCAGTCGTTAAGCCATAACGGAGGCCTTAAGGCGACCTACAAACTCCGTCACCAGAGTTTGCCACCAACTCATACGAGCTTGCTTTTTTAACACCAATATCAGGATCTCAAATTTAAGTTTTAAAGTGAATACCTAACTGAACTACTTAACGAATGAATGATATTTTATTCAACCACACAACATGGATACACATAAAAACAAATACAATGAAACCAAGAACAATATAACTTACCCTCCCCACAGGCCTTTACATCTATTGAAGATGGTTTATACAGCGTCAGGAGGCAACCTATGCCTACACTTAACGAGACACTGCAGTGCCTGGGACAATGTTTAGATGGAGTAGGCTTGCCCAGCACCTATACCATCTTCTCAGCATATTTTTCTCAATGGATTTTTCCCCACAGACAATACAAATAAATAAAAAGAAAAAAGTCGCAGGGATAACTCACATAAGATATCAAGTTCTTGCATTTGACCAGTTCGGTGCAAACCCGCCATAAGTACCGCAGTTGTCGTCTGCTGTACGTCGCTCCAGCAGATGCCTTGGCTTCTTTGTTCAGATTCTCCCAGCGGTTGAACAACGCTGCTTCTAGAGATTCTGATGGTGCTGGTGGGATTTCTTCACCTGGAAAACCATCAAGAGGAAAGACCAAAAGATCAAGAGGCTTTCAAGGTGATTTTGGGGAATCTGAAAACTCTGTGATCAGAGTTGACTACCAGGTCAAAATAGGATCGCGCAAGTCAGTACATTCATGTAGGCAAGAATGGAGTTGTGAGTAATTTGTCTAAAGAAGACTGCTACGTATAGGTACTCCGATGTGTTTCATCGAATTTCTCCGATGTATTTCAGTATTCACTTACCCACAACTCGGTGCAAATATAGTAAACAAGCAGACAGACACTGTGCGTCTGCTTCCCACTCCACAGGTCGGGAGCCACGACGACTGATTGCATCTCTTTCTACAGGAGATAAGTATCCAGCTGTACCACCTCGAGAACACAGCTGGAGTAACCTGGGAAATAGAACAGAGGGTTCAACAATAACTCAAAACTATGGTTACAAACGCCTGTGATTTCAAATACTTAGCTCGATTCTTGTTCTTGTTCATCATAAAGTTAAAAACAAAAGAACTTGTTTGATCACCATACCAGCAGATTTTCTTTAAAAAAACCTGTAACTTATTCAAAACCCACAGAATTTTCACTGAAGAAGGATAGGAAAAACGTCTCTATGCTGACTCTACATAAACTGGGATAATTTAACCATGACGGATGACATAATTATGAAATATCCTGCGCTATTTTTGAAGAACTTACTCATCCAAAACCAGCAGCAGATGATGAGAGGCATGTGCAGACGCGAAGCCCCGAGCGGCCGAGCTGGTGTAGCCAGCACATCGATCCAGGCGACGTCTTAATGCACAAGACACAGCGTAACGACTCAGCACTCGTAGACTACCCTGTTAATATACTGAAGATTCATTGGGGTTCGAATATATCTGGGATTTCCGTGTTGAAGTTTACTGCTAAAGAAAAGTCCCTTTTATTCTTACCATCATGATCATTGTCATAATACGCCTGAAGAAGTCCACAAACCAATCCCACATTTCTAGGAAGAACTGTTTTTATTCTTCACTATCTACTGCGATCAGTATGCCGTCGTCCGTCCATCGGATAGAAGACTGCCCTTGTCAAGTCTGCGAGATTAATGGCTTGCCAATTTCAATTTCAACTTACTAACTCTAAGAGCTATGTCGATAGCCTTGGATCTTCTAACCTACATTTAGTTTCATGTGAGATGAGCACAGGATTACCGTAGAAGCAGTTCTCGCAACTTTTAAATGAGCTGTCAGACAAATACGTATTTAAATAAATAGAGATCTTAATAGTGTACCTGATAAACCCCTTCCCTCATCTTATCCACCAGGACATTCAGAGCACCAGCGACCCTGCCAACGGTAGAAACATCAGAGCAATGTGCGTCCAGGGCTGCCTCCAACGCAGGGTTCCATAACTGCCAGTTGCTGCCTCGTTCGCCGCATATCACTGATGTTGGGGGAGCTACTGCTACTGCGTAGTAACCCTGGATAAGGCACATAGAGGGAATGAGGGTATTTCCAAACTGAAAAGTTTGATTGAAAAAACCTCTGAACACAATAAGATGAAAATGCCGGTTTTTTTAAACACTACTACCTAGAACATTGCCAGTAAATAATAATGTCAATTGAATTTCAGGCGCTTAATGTTGCCATCCATGGACTGTGCATGTTTAGACCAGCTTTATCTTCTTCTTTTATTCTTATTACCCCTTGGATTCTTGATACCCCCTGAACGCTGTTGTAGTGCCACTGTATGGATCAATGAAATCGTGCCGATATTTTCATCCAGGAGAAAGTTAAAATACAAAAGCTTAGATGGTCCTAATGCTCACTCAACTTACCCCCTGAACGCTAGTGTAGTGTAACAATGCCAGCGGATGCGTCAATGGTATCTTTGCAATATGGTGTGGTGTACACCCATGGACCCTGGCTGCTAGGACCAGCTTAGCCTCGGCTTCACCAGCACCGACCCTGACCATCACCCAGGCGGCTCCTTCCACGATGGCGAGCCGACGGTCAGAGGTGGCTTGGCCGCCTGATGCTGGAAACGCATGGTGTAGTATAAATTGATCAATTCACCAAGCTTCTAGTTTGGTTGTAAGTTTCGAGCATTTATTCGGCGAGAACTTTTTTTCTATTTGGATGTGGTTTCACAAACGTTTAGAAAATAACGTTAAGAAAATAACGTATAGAAAATAAAAGAAAATAAAACCTTCCGAATTCTATCACTTTCCATCACGTGACTCCTACATTTTTCATGTTTTTAGTATTCCGGTTCAGTTTTAACACTTTATTTGCTTGTTTGGCTTGGTAATCCACTGTTACGAAAGCTTAAAGTTAAATTTACGATCTAAGATGCAATCTATAAGTCAAAGACGAACTTTCCTAATCTCCAAATTTATTGGCCTTTGAAGCAAACTCCAGTCGAACTGCAACTGTTCTGTCAAACAGTTACCAAGTTGCGGCGAAGCGCCTAATCTTGCTCGGACAAAACTTTGAGGAGCTAGTTTCAGAGGTTTGCTTGTTACTGCGACTTTGATATTATTGCAAATGATTTTGAATTATTTGATGCATGATATTTGATGCACATTTCTCTTATCTTAATCAAAAGACGTGGAGCTGTAGGTACTCTCCAATTCAATACCAATCGGTTGGAAAATCAAACATCTGACGGGTTCCCAGAGAAATAAAATCTATTAAGTAGGTATGTACTGAAGTCGAACACGCACGTCATTAGAGTCTCCCTCGGGAATAAATGTTTGTGACACAGTGACACAGCACACGTGACTTGGATCTTGTCACTTCTTTCCATAGCAAAGAATATACGAAGCGGCGGGTGGAAGCTAATACGAGTCATGAAGGTACCGAAGTACGTCGTAACAGGGAAGCTTGCAGCCTACCGCGATATTGAATTTAATTAAAACTTTATCAAACTTCCAGCAAGTTTAATCGGTGCCGCCACATGTAGACATCTAGCTATGTAACACCAGCTTTTGTTCTTGGCTTTACTTGCTTCCTTCGTTCAGCTTTTAGATACGAAATAGTCGAGTCATCTTTTTCGGAGGTCTGATAGTATCTGTGATACAATGCAATTTATAGTTTTTCTAAGTAGTTTTGAGAAACTACGTAATAGCTTCTAATAAATATTTATTCTATACTTTCCTAAATGTTATAACTAGGCTATAACTCACCCCTCTCCAGATAGCAGTACGAGTAGGGCTGTGCGCGAGTGTGCGCGTGCGCAGACAGTACTCTAGAGCCGCCTCCACCGCGTGCGCTTGCGCAGCGCGCTACCAGCTCTACCCAGCGCTCTATCACTTTATCTCTGCGAATTTCAGGTAGAATTTCAGGATTGAAGATTGGAATTTCAAGACTAGTTGGCTTTTAGATATTCGAATCCTTCGAAAATCTCGGGCTAGAGATCGATCTACCAGAATTTCGAGTATCTACGTGAGGTGCGAAAACACCGGTCGAGTGACACTTTTGCTGGCTGGGTTGAACACAAAACAACGTTGCCAGAATATCTACAGTGTATTAGTAATCTGAGGGAGCATGATTTAAATTTTGTAACACTGGACGGATGAGATTTCAATCAGGGTACCTGCACAAGTATCCCGAGGGTGTCATAAACTCCTCCCACTTATCAGCCTCTCGGCCTGTCAGCCTGATCTTCCCATAGCCGTCAGGTCCGTCAGCTAACTGGCAGTCACCGTCTGCGTTGAGGGTCGGTAGAGAGTCCAGGGTCACAAGATATTCTAGAGAACGGGAACGCATCTGGTGGAGAGAGATGGTGGTCAAATGTTTGGTTACCAAAGCTATTTTTCAAATTAAGACAAAAGTTTTAAAACCCACCTTCTTCCCTCTATGCAAGGCGATGAGATGGCAACATCTAAAACGAGGGTCCTTCTGACCTGCGCTATCTACTAACCTCTGCACGAGACTCTCTACTGTGCTCTCTAACTCTGTGGAGATCCGACCTAGAAGTAAAAACTTTTTGTTGACTAACTCGTTGGATACCGTTGGATGCTGATTGCACGACATTTTCTACTTGAAATTTATTTAGGAAGAAATTTTAGGTGTTAGGAATGAGGTTAAAGTGATGATATTGAATCCTGTCGTGACTTCTTGTACAAAAGGTCAAACTCATGAGATAGAGTACCTTTCTGATCTTCCTCCCATAGCGTGTCAACGTAGGAGTTGAGGGTCCGTAGCTGGTTCGACGTGAACCGTAGCCCTGAGGTCGGGAGCCGAAGGTCCCCGCCTGGAGTCTCACAAGCTGCAGACGATGCTGAGCCCATCACTGCGAATAACTTTCTTATGAGCTGAGAATGTGACGCTTGGAAAAATTGCGCAACAACCTCAGAGCCCCGAGGCTGTGCATTTGTTTTGACTTTCGACTCGAGTATAGCACACGCAAACGCATTTGCAAAGCGAAAAATCTTGTATGAAAACCAGATAAGAGCCTCTAGCGGGAGATTTGGGAATTGTGCAATTCCCAACAAAATGTCTCGCTTTGCGAATGCTTTCGCGTGTGCTATACTCGAGTCACAACAAATGCACAGACTCGGGGCTCAGATATCAAGGCGAAACCAAATGTTTGAATTAGCTAGACTGCTAGATTGAATATTGGGAGCGGCTGTTTAGTACAAGTTCCTATTTGTGCAAAATACCAATCATGTTTGCTGTACGATATCATTGACTGTATTTTACTAGGAACCAACACAAAATCGATCAGTACAACAGTACAAAGGGGCCAATTGCTCCTTCCGCCGGAAACGCATTATCTGCCGCCGGTCATGCGCGCAGGTGACCGTGAGGTATCTACAGATATTCACGTGGACATTACGGGCTAGTACTAGGTACTTCGATACCTACCTGTATATTCCTCTGGGAAGAAAACATGATCACTGAGAGGGCGCGGTCCACTTAAAACTAGCAACACGGCGCGTGCGAAATTATCGAATGCAAGCTTCAAAACCAGCTTAGAGACTTACAGTAAAGATTATTTTCATTCTGAAGTCCCAAAGCAGGCTGTTATAAGCCCGAACCACTGTAAATATAGCCAGTAATACTAGAGTCCTAAAATAAGAAAAAAATAGGCCAACATAAGACAAAAAAATATATAGCAAAAAAAAAAAGTATCAGAAATCTAGTTTCCTAGACTCCATAGTACAAGCTATGCTTAATTATAGGGTATAAAGGGCGCTCTGTGAAATGGAATTATTATCTCTAGTATTTTTTTCGTGCGTTTTAGCTTTTTTAAGCTAGCTTTAAACGAACAAATTAAAATCAACTACCTACAAAAGCGCTCAAACAAATTGAAAAAGAGTGTAGGTACTTACATAATATATTACATATATTATGTATATATGTATATTCAGTAGATAGGTACCTACATATTATTATTTCTTTTTAATCTGCTTGCTTCTTCACTTATTCTAAGAATGCCTACATGTTAGCTGTTGATTCGCAAAGTAACGTAAATAATTGTGTAATGAAGAGGTTCTTAACAAAGTTGAAAATGACTTTTCGGTGATGTAAGATCTTACTTGTATTGTATAATTTAACCATTAAGGTAAGTTAAGTACCCAAATGTAATGAGTCTCGACGACATGAAAAACGTTTTAGTATTATCAAAATAAATTGACGGTGTTGTTGCCAAAAGTTTTTTTAAGGATTTCCTTACCGAAGCACTTTACGATATTTAGGTAGAGAAGATCTAATGGACAGATAAAACAATGAAAAGATTAATAAATAAATGAACCCTTACCAATCCTAGAAACCTAAGAAGTATAAAAACCAGAAAATAACTAAAAAAATTTTTTTTTTTTTATTTAACCTAAATCGTCCCACTGCTGGGCAAAAGTCCAGTTCTACGTCCCCCTAAGACTTCCAATGTTCTCTGTCCCGAGGTTCCTCCCACCATCCTCTATCTTATCAATCTTACAATTAGATATACCAATCTTACCATCTACCTAGATAGTTAAGGTGCTCACCGCACTGTTTTTCAAGCAAAAACGCAGGTACCTACACGGAGGTTTTGTATATTAAAAATCAATCCAATATTTCACCATAATCATCATCAACCATGTCATTATCACAGAACCAGCTAGCAATTGTTACTGAGGAGGCTAGGCGGAAGGCTCGCTAGTGTGTGACGAGCCGAAATTGAACTAAACAAAAACAATAAATTACAATGACGTGTGAATTGAAATTACGTTTTTCACATTTGCGATATTTACTGCTATAGTAGAGAATACAAAAAGGACAAAAAGATTAAAAGTATGTGTGGGTATAGTCACGTGACTTAGCATTTGGAAATTATTTATGTAAGTAGGTACCTACATACATACATTTTTTTCTTTTTTTATACAACTAATATACAACGTTGTGTGAACTTACCTATTCATTTAGTTTACATTTAGTCAACTAAGTTGAAGCCTTTGGCCCATTTGATTATTGTTGCCTACCTATCCAACGCTAGTTTAGTCGTAGAAGTGATTTTCCTGTCCTTATCTGTCGCTAAGGGTTAACTAAGGATTTCCTCTTCCATTCCTTTCAAATAAATTTGGTAGGTAACTGAACGATTGAATTTTATCTGGTAAGGTGCCTTCTGGTAAGATCGGCGTAAGTGGAAGTCCGGATGCCAAGCAGTTCTGCGATATTTTTATATGATATAATTGCTTAGTTACGGACTTCCACTTACGCCGATCTTACCAGAAGGCACTATAGAGCACCAGGCTGGTTTATTTATATTGTAAAACTGGTAAATTCCAAATAATTACCTAGGTAGGTAGGTTGGTACGTACTATCCAAAGCAGCGTACCTAGCAAGGTCGCAAAATCATCATTGAAGTTTTTAATTTATCTTTAACAATACGGGATTTATCTTCAATAATCCAAAAAACTTTTGTTGGCTAAGGCCTTTGCCGTAATATGGGTGTTATATGGGCTAATTAGTAATCCAAAAAACTTAAAAATTTATTTCGGGAATTTGTCTAAGTAATTTAGACCAAATTTTTTTACCTACCGCAGTCGTTTTTACTTCATTTGAGTTAGATACACAACACAATTCTAGCAATGTTACCAAAGTATACCTAATAGGTATGTAACTACACAAGAGGCGGAAACAAAAAAAAATGCCAAAGCGGGGACCAAACGTTCTAAAACTTAATTTTCACGTTTTTCATGTAGAACCAAATAACAAAGTCTGTTTTTTTTCATCGTTATCAGCCAGTCTTCTAATTCCTCTGAAAACTAATAGTCAATAAAACTTACCTCCTTGCAACTAATCCATGAAACTTTTTCACAAAACTTTTCCCGCCTATTTATTCTTTTTAATTTCATAAATCAAATGACACTGGCAATGACGTGCATTCGACCTCGTGAACGCGCGAAACAATGTTTTGATCAGTAGATTTGTTGTACCATGTTGTACTGTGGCATGAAGGTGGCATGTAGTAAGTTTGAATGATACTACAGCTATGGTTTACATAGAAACTGTTGGTTTATCTGTGCTACGGTTCTCTTTAGTGATGTGCTGGATCCATGCACCTTGAAATAACCTAGATATTTATACACGGACTCCCTAGAGATTCTTAGACCTTTTGCTCTTCATTCGGTCTTGTTATAGTACCAGCTCTTTGCGAGAATATGGACACGGAACAGGGCCTATCCTCAGTGAATGATGATGATGATTTTCCTTCCTTTTTAGCGTCTGCAAAAAGGCAGGAAATAGGTTTTGATAGGTACTGAAGAGTTGGCTTATTTTATGTTCACTGACAGGCAGCTACCGGACTCTACAATCCTGCTCTACCATTTCTACAAAACTAGCACATCACTATAATTCTCAGTTTGAGAGGCAAGCTAAGCGGAACGGAACCATGTTTACTATTTGTACACTGCCGTGCAATTATGTTGTTGCTGGCTCCCCCAACAATAGTGTTTGCTTTGACTGTAGGTACCTACTCGTAGGTACTACAAGTTTTCGTGTTTTAGTGAGTTTATCCTTTGCTTTGGCGCGGTTTACGATGACACTTGCAAAGCGACTAAACCTGTTTGAGTTGAGTACAGCTCCGAGCAACGGAAGAATTAAATTAAATTTTAGAGCTCTAGCTCTTCTTTATAATTCTTCTAAGCCTTACCTAGGTATGCTGATAAAAAAGTCATATTCTTACTCTGAGAAGTGTAAAAAAACTACTTTAGGTAAATATTAATGTAGTTTTGTTTTAAGCACACGAGCCTAAGGCTTGACTGGTTTGAGTAACAAAAGATTATAATATAATAATCTTTTGTTACTCAAACTGAAAAAAAGTATCTAGGTACCTACTTTACCATAGTCCTTACGAGGGGTTCGATAGCAGAATCTGGCAGCTTAGCGCGCATTCTACAGCTACCCTCATGACGTTATTTACAAGAAAATCATATCCCTACTCTTCCTCATTGTCGACACGACACTCGCGCAACTCTGGATAATTTCGCACTATTTTCGAACAAAACAAATCTTGTAACTGTCGTTATTCCGTACAACTTCCTTGTGCAAATATCTTGCTCCCAAGTGTAGACAAGGAACGTGGCAAAATGTTATCTTATCACCCGTGAACATATTTCCAACTTGGGGCAGAATTAAAAAGCTATTAGGAGCGGCCTATCTGCACTAATCTACAACTTGGAAACAATTTCGGATTGTTTACATGCGAAGAAGTTCTGTGATTTATGAAGAAGTAGTTAGCAGCAGCTTTGCTAATGGCAAAACACTTGAAATTGATCCTTATGTACTTATACAAAGTGAATAACCCTCCTGAAAACTGAAAAAGTTGAGATAAAGGAGACGCTAACTGCAATGCCTATGATATTCTCGTTCTTCCTAGTATTTGCCTATTGAAAAGGCCAAATATCGGAAAGAAAATTACTCGGAAGAAGATTACTCGGAGAGTACCTACTCTATGTGCAGTGGTATATCAGAGCATAATATTATGTTTATTAATATCGGCTTGTACCTAGCATAGATCTTTCAAACGGTTTTAAATTGCCTTACCTATTACCTGTGCCTTTTTTGAAACATCCTACTGCGTCAAACATGAAGAAAATGAGTGACGGAGCGTGAAGAGTCGTTTAGTTGAAAATTCGATGTACCTAAACACTCATTTCGGTAGGTATAGGTAACTATTCTAAACTTTAGACACAATAGCACTATCCAGTCGACTCAAACCAGAAAGCCAAATGCTTGAAAACTCTTACAACTTTGTCCATTTCAGGAATTCAGGCGTAGTTTCAAACATCAAACATTCAAACTCGTAGCGGTCACAAATCACAAAACAACACCGTCAGCAAAACTAGCTAGCATTCCGTATAATGATATTACAACTTTTATGCTGACTCTACTTCAAACTCAACCAACCACTAAGTACTTTACTGTTTTAATAATAATGTTGTTTGTAAAATGACTATGAAGAATTTAGAAAAAAATATCAAGACAAGTGTCACATGAAAACAATAAACAGGATTAGTAATTATACCGTCTACCCAAGAAGTGACCAGGATTTGTCCAAATCCTAATAACTAGGTCAAGCATCTAACCCCCACACCGAAACCCTGAATCCACCACTGGCTACCAACTACAAAACAGTTAGAACCTACCTAGTACATGTATATTAAACATAAATATAGGTTCTCGAAATCAACTTCATCACTAGGTGCCTTAGGTAACTACCAAACTACTGATTACGGAGTTCTAAGGTCATTACACGATAATGGGAACCTGCCGGCTCAAGTTTTAATTTATTCGCTAACTGCTGTTAGGCACGAAACTGATGTTAGATACCTACCTACCTACGTGGATAGGTACCTACACTATGTAGCTGCATAAAGTTACCTTTCCTACATTATAATTTTTCCTACAACTGAAAAACTACATATTTAACCTAAAATAAGAATAAAAACGATTTTGGAACCTAATCTAGCAACACTTAAGAATACTATCCATATACCTACCAAATTCTGTAAAGATTGGATAAGCGGTTCGAAAGATTTCGTCGAACAAGCATACAAAGTATTTTTGCCCAAGTTGTCCATAAGATCTTCGTTACTCGATCAAAAAATTACGAAGAATGATGATGGTGCATCTGATGTGGAACGCTAGGTATATTTCTATCCAACCTATATCTATTGATAGAGGCTACATAGCGTTTGGTGCCATATGCGGCATTCTTGGACGAATATTCGTCCAAGGCGTTAGTCCACTCGTTTACTTTGTCCTTACAAAAAGTATCGTTTCAAGTAGATAATCCAAAAGAACCAGTGAGGTGAAAGGAACTCTTTACATCTTTAGATAACGCACAGCGTTATTAAAACAAACATTAGGAAGATAGCTCTAAAGAAGCAGTTTGTTCAACAAATGCAATAATGAATTCGGAAGAATAACTTCGAAATGAGCCTGTTCCCTCATCCACGTTGAAGGATTCTGCTGACTGCTCTACCACACAGTGGCTAACCTTGCTCTGGACCGACATAGCTGGAGAAAACTGGAGGAGGCCTATACCCAAGAGGGGTCCTAACTAATTCAAAATTTTGTTTTAATATTGAAATACTAACCTATAAATTTAATGTAAAAAGTTAGGAATAAAAGGCCGTTTCAAACACCCCGTTGAACTAAAGTGGTCTAATATTTCGTCAGGAGATAAAAAATTTACGAATATGAACTAAATCGTAAAAGACCTACCAATAACAATATTGGCTCTACAATTGTCTCTAAATGGTTATGCTTACATTTTGAAGCAGTTACCGAATCGCGTGTCTTCGAATCGGAATCTAAACACCTCCTAGTGATTTATTCTGAAAGTTCTAACAAATTGGCTACAATAAGACTTTGCAACTCCTGCCCGAATAATAGCCCCAGCCACTGTTTCACTAACACAAAACATTCGTGTACCTATACCTACTTACCAGTACGTTATCAACATTATCAGCCTGTAGAAGTCCCCATCTCAAAGTTCACGTAGAGTATAGTTTCATAGAGAAGCTCAAATCACTATACAAAATGCAGGTTTAAAGATAATCTGACTTCATAGTTTAGTTCAGTTCTATATTTTGTAGTCACCAAGAGTTGATCACTTTTTCAGATTTTAAAAATTGTTTTATTTGTAATTATTAGTTTTTTGAGAAAATACCTAAGTTTTTAAGATGAATCATTGTCATCATCAACAAGTAGAGCTCAGCAGCTGGACTATGCCATGACTATGAATGATTTTGGATGCTGCATAGACTATGCTATGGATGATTTTCAGTGCAGTGAAATGAATAGATTATTTTGAAATAGCATTTTATTTCTATTTACATACAACAAAAAACACCTAATACAACTAAAACCAATACATTATTCAGAATATCTAGGAATTTTCGTTGCTGCGGCCACAATACCGGGGTACGGCAAATTATTCCTGTTGCATGACAAGCACAGCCATACGCCATTTGTCCACCAACGCCGGTTCCGGCATTGCACCTGTAATGCACTACCAAGGCAATCAAAAACACATGAACGGCCCGGCCGTCACACCGCGCAGCTAGGTGATAGGAGTCGAAAAAAGAATCATCGCGAATACTCGCCGTATCCCGATTTTGTGGTACCAACAATAGTTTTATTTATCTATGGGCTAGATCTTACTTGAATTGATAGAGCAATTCTAGACTTTAGAGATAAAAATACTAGACAACGCATTTGTCCACACCGTAGTAGTAGAGCTTATTGTGAAAGAGCTCGTCCGGGGAAGTACTACCACCGTACTTATTTGTCGCCAAGCAGTGATGCTCGCATTGCTGTGTTCCGGTTTGAAGGGCACGGGCAGCCCGGAGAAACTCTCGAACTAGTCTCGTGCTTTCGAAAAACTAACAATGTAACGAAGATCTAAATTTGAACTGGCGTTTCATACAAAACGAGATTTCAATATGTAATTTTGGTAGAATGGGAGTCCCGCTTCTTCTTACGTAGGAACTACGTATTACATATTCTTTGGGTATGGGTGCCGGTGCTATTGTACGCACATGAGACTTAACACCATTGTCTCAGAATGATGGACGCAGTGCAATGCATCACAGAGCACGTCCTCAGTGGATGTGCTTAGTGAGGCAATGCATTGTTTTGGCTTGTTAATTTAGGTAAATTATAGTAATTTAGCTAAATCGACGCTGTTTAGTATTTCCTCTCTGAGCAACATACTTTTTAATGAATTTCATAGAATTAAAACTTGGCTGTTATTATTTATTTTTACAGTACATACAAAAATTACAAAGTTCTATTTCATTTTTGTAAATAATTAATTTCAGTTGTTTAACTTATAATAACTCAGTGCGTTAAAAGTTTTCTTTCATTCAACTCTTTCTACTCTTTATGTATGTATATTTTTCAGTATTACCTAATAATATATACCATGAGATACAAATATCTAACCTAGCTATAGGTGCCGATTCTGTAGTTTCATTCTCCTAAACTAGCCTAATTTGACAGCACGAAAAATGTTGCCGTTCCATTCTCATAAAAAGAAAAGTATAATTTTAGTGCTGTCAAAACTTTAACTTAGGAAACTGCAACAACAGAATCGGCACCATTGTTTGCAATATACGCGTATAATTTACGCTTTTTTGACTATAAAACAAAGGAATAATTATAAAACTTGGGTTCTATTTCAGTACTAAATATGTTTGTTATTGGGCACACAGCAATGGTGTTTTTAGTTTAGAATATTGGTTTTTTACTATCACTTTCAAAAATACCACGTAGTCGAATCTTAATTTAATTAATTACCTAATTAAAATGAACTCTAGCTTTTTACTTTTACTTTTTGTCTACTATTATATTTTTAAGCGGGCTGCAGACTATCAGATTTGTCTAACGAAACTATAGATTGTCAAATTATACAAACGGTATTGTACGCCTACAGACAAACATCAGACATTTTCTGATAGTGTGCAACATGCCTTAGCCGAGAGAAAGGCCCAAGATAATGTTTTGAATCATGAGGCATTCCTTAATATTGATTAAATATTTTTAGATACATTTCATTTGTTTTGCTAACCATAAGCTTAGTTCACAATTTCAGTAATTAAAGCAGCAGACAGTATTGGGCAACTCGATTGCTTGAATGTAACAAAACTCACTGTTCTACTGCACTTACTCAGAATATTGCTAGTTTTGGCAATCTGAGTGTAAACTGCACAGCCACTAACTAAACCACAATCACTTCACGTTCAATCCAGCAGTAACAAACTAAAAACCTGGTATCTCGTAAAACTTTATAGATCTCGTTGACTAGTTTAGACTAGCTACTCCCACCGGCTTCGCTTGCCGCTCTTTCTAACGCGTTCCGTCTTCTCCTGACTGTCTTCAGATTGATTGGCGGGGGCGTTGACCCCAGGCAGGATGTTACGTGTGGTCTGCTCCCACGAGTGGTCGGAAGACGCTGTAAACTGGAAATATTGATAAATTATAATATCATACTAGCTTCCGCCTGTTGGATCCCATTGATTTTCCGGGATAAAAGTAGCCTATGTGTTAATCCGGGTCACGGACAATGTATATTCCAAGTTTCATCCAAGTCGGATCAGTAGTTACATACATACATTCATACATCCTCACAAACTTTCGCGTTTACAATATAAAAAATAGAACTTCCATATTCCCACAGTAGGATTCCGTAGGTGAGTCATGGTTGTCCGAAACCACAAAAGAGGCAGGGTACAATTCCTATCATACATTATATTTGTGGGAGGTCAGAATTAAACCCACAATCTATATAAAATAGGGTTTTTTATACCCACGTGTGGCGGATAAGTCCGATGACCCACTTGTGTTGGTCTACCATCTCTAATCTAAACTCAAATTCAATATAGGTTTATCAATAAAATCACAAAGACCACTTTGAAACGTCTTCAAATCTAGGTAGTTCCTTCCTAGTAGCCAAACCATGCGTTCATTCATCATTCATCAATATATATAAAACTCTTTTGAAGCTGACAGAGAATCAACACACAGCCTAAACTATAAGTCCTAGAGGTATGAAATTTGGAGGGTAGGTTCCTTATATAGTGTAGGTATGCACTAAGAAAGGTATTTTGAAAAGACGCACTCTAAAGGGTCTAGAACGCGAGCAACGCCGCGGGCGACGGCTAGTTATGTATACAGTTCTAACTGCGAGGGCAGAAGGCCTTACCATTCTTTTCGAATGAACTAAAACTGTGTTGTAATTATCTGACGACTGCTGACAGCGTTACTGAACTACAAAGTACATACCTGGTTGTATTGTGACTTGAAGGCTTGTTTGAGTGAGGATAGTCGGTTAGTGGCGGGCCCGCTGGGTACTTTCTCCATCACGGCGGGTACGTTAGGCGCTGCCTCTTCTATGTGCGTCGGTAAACCGGGACGCTCTTTGTATCTGAAGAATCATCAATATATATAAAACTCTTTTGAAGCTGACAGAGAATCAACGCACAGCCTAAACTATAAGTCCTAGAGGTATGAAATTTGGAGGGTAGTATCCTTATAGTGTAGGGGTGCACTAAGAAAGGAATTTTTAAACGTCACACTCTAAAGGGTAGAACGCGAGCAACGCCGCGGGTGACGGCTAGTATAGGATAAATCTCATACAGGGTTACATTCATCCTGAATACTACGACTGCAATTTGTAGTCATTTAGACATCTTTTAGTATGTTAATCTGAGGACAATAGGCACATGTTTTTTTTTTAAACTGGTGCAGTGCTAGTGATGCGGCTATAGCCTACCCACAGCCACACTCTTGTAATAGACATAGACGCTCGGAATTGTCTCCACTTTTAGACAAAAAAAACGTCTATACCGGGAGCCTTCAACTGAACATTTCTACCATCTACCTTTTGCGTAATTATGGAAACTCTTTAATTAATGCTGACGATAACTAAATCTTCACTTTATGACTTAGCATGCGCAGAATTAGAAGTGCAATTTGCTATACGACATCTTCTAGGCGTGTCTGAAGAGTTCGCGTCCGATTAACGGACTCCGTTAATTCGGCTCCTGTTAATTTTTCGGGATAAAAGTAGCCTTTGTGTTAATCTAGGTCTCGGAAAATATATATTTCAAGTTTCATTCAAATCGGATCAGTAATTTTTGTGTGAAAGAGTAACAAACACATCCACCCATCCATACAAACTTTCGCGTTTATAATATTAGTAGGATAGGATTAAGTATAGTTTACCCCAGTCCACATCCACCAACATTCAGGTTCTTTCCTTTGCCCTTCTTGAACCGAGACTTGCGGAACCACGCGGACTGCATCGCCATGTTCAGGAGCTCCTCGGGTACTTCCTGTTGTAAACAATATTCAACAATTTCACATTAATTACAAGATCTTTTTATTTTTAATGATGGCTGAAGATGTAGGTTTGACCCTATTGATTTTCCGGGATAAAAAGTAGCTTATATGTTATTCCAGGTTACAAACTATATAATATTCCAAAAGTTTCAGCCAAATCGGACCAGCAGTTGCAGCGTGCAGTTGCACTTTCAATATTTTTTTATCATCATCATCAATCATCATCATCAATCATCATCATCAATATATATAAAACTCTTTTGAAGCTGACAGAGAATCAACGCACAGCCTAAACCATAAGTCCTAGAGGTATGAAATTTGGAGGGTAGGTTCCTTATATAGTGTAGGGGCGCACTAAGAAAAGAATTTTGAAAAGTCGCACTCTAAAGGGTCTAGAACGCGAGCAACGCCGCGGGCGACGGCTAGTTGTGTATATAATCACAGTTTTGTGCCTGTGCTGTGTGCCAAATAAGTATTTTTCTATCAAAACATCTCATACACCTGTAATTGCAATGCCCCCTTCAAACCCTTTACATTTCTTCTCAATAAAGTAAGTTACTTTTGTCAGTACATGTTACTAACCTGTTGAACCCCCTCTAGGTTCCTGAGCAGATGTCCGGCGAACTCCTTGTCCTTGTGCTTGTCGAGCAGCGTGTAGGCGGCGCCGCGCACGCCGGCGCGGCCCGTGCGCCCCACGCGGTGCGTGTGCGTGTCGATGTCACGCGCCACGCAGTAGTTTATCACTGTTCTGATGTGTGGGATGTCTAAGCCTCGAGCTGGGGGAACAAAATTACAATGTAAGGAGTACAGTACTTTAATCTTTACTATTACTATCCTACTAATATTATAAACGCGAAAGTTTGTAAGGGTGTATGGATGTGTACAAACACATCCTTACAAACTTTCACGCAAAAACTACTGATCCGATTTGGATGAAACTTGGAATATATATATTGTCTGTGACCCGGATTAACACATTAATAGGCCTTTACATCTATTGAAGATGATTTATAGAGCTTCAGGAGGCAATCTATGCCTACACTTAACGGGACACTTTTGCCTGTGACAATTTTTAGATGGAGTAGGATTAACACATAGTCTATTCTTTATCCCGGAAAATCTAAAGTTCAAAAAGACAAGTGTATTTTACCCGCAACATCGGTAGCGACTAGAATATTATTCTCCTGCCGTTTGAAAGCAGTGATCACTTTATTCCTGTCCGCCTGGTCCATGTCTCCGTGGAGGAGTAGAGCGTCGTATTGTTGCACGCCCAGATTTGCAGCGGTTAGTTCTGCTTCTAACTGCAAAATAATTACATTCACAACATACAAAACTTTATAATATTTTAAAGAGATACGAACTTTTTTAATTTAAAAATTTTTGACTTTAGTAGAGAGTGGAATAAAAATAAGTTCTTAATACAGAAAGCCTCTTCGTTCCGGTCTTGAAACACAAATGAAAAAACACTAGATGCCCAGGATTTAGGTGCAATCTAGCTTGACAAAATAAAAATTGCACATTGTGTAAACTCTTCAGATTAACGAGAACTGTCGTTTCCAAGGTTCCTTTAGCAAAGAAAAACACCGCGAGGAAATGTGTGCATTAGCACGATTTTTTTTTAGGTATGGTACATGTAAGGATTTGGCTGTCAACATCAACACATCTATACCTCTATCACGAACAAATCTGACATTCGCCGCGTTAACGTATTCGAGTTATATTGCGCGTCAATGCCAGCTCGACTGCCGACCGTTGTAATGTCACTGCGCAGTGTATCTCGGATACACTCGCATTACGATACGTTTGCGATTGTCACATTTATTCGTGATCAAGGCACTGATGGTAAGTGTAACTGGTAGCCTTTAACCAAGTAACCTTTTAACTCACTGATTTAGTACCTTTTTCGTCACGAATATTAGTACAGTGCCAGCCGACAGGAACTCCACTAAGTTCTTCAATAGCCACGCCCATTTCTCTTCGGGTTTGTTGAATATTCTGAAAACATAAATCTGTCAGTGGAAACTATTTTTTCTTAACTGATGAGTATCAAGCTTATATATATTTATGTAACACTACCTGACATGTTGCGAGACAAGGTCGCTAGCCTCTCCTGCGGCTCCGTGTTGTACCCTCACGGGGTCGTGCAAGGCGTCGCGCGCCAACTTCTCAACGCGCCGCGGAAACGTCGCCGAGAACAACAACGCCTGTCTGTCTGGACGGACGTGGTTGCAGATCGAGCGCACTTGGGGCTCTAGAAACAGAAATATGTATCACGAGTTATAAATGAATACTTTTTATTGGTATACTGAAGCGCTCGTGGCGTAGCTTGCTTAGTCAATCTTCACTGATTATCTAAGTTAGGCGACTTTTTGCGCAGTCTCTATTTGGATGGGTGACCGCTAGTGGTATTTACATCTGAACGCTTCCGTGCTTCGGAGGGCACGTTAAACTGTCGGTCCCGACTTTAGCAGTAGTTAAGCCAGGATGGAGCCACACCTTGTTTTACATTATTGGAATTTTAGTTACGATCCCTAATTTAAAAAAAATATAATATAGCCTATGTCACCCGAGGATAGTGTAGCTTCCCAACTGCGAAAGAGTTTTTCAAATCGGTCCAGTAGTTTCGAAGCTGCTACGTTATAAAACAACTTACCGAAACCCATGTCAAACATCCTGTCAGCCTCATCAAGCACCAAGTAGGTAACCCTCTGCAGATTGGTCGCCTTGCACTTTATGAGATCTATCACCCTGCCCGGGGTACCTACTATGATTTCTGCACCACCACCTGTGAATGAAAATAATAAATAAATATTTATTTATTATTTTACAGAACAGCAGCTTTTGCTGTTATATCTACGCCACACAGTGTTGAAATATCTTTTCTTTTAGTCACTTTTTTAAGCACTGATTTATTTATTCGTAGCCAGTTATCGAGTTTATTTTTGAAGGTATTTATGGAGTCAGCGGTAACAACGTCCTCTCGTCCTCAGTTAGCATGTTCCAATTGTGGACCACTCTTTTGCTAAAGAAGTCACGAGCAACATGTGTATTGGTATGGTAGTATCACAACCTTATTCAAGATAGTGGCCATGTGTTGCTTTGTCTTCTTTTCTTATGAGGATTTGAATATTGCGTAAACTGTAAGGTAACAGTTACCTTCTAACGCTTTGGTCTGTTCCCATTTGGATCCGCCGCCGTAGCAGCATACGCACCTGATATTGTACACTTTCCCAAATCTTTTGGCTTCCATGTAAATCTGCAGATAACAAACATATACCCCATAAAAAATACCTCGACGCGTCCATTTTCAATTTGCGGTCATAAGATCAGTAGAATAAAGTTCACAACAGTACACGCTCAACCAAGAGACCTAGCAACATAGTACCTGTTGGGCTAACTCCCTCGTAGGTGCCAGAATAAGGCCTATGGGTCCATCATCTGGCTTTAACTCCTTCTGGTCCATGATGTGCACTAGTAGAGGCCATAGGAACGCGGCGGTTTTACCCGACCCAGTTCGGGCGATACCTAAAATAATAATTAATTAACTTTATAAGAAGCTAAAATAATTGGAAATAATCATAAATAGGTGTATCTGTTATATCTGTTTTCGTTCGAGAATTGACTAATAAGTTTACTGGCTTAGTAAGTCTTACCGATGAGATCTCTTCCAGCGAGCGCGGCGGGCACGCCGGCTGCTTGCACTGGCGTCGGCTGAGAGTACTCCGAGCGACGGATAGCCTTCATCAGCTGCTCATCGAATCCGAGATGCGCAAAACTGCTCACAGGCTTCGGGGGGTCTGGACCTGATATCTGACAAGGGATTGTTACTGTCAGTGGATTTGTCCGGCGGGTATTTAATGTTACGTTCACACTCATCTGCTGCAGTCGGCAGGGAACTGGGCATGAGCATAGCCTAACACGATCATACTTACCTCCCAGCATGGACATCTTTCTAAAGAATAAAGGCGATGTTGCTGTGGCAATAGGTCCGGAACTAATCGCGGCAATAATGCCGGCAGCGGCATGAGCTGAGTGTGAACGCGGGGAAACGAGTTTTATATGGCTCTGAATCTGCCTGCTGATTCCTAGATGTATGTATGAAATTTCCACCAACGCTACATGAAACATT
The DNA here is from genome assembly GCA_918843925.1 of Eulithis prunata. Taxonomy (NCBI): domain Eukaryota; kingdom Metazoa; phylum Arthropoda; class Insecta; order Lepidoptera; family Geometridae; genus Eulithis; species Eulithis prunata. The sequence goes on along the minus strand of OU974018.1, from coordinate 8,682,245 downwards.
GGTAGCAGAAGTAACGTACCTTGACTCCCAGATTCTTCTTCAACTCCTCAACCTGCTGAGGCTCTAATGCTTCTATCTCCTCATGAGGAACGTAGAAGTTCTTCTCAAACGGCTCATACTGGATTTCGGAGTGGTCTATAGGGGGTAGGGGGTCAATGTATTTTTTCTTAGCCGGGGCTATGGGGTTCCCGTCTTCATCATATTCTATTTCTACATCAGAGCCATCATCACCGTTGTGAAGTGGGTTCTCTTCCATGTATCTATGATTAGAAAATTTTCATTTAACATATTATATATTTTGTTCAAATTTTCAGTACATTGTGAGATGAACTATAGGTTCAGATTACAGATTGTTTGTAAGGCAATCCATACAAACAATCTGTTTTGTTGGGCTAGCGTTTGCACTATAGTACATTGTGTGAATTGCATGTACTTTACATGTTGTGATTTGTTGTGCTTTGCTTGTTAGGGCAGTCTACAACATACCAACATACATGTTAGTCAAAGGGTACATAGTAAAACTCACTTGTAATAACTCTCTTCATCATCAAGTTCATCAATATCTCCTCGGGTACCTCTCCCACTGTCTGCCTTTCCGCTTGCCGCATTCTCCTTGCTCGCCACCAAGTCTTTAGCCGCCTGCTGTTCCAGACCAGCCATGAAGGCATCCAGGGGATCTTCATCTTCATCATCCTAGTAATTTATAATACACTCCTATTGTACTTCATAATTTCAACTTGTTATTTCTTTTGTATTGTTTTTTACTTTCTTCTTGGTGTACAATAAAGATATGATTGATAAGGATCCTATGCTATGCTTACCTTTGAGCATGTAGCCTCATTGGTAGGGCTCCCTGGCGCCGGGATGTAGGCTAGTGCAGGTGTTACTGGCTCATCATCATCATCAAAATACCTGGAAAAATAATTTGAGTATCAATCTGAAACTGTTCTTGTGGTGCATAAATCTGGTAGGTACATAGCAGTCCTATTTACGCACTAGAATAATACTTATTAGTATGAAATGCGTTAGTATTCAGACTTACTCATCCTCAGTCTTAGCACGCTTCTTCCCTAACGAGCCAAAATTCCCCGTCACAGCGTTCTGCGTTATTGCATTCATGGTATGGTACCCTTGCTTCGACAGCCCCATGGACGGTGGAGGCACTGCATGCATCGAAGTCGACGGGGGCGGCGGCACGGCGTGAAGAGACACATTAGAGGGGTTCCGCTTCGGCATCGTGAAGCCAGCGAACCCAAATCCCTTCCCACTACCACTACCGCCCGAATTGAAGCTCATTTTTAGCCGCTAGATGCTGCCGGAGTCGAAATAGTCGAGAATAACAGAACTACCGATGGCGCACTCTCATGCAATTAGGTTAAGTTCACTAGTAAAGAGCTTCAGTTAACTATTCCATGTTTTCAGGGGCTTTCGCGATTAATTTTCAAGCATGCAAGTAGATTCAGTGGCACGCAGGGCACGCACGACACGATACGTTAATAGAATTAGATTATTTCCGATCGAGAATTTCCAACATTTTCCAATCCAATAGAACGAATGAGACACTCTAAAGAAAGAATGAGCATTTGAGCAACATATTTGATGACAGTGAGTTGAGCGAGTGTTTGAGAATGAATGACACCGAATACCTATGATGAATGAGTGAAAGCATGTTTTCGGAAAGTCATCGGTTATATTTTTTCGGATCAACATGTCGTCAACTGACATGACAATGACATCGTTGATCTATTGAAGGATGACATGGCAGAAAAGCCAGGGGAGGGCAAAAATAAAAAAAAAAGCAAGGAAAACAAAAGTTGAACTTTGAGAAAATCTAAAAAAATACAATAAAACCCTGAAAATAGAAGATATTCAAGATGTATTTCAAGCTATGTGTATTTCTTTTTACGCTGCTCACGGTGACCAACGTTGAAGCAGCCTCCGGATACGATTTTGGGGACTTTCTGGCAACCGTATTAGGAATTGGAATTACCGCTGTAGGAATTCTTGCGTGTTTGGGCAATTACGCTAGACAGAAAGCGAGAAATGAATTTATTTAGTAAGCCCAGTCATGTGAGTAGCAATTACTTCACTTTAATTTGTCGGGATACATCTATCTATTTTTGTAGGAAACTGACGGTCCACACAATGTTACGTACCTACTTTGTACACTTGGATCATTATTTGCATAACTGGTTCGAAGACTACAAAAAAGGTTCAAGATTCACAACGTTCACATTCACAACACACATGGTTAGAGTAGGATTGGAATAGAACACAATCTGTATTATAGTTATTGCACTGAATCTTATTGCCTTCTTTTATTTAATTTTGTATGATGAGGACTATTAAATGGTACCTACTTTTTTTATTGTTTCAGATCCAGATTTATGTACCTACATACAAACATGCACCAGTTCAGAAGAGATCAAACCTTTTTCTATTGTTTGTCCAATCAACCAGGTCTATCTGGTACAAAATATGGCATTAGAAGTATCTATAAAATAGTATATTTTCTCAATTAAAATTCCAACTTATTCATAAAATAAAGCTATCAGACTCATCGCTCGAATAACTTCATGATATTATTTGAAATAGGTAAATAGTTTACTGTAGTGTTGTATAGGTAATAAGTTTTAAATTATATTTATTTTAATGTACATTTTATACCAAGTTTCTATTCATTGTTCATAAAATCTATTCTGTCAAAGTTATCTGAAAATCATCATTCACCTATCTTAAAAAAAGTTAGTGTAGTAGGACATTACTTCTTGTTTGTCTTAAGTAATCAAGACAATGTCTATTCCATGTTTTTCTTAGACATGTATATTTAAATATAACAAGCAAAGCGCCTAAATAATGAAAAGATTTCTACAAAAAATTCTGTTTCATTTTTTACATCATGACCATGAGTACTATGTACAGAATAAAATGGCTAAGATCTTGTAAATAAATTTATAATAAAAGTATTCAATTCATCACACAAGACAACAATTATTAAAACTTAAAACATGATAGTTTTAAATAATTTCATTCAAATTCGTCTTATAATAATTGCTTACTAACTATCAAGTAGTTCTAAAGCTTCTATATCTTTAATAATGTCATTTTTCTTAGACAATTTCTCTTTTTGGTCTTTGTCAGGAACTATTCCTGATTTGAGTTTTTCTTCAAGAGTTTCAATGTCTCTAAGCTTTTTCCGTAGGTTTTTAAGCCGTTTAGCAGGATCAGTACTAGCTGGCGAATTACTAGAAATAGATGAGAGGCTGTTCAGTGAAGGTTCTTTTATTTCGCATTTGCCAAGTGCATCTGCTGTTTCGTCCACAACTGAAACAAATAAATAGGGTTATGACTACCACCAGGCATGATGAAATAAAATAACTTTTTCACTCATTCATCGTGTCAATGGTGGACACTCACATACTTGTTTTTGCTAGAAAATGGCAACTTCTACGGCCGATCCCAATGCCCTACGAGTAACTTGAAAACATATACCTAGGTACCTTAATTTAATCCCTCTTAGAAATAAGATATTACCTTTATGCCTTAATGAGTACACATACCTGTCTTCTTTTTCTTTTTCTTCTTTTCAATATTAATTATCATCCCAGGGATCGGCTGGATGGTACCCGGTTTTTTCTTCTTCTGACCCTCAGCAGCCATTTCAGGAGGCATTCCTACAGGCAGACCGGTAGTTTGCCGCGCTTTGAACTGCTTTCCTTTGCTCTCATACAATGGTACTTCTTCCTGTGGGACATAGCCGTCCCTGACACGTCTAGGCTTCCGCCAGGACCCGTCTGGGCGCTGCGTTGCTGGGATAAATCTAGTACCTAAATAAAATAGACATTCTTCATATAGATGATTTATCACATAAGAACTCGAGAATAACTTTCGCCACTAAATTCCTTGTGGAGTGTAGGTAAAGACCAAATTATTACTCTATATTGCAAACATATTTCTGTGCGAAAAATACACAAGCAGGCAAAGAGGTTCACTAAACTCACCGTCTGCATCTTGCTCATAGGCCGTAGAAGCCATAATACCATGGAATAATCCACAACTTAGTTACAATAACATTAGAATCACTCAAATCCGAACATACGCCTGAATTTTTTTCTTTCTATTTTCGTGTGAGATTTTCGTACAAATACAAACCAAACATAACTTTCATTTGTGCAACAAACTGCTAAGCTAATCTGTGTTGTTACATGACACTGACTGTTTTGTTTGACTGTCTTTTAATTTAGACAGTGACAAAGATAAAGATTTTGTGTCTGTGGCATGGAATGAAATAGACCTTGTTTTTTCTATAGCGATATATTATCCGAGCGTGCGGCTCTCTCTCTCAATCTATCACCACCGGGATCAATCAATCATCCTCATTCATTCGTTTAGTTTTGATTTTTTTTAGTTTTCCCAAGTTTTTCGACTTTTCTTTTCGTCATTCCGTCCGCGACTTGTTCTTGTTCGGCTTGTTCGTGACTGAACAGGAAACAACTGAAATACGAGTCGTTTAGTTAGTTTTTGTTTTAGTTAAACCAAAGTTAAACAAAATGCCTAAACGCAAACGCCTGTTCACACCAAACAAATACAAAACGAAGAACATCGTGAAGCTTGAACCAAAACGACAAGGTTTGTCTTTATAGACTCAAACAATACTAGGTGGTACCTATTCACATAGGGCTTCACATAATTGAGTAAAATTTTGTTTTCTTAACTATTTCAGAAGTGACCACGGCTCGAGGCAGGCTCATGGGAGCTCTTAGTGATGTATTGTACCCAGCACCTGATGATATAAAGGAGACACAAGAACCAAGTCTTATTGGGCAGGACAGGTAAACTATGGACATTATGTTAAGTTAGTACTAAAAAAGTATAACTCCCGAGTTCCCGGCCTTGAAAACTTCCACTACCCATGGATGACATAGGCTATATTAAAAATTAAGGATCCTTACTAAAACTTCGATAATGTAACCCAAGGTGTAAAAAAATTACCTAAATAATTTAAAATTTTTGTTAAAATATGTGTGCGAAACCGGGCCGTGCCACTAGTATTTTATATTTATGTACTTCCAGACAGTCCAGTTCCGAGGAGTACCTCTCAGATGAAGAAGCCAAGAAATGTCTGAGTAGGACTACTCCTAAGCAGTCTTATGTTCTAAAGCTGTTTGACAGGAGTGTGGATCTATCACAGTTCCGGGAGAACTCACCACTATACCCTATCTGCCGTGCGTGGATCACCAACCAGCCTAAAGCCAACTATAAGACATTAAAGTGAGCATCTGTTTCTATTATTATTTAAAAATTCCCTTGTATACCTACCAGTCTTGCATCCCATTTGATCCTGTGGATTTTCCAGGATAAAAAGTAGCCTATGTGTTAATCCTGGTTAATATATGTTTATAATAATAATATAGTTACACTGTGAAATGTGTCACCAAAATACTATGAAAATATTTCCCAATTTTGGATGGTTCCGAGACCCTATGGTATCAGTGGCACTATGATGCGACTTTGTTTGACCGATCTTTCAAAGAATCTCATAACTTATTTAAAAATGAAACTGGCAAAATTATCTGTGGAAATATACTATAATCTGAACTGTAAAAAATATTGGAGTTCTTCGGTTTATGAGCTGAGCTATCTAATATTAGGATCATAAGTAGGTACCTGTTAAAATAAATACTGGGTACCTAACCTAAAGAAAACCACTGAAAGTTTTATTGTTTTCATTTAACTTGAAATTTCACACTCACTTATCTCGTAATTTCGCACACTGCGGATGTAGGCGCCGTGGCTTAGTTGGTTAAAGCGCCTGTCTAGTAAACAGGAGATCACGAGTTCGAATCTCGTCGGGGCCTTTGTGGATATATTGTGATTTTGCATTTTTTACCACTATTGCCCGCGTCTAGCAACCTCAGTCACCCCCAAGGGTCCTAAATGGACAGCGAAAACACTCAGTTCGTCAATTTAATCTACCACCTTCAAACACGTAAGGCAGAGCTATCTGTATCTAAGTATGATTATGAGGCCAGTGAGGTTATAACACGGTGATGGATTTTTTAGGCCTCCTTAAGGCCTCTGTCGTTCTTTAACGACTGCTAAGGCCGGGGCTGATAGCTAAACGTGCCTTCCGAAATTCGTCCTTGCTCCCGAAGCACGGAAGCGCTGATGTCACCCATCCAAATAGTGACCGCGCAGTTAATCGGCGAGGATTGACTAAGCAAGCTAGGCCACGAGCGCTTCCACCTTCCTTTCTAGACCTCTAATATTAATTCTATGTCTGGCTGGACCATACAAAAGAATTAGATGGAGTATCGTTTGTCATCTATTCAGTAGAAAATATCTAGGGCGCTCATTCCTTTTTCGTTTTAGCTCAGACAAGAAGGAGGAGTCGGAATCGGGCGTGGAACTCCCCCCACCTCAAGGCGAGGCGGCCTCCAAGATCCCAGAACTGCTACCGGAGCAACAGAAAGCTAGCAGGGATAACATCAACTTGAATTATGTGAGAACTTTATAATTTTGAAAGCCCCCTAAGTTTTCGAAAGTGAGCAAAGTCGTGCAATGACAAGCACGAAAGATATGTTGCATACAATACCACAGAAAACGTCCTCTGGACGTGAGGTGATAAAATTGTAGTACCGCGTTCACACTATGCCCATGCCGCTGCCGGCATTATTGCCACAGCAACATCGCCTTTATTCTCATTAGAGAGCAAGGGCATGAACTTGGGCCGGGACAGATGCATGATCGTGTTCTCACTATCCTCGTGCTCACTTCCGTGCCCAAGTCCCTGCCGACTGCGGCATAGTGTGAACGCAACATTATAGGTTGATGCAACCCTTCAAAATACGCAGTCACGGATTTCGTGGGACATTCTCATCATTCTGTGTATGAACAGAAAGTGATCAATCGGTATTCTGTGTACCTTTCCGTTTTTTTGTATATACTTGTACATAGGCACCTAATTTTCATTTTTATCTGGTTACAGCGCGATGCACCTCCACCTACAAAAGAGCAGCTACTGCGCTCTCACCTGCTGCGCTGGACAGCTGTCCGACAAGCTTGGCTAGACCAAGGCGTTCGAGTTGAAGCCAGGTAAGGCCTTATCTATCCCTCTAAAAACTGATAGCTCGAATTGTGCCTGTGGGGTTAGAGATGTACAACATGTTTTTGATGGAGTGCGTCCGGACAGAAGATAGGAGGATTATTTTAGCCTCGCCAAAATCTGACGAACATCCTCTACTGGTTCATTTTTGGTGAACCTTGAGATAATGCACTGAGGATATTAATCAGCTAGTTTTGAGAAATAGACATCTATTCAGATTTTATGAACTGGAGTCCGTACTCTAAGGTCTGATGATGACCAGCATGGATAAAGAGGATCCAACGAGATTTTCATGGATTTTTTTCAAAATATTTCTTTAAATATGTACCTTGATTTTTTTTTTCACAGGTATGAGAATACTCAAAAAGTTCTGAATAGACTGAATATAGAATACGTAAATTCGCGGTAAATAGTAGATATGATCAGTATTTCTACTTGTTTTTAACATTTTTGTATGTTTTTCTATTTTAGTTGATTTATCTTACCTTTGATTATGTACATTAGAAATCATGATGATTGTAGAAGTTTTAAGGTACATACATACCTAACTATAAATGATGTTATTTAGAAATGTTCTTTAGAAATACAATAATCTTTGTATTCTAGAGATCATTCCATTAATTCGTGATACAATCGGTATTGCTATACCGTGATTTTTTTAACTCTTGTTTTTCAATTTAGTTGATTTTAATCCTTTTTATTCTGTATATTTTAAATGATAAATCATGATGATTGAGGAAGTTTGTACCCATCTAATTATTTTCGATATATTTTTTAGCATTCTAATAACTTTATTATTTGCCTCTACTTTGTAATAGTTTTTTACCATTGTATGTAAGTAAACATTTTAGCTGATTGAATAAATTTATTTGTAAATAAACTACCTATCGTTCAAGCGTGTTTTCGTTTCTTTTTCTTATTTTGATCCTGTAGCTCAGGGCATTGGGATCTCTTGTGTCCTTTTTCACGGCAGTTGAAGCAAGACTGGAAAGATAAAATAATTGGTTAAATCAACACCCATATACATATAAAGAATAGGTACAGTAGGTACACCATCGGGGATGCTGGAACATTGGTGCCATCAACCCAATATTGGTGACGCCGTTACTTTAGAGTTGGGCTGGCTGGGGTCGGGTCAGCAGGGGGACAATGCACAATACACACTAACGCGGGTTGTCAGTGCAAATCTAGGTAGGTACAGTAATAAAACCTCACCTGGCTTTCCACCACAGCCCCACAAACATGTCCCTTCTCCAAAACACACCTCTGACACTCCTTACAGTGCTTAAATGTGGGCTTCACACATCTCTTGCAAGAATTACAATGTTTATACGTCATTCCATTCTTGGATGTGCACTCTTTGCATTTATTGCAATGGTTATTTGTTGCTGCCACCCAGCAGTTGCATTTATCACATAACTTGTAGTTTTTATCATTGGATAAATCAATGGTGAGGAGAGGAAGGTTTGTGAAGAATCTGACAGGAGAACCGTGCTTGCGACCCGATTTTTTGTTCTGGAATTTCTTGTGGTTGTCATACTCAACCTAGAATAAAAACGAGAGAATAAATTTAATTGGGATTAATTTGGGATTTTCGTGCACCTTAGATTGTTGAGATTACAGATTCGATTTACTTTCTGAATCTTAAGGTATTAAAAATGTCTTTAAGTGGTAGTTAGAGTCAAGTCTAGTTATGACATGTCATATAATAATCAGTCCGAAAGAAAAACCATAATAAGCAGAGAAGGAAGATTGCCGGGACCAATCTGAAAGTATACCCTTTCAGATATTTTTTCTTTAAATCAGTATCAGCATTAAAAAAATACAACCGAATTGAGAACCTCCTCCTTTTTTGAAGTCGGTTAAAAGGGTTGTCACTTACCTGAAAGTCATGCATCTTAAGCTCTGGCAGAGCTCCAGTGATATACGGTTCCGAAAAGTACGGGAAGGCCCAGATCACTGGAAGCAGTTCATCATCTTCCTTATCGCAGACTGTTCTGTATGTAGCCGACAGCTCCTTGAGAGTTTGTGTGAGGGGCTCCACGCGACCTCCGAATGGAGGATCCATTACTATGCAAGTGCCACCGTTTCTGTAAGTCAAGGTACCTATCATATTAAGGCGCTAACATGCACTATCATATGATTCCGAAATCGAGTTAGTCTGTTTGTTTGTTCGCGGATCACGCCTTAACTACTGGACCAATTTCAACGAAACTTATACCATTCAGAAGCCCTTTTTCCGGATTGAATCACAGGCTATATTTTATTAAAATCAAAGACGTGGATTCTAAGATACAGCTTGAACTTTCTAAACCAAAAGCAGCCATTTGCTATGCGGTTCAGCATTATTATGCTGGTGACAGATATTTTGTTGGAAAGTCTCACATGCGTCTCATCAGCTAGTGTGCTATACTACTTGTTAATAGCTAGTGTGCTAAACAGTTCTTCAGATAGTAACGCCTATAAGATTCTACAAGTTTGGAAAATATCTTACTTGGTTTTCTTCAAAAACTTCTTCAGCACCCCATCATCCTCATTCCCATTGAACATGTAGTTGTTAAACATGTTGTACCAAACAAACTTAGCAGGTGCCTGGAACTGGTGATGCCGTTTGTCATAGTCGAGCAAGATGGAGTCAAAGTCGGGGCTGGACTGTGCTGCTTCATGAACGGAGGGTGCTCCTACGCATATTATGTTGCTGAAATTGCATAAAGTTATCGATACATTATATTAAAAGTGGTTGTTACTTAGTTTATAGTGTAACTAAAGATTAGAACAGCATTGTAAAATTTAGAATCTTTTTTTACCCAACTATGCCGAAGCAAAACGAGGGTATATGATTTTGACCTCCAAACATCGCTATAGTACATTACAATCTCAGATGAGAATTTTTTTATTTTTTTTTATACAATATAGGCAACCGTTATATTTTCTTGTTTCATACTTTTTTGAGTGATTTCCAGTAGGTTTTAGTTTTTGAACTTAATTTTTTATCAATCAATAATCACCTGATATTATTATTTTTCAGAATATTCAATATTGTCCCAACACTTTTCTTGGTAAACATGTACTGGGCCTCCACAGCATCATTCTCCAGGGTCGGCAGCCATGAGGACGGTGCAGATAATTGTTCATCGGTCACTCCGGTGATAACCTTGTGGTCTTTACCATGCTTCCTGTTTGAGGAGAGGAGGTAGAGCTCCTCACAAGTACTGCAGTAAGCTCGGTCTGTATAGTGCCGGGATTTTACCTGGAATTTGCAACAGTTTTCTTTTTAGTCAAAAGAATTTATTCACAAAGAAAATTACCACTAATACAGTATTTACAATATTTACAAAATTTTGATAAATGGAAGTTTTGTGGTCAATAAGGTTTTTAGATAAGACTACACTGCAATTAGCCTTAGCCTGCATTATAATATCGAATAGACCCGGACAATATTTATTTTATGGTTTGAACAACCAAGCAGGCCTCTTAGAATATTTATTAAAAAAACTAACCTCAACCAAGTTCTTCCAAGCAGCTGATTTATCAATTTTCGGCATGAGGTTATAATATTTTGCATTACGTTTTTTAACGCCTTCCTTTGCCCAGTCTTCTTCGTCTATCAGCAAGGTGCACTCCTTTTTGTCCCTACACGAGGCACAAGCAAAATATCGGCCTTTTTCACTGGAAAACAGCAGCGTAGGACCGTGCATGCAAATGGGATGTAATGTTACATCTTCTACTATAACTTCTACGGGTGATGATTTCTGTACCGCAGTTTTCTTTGATTCAATCTTACGTTTTCTACCCATTGCAAGTTTAGAGTATAAAAAATATAGTCGAATGAAAAGCAGAGGAAAAACAAGCACTACCTACACGCAGCAGCCCCGTTTCACTTTTCAAAACAAATAAGAACGAATGAAATGAATGAGTTATATGATTTAGAGAATGAGTGAATGATCGAATTCCGAAGCTGACCACAGACTGAACAGCTGTTTTCGGAAGTTTACCGGATAATAAAAATGTCACTATCGGTAGTATTGCACTTTTAAATAAAATAATATATTTTTTTGACACTGGCAATTTTGAATAGTATCTGTCAATCAGCCGCCCGGCGAAAAAATCATTCTTCATTTTTTCTGTCAATTTTTAGAACTTTTTACTGGAATAGCGACGCCGTTTTTCAGACAAATACACAAAATGAACGGCTTAGTGAAATCTGCTCATAGGGTATTGCAAAGTTGTGTGAAAAGCCCTAGTTTGACGAGCGCTCTGGTGACTCGCGCACAAGCTCCAGTGAAACGTGATTTTACTCGAGGTATATGGCATATGAGCTCCAAGAGTCTCAACGGCTCTCCAGCCGCCACTGGCCTTCTCCACAACCATTCCAACACCTGTAGCTGTGGTTGTGGCATGAAAGCTCTCCACACCAAAGGTACGCTCGTCATATCAGAAGTTTGAGGTTATGATTGCGCCATGCCCAAATCATCATTTTTCCCCAAATTCCTATTTACAGCACTCATGTAACCTTTTCTCGGCAGATCGAGAAGAAGACCAACCCTATAAACCCAAGCCCCTTGGTGAGTTCCTTTTCCTGTAACCTTTTCCTTTCCTATGGTACATACAGACTGGTTCATCCATCCTAATTACCCTTGAAAGATTTTATACCTTGATAATCTAAAATGGTTGCATATAATGGTTGCATCATGTTTCAGATCAGAAAAGGTATCAAAATAATCTTCATTATAATTTCAGGTGAAAGAGAACTAGTAGAATTCCTGACAGAAGAAATAGTGGCGGAACGTAAGGCACAGAAGGTCAAGTCCCTGCCTGCCGAGCTTGAAGGCTTTGTGGTCAAGGGAGATGGTGCTGAGGTCACACTCACTAAGGAGCTGAAAGATGAGAGGTATGTTAGATTAATTAGTTTAGGTTTTTAAGTATGTAACTGACTCTATGGAGCAGAAAGAAGAAGTAGAGGTTGTTGACCTAATTTTAATTTAAGTTGAAAGAAAAGAAAAACTCCTATAATTTATTCATATTCATCTGTCATTTTAGCGCGGCTTTAAAAAATGCTAATTGTCACTTCCATGACAATGAAAGAGATGACAACAGATTTAGCAATCAATTTAGTTAGCTCAGCTTTAGAAGACCAATATGAATATACCCCTAAGACTCTTTTAATGTCTTGCATTAGAGATAAGGTGCATTGTCTCCTTTTGGGTCAATAAAGTGGAGTCAGATGGTAACAAATAATACAACTTTTACAAACTTTGGCATTCACTTGGAGGATATCAGAGTACAGGGTTTTCTCAAATTTTGGCATTTGGAGGATATCAGAATGCTAAACACCAATCATTTCCTCCACAGCATCATAGTAACCTTCAACGTGAACCACACTGTAGACTCGGATGACATTGAAGGAGAAACCCAGACTGAGAAGCAGGAGTTTGAAGAGATGCGCTCCCGACCGCAGTTTGAGGTGGACGTTGTACGAGGAGACACCACTTTAGGCTTCACTTGCTCTTTCCTGAATGAACCGCCTACATCTGAGGAATACAGTAAGTTACATAATATGGCAATAATAATGTATGGGAGTCCAGTTAGCCCCCCCCATTTATCAATCCCCTCATCATCATCTCAACATCAACCTACTTAAGATTCCCGAAAATGAATTCTATTATTATTGTAATAATTAGTGTAATTGGTTTGTCACTGTGATAGTTATTAAATAAATAAATATTAAATAGGCACAACAAACAGACAATTGTGTAGAGACACAACAAACAGGTGTATAAAAAACAAAGATGTGTCCTAAAAAGATTGATAACACCACTCCATATCTATCATACAGACAAAGTACAAAACTAGCTATCAATCTTTTTCTATCACCACAATCGGGGGTGTGTTACATAATACAATGATCATTTTATCATTGTAATCCCTAGACTAAAAGAAATCAATTATCATTACCACCTTATCCCATAAATATGCATATGCCAAGATAACAGGTCAAAAAACCACTGTTACAGCTGAAACTAGCTCACTATGTTCTACCTACTAAGTATTATACAATCTGTGGTTCTAACTAAAATAGTCAGATACATAAACAAACATAATATTATATCAGCAATTTAGTTCCCGTACTACAAAGATTGCTTAGTTTGGGACTAAAGGGTGTTATGTGAAAATGTCCATGAATATTGATTATTATTTTTTTATATTGAAAGACCATCTATGAAAAAGACCGTCATGTTTACTAGATACAAGGCTTATCATGCAACAGTTGTCAGCATTAAAATAATTTTGATTAGGTTATCTCTACAGAATCTTAAGGCTGCATTTAGTGCTCGACCGACGCTGAGCGCGTATGGTACGCGCTCACTAAATTAGCGCTGCACTGTACACGTTCATACGTTTTCATTGATATTGCTACGTTTGACCGACGTCAGCGCTCACCGTCGTCGGTCGCACTAAATGCAGTTGTTAGTCCAGCAGTGAGTTCATCTCCCCCTCTGTTGTTTTTCCAGATGATATTTTCGGCATCGACGAGGTGACGCTGTACAAGGGAGAGTGGAACGATAAAGTTTACGCAGTTGCCGGAGATGTACTTGACGGCGTAAGTATCATCATCATCAATCAACAATATCAATCATCAATATATATAAAACTCTTTTGAAGCTGACATAGAATCAACGCACAGTCTAAACTATAAGTCCTAGAGGTATGAAATTTGGAGGGTAGGTTCCTTATATAGTGTAGGGGCGCACTAAGAAAGGAATTTTGAAAAGTCACACTCTAACGCGAGCAACGCCGCGGGAGACGGCTAGTATTTATTATATATATAAAACTCTTTTGAAGCTGACAGAGAATCAACGCACCGCCTAAACTATAAGTCCTAGAGGTATGAAATTTGGAGGGTAGTATCCTTATATAGTGTATGGGTGCACTAAGAAATGAATTTTGAAAAGTCACACTCTAAAGGGTCTAGAACGCGAGCAACGCCGCGGGCGACGGCTAGTCTACTACTTTTATGTTGTTAGGTATTGCTAAAAGTATCTCCATAGAAGACTTGACCATATAAATTTACAAGATTTTTTAGGCCACAATAAGAATACGAATCAATATGTCATTCAAGAAATATGTACCTGTTTGACTTTTTTCTTTTGGGATTATGTAGGTACGCCACTGGTCAACCTTTCAAATACTACCACTATTTTCGCAGTTTTCGTGTACGCCTTTGTGGTGTAGCGTTTTCACACAACAACCTGCGATCCGTAGGTCGCGAGTTCAAATCTGAATACATCCAAAAAGTCTCCCCGTTTATTTGCCACACTTGAATCCATCAAACATGTGGATATTGAGTGCCAGAAATGGGGTATAAAAATGCATCAATTTGAAGTTTGTTTCTCGATACTGTTCATGAAATATTCAATGAAGTGCTACATTTTATTTATAACTTGCATACAATGTCACGTCATGCGGAATTTCGCATTCAATATTCAACTTCTATAGGTACCTACTTCATTAATTTTGTCTCTGGAAATCAAGTTGTTCTGTAAAAACCACAACAAAATAATATATCAATACCTTACTTGCTGATATTAATTGGCCAGAAGAACGCATCGACAGTCCTGTGGTAACTATACGCTTGTAATAAAAACGCGTATCTTCTTTTCCAGTACCTCTACGACCTGCTAATGAATCTTCTAGAAGAGAAGGGAGTGAGCAATGACTTCGTTCAGAAACTGTCCGACTTCAGCACAGCGTATGAGCATTCTGCCTACATCAACATGCTCGAGTCAATCTCCAAATTCACCATTGGAAAATAGGATTACTCGGGTTTAATTTTGAATCGATTTTAGGGCAGTTTTACGGGAGTTGTAGGTTTGAAGGGTATGCTTGAGAAATAGAAACATATTTTTATGAAATGTGTAAGGTACAAAGCATTTATTTACAGAAACTTCTTGTCCGTTCTTCACATTAATAATTTGATATGTTCTACCATTTTCTGATTGTTTATTACTTTTTCAAATCTCCTGTGAAACTTACCCTAAATCAGCGAAAGAAGTAAAGTGCAAAATTAAAATGTTATCGGTAGTGAGAGAACAAAACTTAGTGATGAAGATGTTTGAGAAGTGAGGTCCTCTGTCCACCAAAGCGCATTGACATTTGGTGCCAAATATGCTGATAAAAAACTTGAATATTCTTCTAATCACAATTTGATTAAACTATGTATGCAGCAGAGCTCAAATGTTACCTATAAAAATGTATAGTACAGCTCCAATTCTACTTAAACAATAGTCAAATGTCTTTGGGAGGATGTTCTATGTGCTTTTCAGCTAAAAGAAATCATAGCACATTATGTCAGAATATAACAAAGTAAGCTTGAGATATTGCAGTGGATGGTGGACCTTAGTACATTGAAGTTTAGTTTTTCTTGATAGCCTGATAGGTTTTTAACCCGAATACACGTATATTTTGCTCTGAGACAGCTTTAAGGAGTTAGTTTAGTTGACAGTTGTATGTTAGTGTTATGTTAGTTATTGTCTCAATAAATGTTATTCCAAAGTTCTTTGTTTTACTAAAGGAAATCACCTACATCTTTATGAAAGGCGTTTTGAATCAAAGAAACTGAGTAAAGAATGGTAAACACTGAAGAAAGTTAAAATATAAGTTGTCTATCCTATGTTATCTGTGGTCTAACTGATTTGATTATACTAGGTGTACGTACAGGGTGCATCAGTGCAAATATAATCTGATACATTAGCGGAGCGGGCTATCTCGGCGGGTTCTTTTATGAATTTTTATTCTAGCTAATCCAAAATGTGAGTAAACCCAGGCGGCATCCCAGTTTTATTTACTAGGATGGTACTGCCACAGATCATATAATACGTACTGCATAATGGTACAAGTGGCCCGGCGGCGGTATTTAGATAGAGCATTTTAACCATCCTAATAATCGGTAATACATCACCTGTATTTATATCCAATAGACCTCATTATCCGTGGATTCCTATCTTTATAATCTATCACACCTCCGTTTTTGTTTTGTCAAATCTGTATCAGCAAGCGTTGCATGGTAAGTCAGGCCTATATCATGCCCATTTTATCAACAATGCATTGTTTTCACGCCATAGTTTTGTGTATGACTGATGATAAATAAACTTGATAAAAAAAAGATAAAATTTAGTTTATAAAGCGAGCAGTGGTTACTTAAATCTCGTTTACTTTATAGTTTCGCGCGCTCTAGCTGTCGAGCGAGTCAGCTGACTTTCCTGACATTTAACTCCGTTGAACACACAACACTTCATGAGGTTGCGAGCCGACAGAACAAAGTGTAATATCTTCATCTCTGTCACACAACTATATTTTGTCCATCGACAAAACTAAACAAATAGTAATCTCAAAAGAATGCTTTTATCTATAGGAATAGCATTCTATAAACCAACCACAAATAAGCTTAGATATTGTGCTTGAAATTTGACCAATAGTAACTCAGTAACCTGAACATCGTGCGTTAACGATTGTCAACTCGCCTCGCCGCGACGATCAAAATGAAGCGAGTTTTGTTTTATATGTTCAAGATGGCTCACCTACGCTCGATAGGTTATCGCGATGTAGTTAAAACACCATCTCATCTTTACGAATTGTGTTTGACGAATTTAGTGAACTACCTGCAAAGATGCAAGTGCGATCGGAATATGTTGCATACGCTGCCTGATACCATCCTCATCGATGTTTATATCAAGGTGAGTGTTACAGGTTTTCGATGAAAAACAGAGATTAATTAGGTACCGTTAGTATGGGCCAATATGTTCTTGTTTGCGATAAATCTACTACCATGATGTGTCCGTGTATAACTACTTACTGGTCATCTATCTACTGGGTTTGTGGTCATGAACCGTCTGATGAGTGGATAGGAATTAGCAGACTGACATCGGGCACTTTCACTGTTGTACGAAGGCACACGGACCGTTCTTTGTTACGAAACATTAATGAACACTCATAATAGTCGTGGCAGAACTTTATTACCGTAACATCTTCCCACCTTTTTAAAATCAAAAGTCGGTAGGTAGGTAGGTATAAATTATTCTGAGAGCGTGGGTTTCTATTCCTCCGTAGATTGTAGGTACACAATGTGTTGGTTGAGATATTTTTAGTACACAGAAGAGTAATTTCTACGTAAACAAAAAATAAAACTAATAATCCATGGCTACATATTTGTATACACAGCTTTAGTTCTTTTTATTACCCAAAGGGTGTGGAATAAGTGTTTGACTTGAGTTCTTGGTTCATGGCTTTAGTGGCTTTCTCAATTCTGCATGAACCTGACTGTAGTTTCTTGCCTGTTCTATGCTGGTCTGGAAGGCACCTAGAATCACCTAGTTTATATGACGATTCTGAATAATCCTTGTGATCTTATTAAATAAAAGATTTTAAAACTATGACAACTCTTCATTATAATATTGATGAAATGAGATGATTGATGAACAAAACTCCCAACAAGCCACATATTAACTCAATAATTATTTGATGCTTCACCTAAGGAAGCACATAATAATGAGCAAACAAGGAAAGTCAAATACTTTTAAGGTTTTTTATTATTTAATTAAACAAAATACACAGCTCCTTATATTATAACTAGTCGTCGCCCGCGGCGTTGCTCGCGTTCTAGACCCCTTAGAGTGTGACTTTTCAAAATTCCTTTCTTAGTGCACCCCTACACTACATAAGGATACTACCTTCCAAATTTCATACCTCTAGGACTTGGGGTTTAGGCTGTGCGTTGATTATCAGTCAGCTTAAAAAGAGTTTTATATTGATGATTTTTACATCTTAAAAGTCTAGACATACGGGTTTAGGTACGTATATTTACATACATAATATATCTATCCTATCTTAAAATGTCAATCATTTTTTAAGCTAAATAAATTAGTATCTTTTCATAAAGAAGGTGTGCCACCTACAATACCTACATAGCTATAAAAGAGTTTTATACTATACCTATTACAAGTAAAAGAACGCACACCTACTAGCTACTTTACCTAACCATACAAAAAGATAATGGCTGTGATAATTCTGATAAGATACACCTTAATCCTATCCTACTAATATTTTAAACGCGAAAGTTTTTAAGGATGTGTGTATGTTTGTTCCTCTTTCATGCAAAAACTACTGATCGCATTTGGATGAAACTGGGAATATATATATTGGACCTCGATAACACATAGGCTACTTTTTATCCTGGACAATCAACAGGACGCGAACTCTTCACAAATGCCTAGAAGATTCTTCCGAATAGCTTTTAAGTAGGTATAGTATAATAATAATAATAAAAGCACAAGTAGTTATAGTACTACAAAGGAGCTAATTTTATTCCACAGTAAATCATTTGCAGACGTTTATTTTAAACATGCTAAGTGACTATTCTGACATTTACTTTTAAATGTTAGATATTTAAATAAAAATTTATTTATAAAAAACTTGTAATATCTTGGTAGGTAGATAGTGTAGTACATTGCTTCTATTATCTGCATAGAGTTGATATAGGTACAGATTACAATAGCATTGTACATTAACACGTTCAATTTTCTCACTTTTCGCAGTGGTATACTTTCTATACAAAAGCATTGGATTATATTTAAGTCAATGAAGTTTGCTGACCATAAGTTCAAAGTACTTTTAAGTAGGTACGTAGTTATTCTGCTGACTCCTAATTAGCAATTGAGGCCACCAATAACTGGCGTATTTAGACAGTTACCCATTATGCAGTGATCACTGGCCTTTAAACCATATTATTCACAATTTTTAAGGATATCTTAGAAGATTAAAATGGACACGTCAAACTGTTTTGACATTTCCATTTTTTGCAAACCAGTATCACATATACTTACAACAACTTACAACTAGCTGATACCCGCAACTTCGTACGCGTGCGTAACTTTCCACCAAAAAATATCTGTCAACCAGCATACGATGAACCTCGTGTCAAATGCTGCTTTTGGTTTAGAGAGGTCAAGCTGTATATAAGAATCCACGTCTATAATTTCAATAAAATATAGCCTATGTTTCAATCCGGAAAAAGGGCTGAATGGTATTTAAGTTTCATTGAAATTGGTCCAGTAGTAAAGGCGTGATGCGCGAACAAACAAACAAACAGACAAACTCGATTTTCGGAATCAGAATCGTTTATTTAGTAGATCTGTATATATATTTAGTTTATCCATATCTTTAATTTTAGTTTTTGGCTTTTTACAATTTTATAATACCTAGTATAGATGATTTTGGATTAGTGGAATTTGATCAAAACGCTCCGGTCTCTACTTTGAGGGCTCATAAAATATTGGCCACAATTTGCTCTCCACGGCAGATTGATTTTTAAACTACAAAAACAGCTTAATGTTCGAATTTACTTACCTATCACTAGAATTTAGTTCCAGCGTATGCAGATCTGAACTCTATTGTCAAGCTAGTAAGGCACTAGGTAGATGTAATGAATGTAAGTCCAATTGCAGGTCCAGAGCCCTGATTGATATGATTGACGGCACAATGCATACTGGCTGATGCAATTGTTGGTCAATAGGCGCTACCTTGAACCGACTGATGAATGAATACTGTGACTGGTGTCTCTCTATGTTTAGACAGCAATACTTACTTACATTCATATTGAATAAATAAGAACTGTGAAAATCTTTTGGCTGATTACGCCGGTACCGACAGTTTAACGTGCCCTCCGAAGCACGGAGGCACGCAGATGTAAATGCCACTAACGGTCGCTCATCCAAATAGTGAACGTCTCTTAACTTAGATAAGCGGTGAATTTTGACTAAGCAAGCTACGCCACGTGCGCTTCATATGTGACTGATTGACATCGACGTACAGCCTCAACTATTGGTAGACTTAAAGAGGGTTTGCTAACTACCCACAGTCTAGCTCTTGAAGGCGATTGCGATCGGTTTTGAATTCTCGATGAGCTGCGCAAAAGCACACGCAAATTGAGCGTACACTCTGACTTCCATGTCTTCACGTGTAGTCTGTACCATTTATCTTATTCCAAGTAGGCAAGGGACATCTCAGATTTTTTGCAAAACATCTACAGAGACGTAGGACGAAATTCTTCGGCCGTATATTCCAAGCAGTACAACGCGCCTGTCTGTCACTACTGATGGTTCCACCAGCCCTAGCTATCACTGGCATTGGTATTCGTATCAACTCTCCAAAACCTGTCCATTGTGCCGTGACATGGCTTGCAATCGAAAGTACTGCGTCGGCGCATATTTCACCTCGAGAAAGTTATTTCGCCTGCACTTTATAAAGTCACAAAAACTTGACCTGTAGACTTGGATAAAAACCTGGACCACCACTTTAACAGCAGCGAAGTATCTGCTTACTTGTTATATCAGATTTTGCATTTGATAGCTACAAAAATTATGGAGACAATTTCTTTCCCCAGATTTCAATAATTGTAGCTTTTTTCCCAAGACTGACCCATCGTCTAACCGGTATGAAACTGGTTGTACAAACGGGAAGTAATATCCCGTTAGTGCAACGTGTAAGTATTTCAAATCTTTGATCAGACAAAACCTCTCCCAAAAAAATTCCGGGGGCTGGAGAACCCGTAGCACGAATAAAAAATCTGTGCCCGTGTAGTCGGGAGTATTATTTAACTGATTTTCGAAAAGAGAAAATCGAAAAACTCGCAGTTTTTGTATGGAGAAAGATCGTTAGGTGAAACGAACCCGATTCTCACTTTTCTAAAACCAATCCAAAATAAAACTTGACTACGGGCTTTGCTGTTTTTGCCAAGAAGGTAGGACTAGGTAGGTATTACGTTTTGCATAACAGAATGATAATTAATCCTAATCGTAACATCCTTCAAAAAATGTTATGTAACTTATTATAATGAATAGTGGTAATAGATAGGTAATTGATTGCCATAACATTTTAGATTTTGGAGAGTTGTAAATAAAAACGGTGTAATAAATTGCGCTAAAAGCGAAAGTGGTTAGTCTTGTTGTTACAACTTAATAATGAATAACTAATCAATGGTGATGTAGATTTTAGTTCTGCGCGAAGACCAATTAGAAAATAGAAAAAAAATAGAAACCAAAAGAAAATTATAAAAAAAAATACACAATGTTCTACAAATCTTTAGCTGAAGGAGAGTTTTAGCTTCGATGACGTTTAACTGTAACCTGAAAATAGTAGAAATCTGCTAAATGTAAGTAATGTTTTGTGTATACCCTGAGATCCTCTGGAATCTAGCTAGAGGATCTACACAAACACAAAACATGGATCTAACTAAAGTCTAGATACATGGGAAAATACTGAGATCTGCGCTGTGATGCGTACCGAGAGACAATGGTGTCGATTCTCTTGTTACATTTTTCTAAACTAACTTAACTTGACAGCACAAATGATTGCCGTCCCTTTCTCATAAACTGAAACGACAATGACAGCTATAATTTTAGAGCTGTCAAATTAGGTTAGTTTAGAAAAATGCAACAAGAGAATATATAACGTTCTGATGGTTTTCTTACTAGGCGCAACCTCTATGGAGGAAGTATGATGCAAAAAATAATCTCTAATAGGTATCTTCTAGGTAACCGTGCTACATCGTCGACCACATCATTGCTTCATCAGGTGAGATTGTGGTCAAACGGTTAACAGAGAGGTTCAATGTGATCTGGATTACTAATACTACTTACTTTCTTTCGTTGATTTCCTGCCGACCGGTTACAACACAAAGGTATCCATATCATTACACGTTCGGTTATCGTGGCCGGTTCGCCTTCACCCAAAATGCTAATAGCGGTGAAGTGTACGGTACAGATGTCTAACTGTAAAGTACGTAAGTCCTTTACAGTTAGACGAGTCTAGTATAGTGGTGAGAACAGCTACTGAAACCAATTTTTTTATGAACGAAGTAGTCATAACAGTAGTTATGGTAGTAGTAGTAGAGCTCTTTGTGAGAGCTCGTCCGGGTTTAGTACTACCACCGTACCTATTTCTGCCGCCAAGCAACGATGCTCGCATTGCTGTGTTCCGGTTTGAAGGGTAAGGGCGCCGGTGTAATTACAGGCACATGAGACTTCAAGATCTTTACGTCTCAGAGTGATGGACGCAGTGCATTGCCTTACAGGGCACGTCCTCATTGGACTTGCTCTGTGAGGTAATGCATTGTTATAGGCAGAAGTTACCACTTAACATCAGGTGAGCTATCAGCTTGTTCCATTACTTTTATCATAAAAAAAAAAATTAAAAAAGTCATGCGAGCTACTTTTTTTTGTTTTGCCTGTCTGGATGTAGCTGAATTTGGAACCTCTGGAGTTTTTGGACACAAATGTTAGTGACGTGAACCCTAGACAGAGGGTCGATGCCCTCGGGCAGGTCATTCATTGGTAGGAGCAGGGTGGTTCACTCTAGACAAGGGAAAATTAGTTTTTGGCCGGACCTTGGTTTTTTTTAATCAAACTATGATTTGTAGTCTGATAATACTATAAATGATCTCCATAAGCCACATCTACTTTTATTTTATCTATAATTTAGAGGGCTAGCCACTAGCCCGGCATTTTTGCGATTTATATATTGCCAGTATAGTTATTTGATAGGAAGATGCAACCCTCACCTTCTTGTTATCATCATCGGAGTACCTGCCACCTGCTGGCTGCAAAAAATAATCCTAATCAACCTTCCTTCTCTGTAATCACGTAAAAAAACACGCAAACAATATAAATAATAAATGAATAATTTATTTCTCTTCAAAAAAGGTCTCTTGTCTTATTTCTGAACAATCTTTTTGAGCAGTGTCAATAATTGTCTTTATATTTTTATAAGCGACTAGCCGTCGCCCGCCGCGGTGCTCGCGTTCTACCCTTTAGAGTGTGACGTTTCAAAATTCCTTTCTTAGTGCACCCCTACACTATATAAGGATACTACCCTCCAAATTTCATACCTCTAGGACTTATAGTTTAGGCTGTGCGTTGATTCTAAGTCAGCTTCAAAAGAGTTTTATATATATTGATGATGATTGATGATGATGATTAATATCGAAAACATCCGGTTCGATGAGCTTAAAATACTTGTTTTCATTATTATAATGAATACAGGAATCATATCCATGGGTACATTGGGTACCTGAGCCTCATTCAGTCATGACATAGCTCGATGTTTCGTAGGTATGCTAGGTACTGCAAAAACTGAATTACTTTAAGTAAATAGGATTTATCATTCTGTAAATAGTTGGTTACTAGTTGCCGTTTGCCATAGATTAGATAGTGATTAGGTACACCTACGTATAGGTAACGTACATTTAAAAATGTAGGTTTGTTTGGGTTTCCTACCAGAATTCTATTCAGATGCCAATTGCCAACTTCGTCATCATTCCTAAAATAGAATGAATGAAGTGTGTTTAAAACTAAAATGGCCGCGTTTTATTTCTTTTAAACTATTTTCATCAACATTTTAAGTATCTCAGCAATTTTGGGGTAAACAAGCATAGAGAAAAGTTAGCAGCAAACTATTCTGTTTAATTTTAATAGATTTGATGAAATACCTTCTATTATTGACAAAGTTGGATAACAGTTAGAATCGTCCAAAATACCACCTAGTTTCGCGATCAGAATGAATAAAAAATATTTAAACTTCAGGAGATTACTATGCTATGTCTTGCAACCATTAGTAGAAGTGTTATTGATTTATGACTTTGTGTAGAGTGGCCCAAACCCCACCCAACTTTAATTATTCATTATTTACACAGGGGAGTCAATTAGGCCTACTGGGTTTCCCGGCTTCCCCTTATGTCAACTCAGTTTGTTTTGCGGTTAGCTTCTATTTAGACGAGTAAGTTGTATACGTAGCGCTTTTCTGCTAGGTTTTGAAGAACCACCTTGAACTCTTTAGTATTTTTAAACCTTTTAACGTAAATATAGGTACAACGGACACATTATACTGCGAAAATATTTACTTTTAATCCGTAGTTCAGGTTGTGGCTGTTTATGAGACTTCAGGCCAATGGTAGATCCCGGATTTCGGTTTAGGAGAGGCTTGCTTAACCCAGCTATTTAGAGTTTACTCTGCCAAATGTTGGTTGACCCTTGAGTAGCCCCAGAGCTATTGAGGGAGCTTGAGCTCCCCCCGGATCTGCTAGTGCTTCTGGGATTCATAAATGCACTGTAAATTCTAAGATACTGATAAAGTAACTATCAAGGTGTTATTATGTATAATGTAGTTACGTTTCGCACTTGGTGCAATTATTGATTACATTCATGATGTAGGTAGCAGTGCTATACTGCCTACGTCACTGTCTAGCCCACTTTAGCGGCGCCTGCACTATTTCTGATGCATGGCAGTTCTCAATCATTGGTAATCAATAGTTTACACACCGCACACACATGATTTCAATGTATGAGTGTGTATTTATATTTAGAAGCCAATTGGGTGGTCTGCTTGCAGATACAATGTTGTGAGCGTTGTCGAGGCCGAAACCAATTGCCGTATGTACTGTACGTACCTACCGGCTGATCTTTAGCTCCGCCAGACGTAGCGTAATTTATGCGTTCTAGATTGGATAATGCTAGTAATTTGACACTCTGAATTCTGCGCGTATTATTAGGGCCATTAAAGTTTATATTCGCTTATTGGCTAGAGTTTTTAACCCTCGTTAGGGCCTCTGATATGGGTTTATGACTGCTGCAGCCGGGACCGACATCAAAAGCAAGGGAGCGCCTATATCGCAATGACACTAGGAGTCTCTCTATGATGCCATAGAAATTGATCTGTTACGAACAACTAAGCCACGTGCTGTAGTTATTACCAAGAAGAAAAATTGAGTCTGTCCTCTAAAACAGAATCTATTGTAATATGTAGCACATGTGGTGCAGTCGTGTTTCTATCAACGAGGCGCGAAGACCGTTGAGAGCGCGAGGGTTTGGCAAAAGGTGCAGTCATGAGTTGGACGACAAATCTCAAGTGTCTCGAGAACACACTAAGCTTTCGGGCTGTCAGAAATGAAACCCTAGAGGTAACTAAATCAGCACCAGAGTTGGCAAACAGAAGGTCCAAAGTCTTTGAGATTTGAAGGACTTGACGAGACCTTGTGCACTTTCTTCTCTGAATCTGAAAGTGTCCTCAATCGCAAACTTTCACAATTTCGATGTTGCAGGAGACCGTGTAATCTTATCCATCGAATTGCGACCCAGATTTGACTTGCCATGGGCTTAAAGGGTACAGTCGATGCAACACCTCGTCTTATTTATTTTTTACACCTTCAAAGGTTATTTAACTTTCTATATTCTCAGCTCTAGCTACAACAAACTCCTTAAATTCTTTTTCGTTTGAAGTGATTCAAGTAACAAAATGTTGTTATCTAAGTAGCTATGTAACCTACCTATCTATCTATACTCCTCATGAAGACTCCTTTACTTGGTCCTTTTCTTCACATCTCTAAATCCTTACTCTTTTGTTGATAAGAACGTAACCGAGTTTCCAAGAACCTAAATTGTAAACAGATCATGATTATATCCCGATCCCTCTCATCCCACCCCTTAATACATATCCAATTTCTCATCCTAATGTCCTCTCGTGGGCTATTAGAAAAGTAATCATAATTAGCTGTTCAATGGTGATATTTCGGAAGTGCAAAGCATTGGCTTTGGCTGGTGGCTGTATGAAACAGGTTGTATTGCTGTGGCGTGAACATGACGCCACCTTTCGCTTTTCAAGGTGAATTTCTCTAGCAAGCATGTTAAGGCGATGCTTTGTATTGATTTTATATTGCTTTTGCACGTTTCAAAGTACCTATTCCATCCATACTCTCGAAAATCGTCTAGCATAACGCAACTGAGTAATTTACACTTTAATCGTTACCATAACCGAAGATGGAATAAAAAATATAAGGGTATTTTGTCTTCTGTGGTTAACTTCATCGAGGAGCTCTTCCTACATAGATTTCACCATCTCGTCAAACTCTACGCTGGGTATCGTTTGTTACGTCGCGTTTACTTAGTAATTACCTTAGATCAGGAATTCCTACTATTATGGTTCTGAGCTCCTAAAAAATGATATGGAAAGGAAACCAGAAAGATAAAGAGAGAGAGAGAGTCAGTCATCTAGGACGTCTTCGATACACCAAGTAATAGCAGAATGAACATGCCTCCACTTAAAGGTAGTAGGTGTGGGTCGGATCTCTGCTGTGAAATTTCACTTTCGCTTGCTTACGTAAACACGCGCCTTTTATTGGCTAGCGATTTATCGCTTACTCATTATAGTAAAATACATAACAGTATATGTAAGTACGTAGATAATGTAAAGTAATATGTCATGAAGTTGGACCCTGTGAAAGTCATAGGACTGATGACACGTCACTTCACATTGTTCAACTTCAGACCACTAGATCCTTCAAAGTTCGCTCTCTTTCTCGCTTTGCGAATGCGTTTGTGTGTGCTATCTCGAGTCGAAAGTCAAAACAAATGCACAGGCTCGGGGCTCAGAGCTTCATTCTATTGTTGGTTTTGGACACCCAGCAGATTAGCAGCCACGCACGAAAACCTGAAACCTCCTCCAAACTCTTACACTCATATCTTTCCCAAAGTCCATATGCCTTAGTATGTCATTCCTTCCTTGCGTGTATAACTATTGTTCATAGCTGCGTATTCAAGCTCCAATTTCGATGTATTTTTTTTAGAAAGTTAATCATCACAATCCTTTGTTATGTGCAATGTTTCTTGAAAGTTCGTGCAGCGTTTGATCATCAGCTCCGAGTCCGAGCCCATTTTGTAAGGGGTTTTAATTTGTTTGACCTTTTCCTTATTGCCCCAAATCGCGCGCTGGCGACTCACAGCACCGTTATGTTCATGGAACCGCGCCACCGAACCTGTTAAAATGTAGATACTGTACATCGCTTACTTTTCCTTGAATCCTTCCTTATTATAGATGTTAGGATGCCGCTCGTGAGTCCTTATAATTTATTCTAACTATTCTTGCTGTCAACTAAACATTATCATTAGATCTCTCTCATAAACAAGATTCATAAAGATAATAGATATGAAGATAATCCAACGAGATCTTATGGCCAGGGACTTAACCTTTTTGAAAATGAGCTTGTTGAAGCCTAAAAGTCTTATACATATTTGTTAAAAAATAGGGAGAGGCGATAAAATTTTAGTTCAGTACGTTCGTTAAAGGCGGTCAGTGAGAGTCGAATTCGGACGGAATACTAAAAGCTTTTGTCTTTGGTCTTATTCTGCGTAATTCAATTCACAAAGCACTTTCACTGTGTGCTGGGAAATCACTTTCCAGGGCTTTATAAGCATACTTTAGCAGTGGCTTTGATGATCGCGTGATACAAGTCTTTCTATCTCACGAAGGCGGCTTGGCTATGTTTGTGGTAGTGTATGCATGCACTTCACCAACTCAGCCCATCTCTTTCTATCTCGGTATGCCCGACTGCTCTGGAGCTTACGCTCACAAACACAACCAGGCCTTCGTGAAGTAGAACAACTGTACTCTGATAGAAACTGTTTCCCTGATTCGTCTGTTTCATCCAAATCGTTACAGCGTGATTGATTGGACGCAAACATCCAATCAAAATTAATTACGAAATACCCAAATGAATGGGAGTTTGTCTCAGTTAGTAACTTTATAATTATGACAAAAATCCAACTTCGTATTTTGTATTAGGAACCGATTTATGTTACTGTAGTATATATTTGTTTTTTTTTCCTTATAAATTCACTGTTTTAGTTATTTTTATTATTATTGTTTCATTTGTACCTATCTACAGTTTTGTATGTTGTGTGCCAAGTAGTAAATAAATGAATGTCCATGTCTATTACTTTACCCTGCTATCTTGTTAATACTCTACTCTTCCTCTGTAAGAGGTCGAGTTTTTAAAAATTAGTATTGTTTTCTAGAGTTGTTATGTACAGAGATGACTAATAGTGACTACACATACAGATTACAGCCAAGGTCTCTTCTTCTCTTCATTTATTTTTCTTTATTAAAATTATGAATTGATTTCTTGCTTAGCTTTTAAGTTATTGTCTCTTCTATAATTTTAATTTGAGTTTGTTTTATCTGTAACAATATTTGTTTCATAAGTTTATTTTATTTGTATTTGTATTTGTATTTGCAGTATAGCTTTGTCAATTTATTTAGTCGCTCAAAAGCACTAAATAAATTGACTCAAAAGCGCTCAAGCATTTAACACCTACTCATACATTTAACTAACAATGTTTTTATTTCTTTCCAGGTAAAACTCATCTTAAAAACAATAAAGCATAATACGAGGTAAACTGCATATTGTGAGGATATCAAAACATTTTTATAACGTACGTGAGGTTTTCATAATTGCTGCTAAAGTTCCAATATTTTATAGAACTACAAATCTACCTGAGATCATTAGCACTAATATAATAGACACAAACGATTATAAGCGACAACTGAAACAGGCGAGAGAAAACTAGGTACGTGTAAGTGCGGGCGTGTCGCCTAGACTAGGTATTAGGCACGAAGACAAACTATGCTACTAGCGCTTCTAGGGACATAGTACCGTTGCATGCAGGTGTCCTAAATCATAGTAATATAACTTATAATAGAACTAACGGATCCCCATGACTATGCTGGTGAAGGTGCAACTGTAAATATACGACAGCCCATTCACTAATAAAACCAGTGGAATATGTGATAAAATCAGTAATGAATTTTAAACTCTGTTACTGAACCTAAATTCAGTTACAACATCTTGACATTAAAGACTATAATGAAATGACTGTTTGATAAAGGGTCTGGGGCAAATTGGATGGAGCACAGTCTCACATTTTTTTTAAACTTGCAATAGTGGAACTTTGTTTGTTACAATACACTTACAATGCAGTTTATAAAAATGTAACAATGTCATTATAAAGCAGCGGGAATCATTAGTTATTAGACATTTTACTTCGAAAAATGCGTCTTTTTCAATGTTGTTTATCGTATTTACAGGTGTTTACGTCAAAATATTTACTTTATTTTGCGTTTTCGTGACTGTTACTGCATAATAGATTGTGATAAAACCAACAAAATTTATAAATATGTAGTAAAATTCATCTCAAAATTTACGAAATGTATGCAAATCGGGACCTGAAATGCCCCAACGCCTTTTTAGACTTATTGACATAATCTTACCACACTATTCATCTGTGTCTCTTGTAAGAAGGATCATACAAAAATGCGCTTGGAACCAGGCCGTAGTTCCTTGCCTGTTTTTCTAGGTTCTAGTCGCGAGGACCTAGAATCACCTAGTTTACATTGTCAGTATTGTCATACATAATTACCGTAGAAGCTTCTAATCTCTATGTATAATTTTGTGGTTTGGATTTAATATTGGATCTATATTTAGCCGATGGAATATCCCTAGCTCTTCGACCTATTATTCTATTATCGTCAGCAACTCATTCGGTGAGGAAGTCCTGTAAACATACTTTTTGCCCTCCAAACTAAGCTATTTAACTTGAATATAATAACAGTTATTGGTATACTATTAACAAGTACGGTACGGACACGGAGTCGGACGATGTCAAATGTCAATAGTGAGTAATTTAGTGTGACCAATGTGACCATGGCTCTAATTTTCGATCTATTTGCACTGCTTGTTATCGTGTATCTTATAGCCTTACTGCACAAATGACTGTATCTTTATTCTTTTTTGTACACAGAGAAACTTAACTTAAAACTTAAACTTAAAACATGTACATATAGGCGAGCTTAACCCTAAAAAGAGTTCTCTTCCAGCAAACCTTAGGATGAGAGATGGGAAAATGAAAGTCTATCTTTATTAGGTTCAGATTCTTATTTCTGGAGCGTCAACCCATACCGAAGAAAAAACCAGTGCGTGGAGTCCCTCCGCGCGGAAGAAGTTATACTAAAACGCGCTATCGAAGTGTTTTGCGTTTTGTGGGGGTCTCCGTATGTGATCACACTCGCTCTGTCTCTTTCTATTCCCTCTCCCCAGGAGCGTTAAACGTTTAACGCGTTAAACGCTGTCTCTTTCTATTTCTCCTTCGTTTAACGTGTAACGTGTTGGAAGTCGCATTAGAAGTATAACTTCAAAAACTTGACACATGCGTCATCGTTATCAAAGCCCACACACCCACTCAGTCTGCATCTAACCGTTTTGGTATCCCACCAAACTGTTGAAATTGACACCTCTATGCTTCTAAACTCAAAGTCAATCATGGTTTCCTTCTGGCTAAAGGTTTACGATCTCATTGCCTTTTAGGCCACTTCATGTGAGATTAGCAAAACACGTTTTTACCCTCCTCTCTCCTGGGAAAGCTCTAACATTATACATGTATTTGGTACACCACTTTTTTCGTAGTAAGTAAGTAGTCTACTTTATCTTATCGCTGTCTAGTTAGTATTCTATAATGTGACAAGTTTATACCTCCTGCACACGAAGCATGAGCGCCCTAGACACAGTTTCTATCTAATAGAAACAGTTAATCATTCTTAGTCACTTTCTTTTGATTGATGGACAAATATAGATAGTCTATTCTTCTGTAGACATTTACCACTATCAATATGTATAAGTATTAAAATAACGTATTGTGTCATATTGCTGAGACAACCCAGATGCGTTTAGTAGAGTGTGTTAACTGTTAAAGCAGTCATAGAAAATACACTGTCAACATCATTACTTGTTAATAGAACTCCGATAATAATAACTTATGACAACATCCCAAATCTGTCAAGATAACTAAACTACAAAGTACAAAGCTGTGCATTGTGGGTCAATCGTCAAAGTCATTGGTATTTTCACACTGAACGATACCGATGTAGTACTGAATATATGAAATTAGCTCTCTGCCGATATCGTGTTGGTGGCGTGTCGGTGGCAGTGTCAAAACAGGCATACCTAGAAGCACGGAGTGGTACAGAACCCGAGTTTTATCGGTGTTATCAGTGAGTGCACTAGGCTATTGCTCCCGAATTCCCGATATGCAATCGCAGTTACCTATTTTAACCGCGATTGCTATAAGTATATGCGTTTCGAGTCAAAGGTGAAAACCTTGAATAGAAAACTTAAACACTGTCCTAATTCTAAACTAGGATTCTTATGTAATCATATAC
This sequence comes from Eulithis prunata, assembly GCA_918843925.1. Taxonomy (NCBI): domain Eukaryota; kingdom Metazoa; phylum Arthropoda; class Insecta; order Lepidoptera; family Geometridae; genus Eulithis; species Eulithis prunata. The sequence goes on along the minus strand of OU974018.1, from coordinate 8,651,047 downwards.
GACATGTTACCATATTATCATTCCGATTCGTCGCTTCAGTTATGTCGTCAGTGATCAACAATCTTAAAACAGGCTTTCTTCTTTTTGTATGAGCCCGCACACATCACGAAGGCTATAGGTTCTTAAAGATGTCTATATCATTACTTACGTTCCTGCATAACTTTGTCGTTTCGTTATCCTGTCAATCTCCAGATGCTATTCCAGGTACAGCAGTTTTTCTTCGACATATTCCACTTAATGTATAATGGCTACTCAACTCGCGTACTCTAAGTATGCCGACCTTTAATATAAATTGCCTCTACAATGTAGCTGTTACAAAAAAATCAATACATTCTGTTGGCATGTTACTGACTGCCTAACGACAATCATCGCACCGCCTACCGAGCATCCCAGAAACCTGTTTGTAGAATCTATCTCGTCAAAGCCCAAGCTGCTATGATTCAGAAATTGATCCGTAACAGCTTCACAATAACAGTGATAGAAGCCACGGACGTTCTACTAGTGATAATAATTCAAAAGCGCTCGCACTGAAATGGTATGCTGTCATCGCTTGGAATGAAACGTTTAGAAACTCTTTTACAAAGTAACTGGCGAGCCTTTTCTGTTCCCTCGGTCTAGAACTCTCGCGAGCAACCTATACAAAGTAAAGAGTTATACAAAGTGTCTTCTCTCAGTCTGTTACCTTCGCATGTTCGACAGGTTCAAGCGAAGCTAATTAATTAATTTTAGCACATTGGACCTGCCATCCGTCAAAACAAGACTTTATTGATTGTCCTATTCAATTTTACAAGGAAACCGATGAACACTTAAGACAAATGTGTTCTGTGGAGTGGACAGATGGATGTTTAGCGGCGATAATTCAATTCCCAATGCTATCCTCGAAATAACCGACTCCCACGATCTCACTTATGATAATCATGAAATACTTATAGCTCTGTTTCTTTCGATCAAGATCGCATCGACAAATTATTGAACTGTCAAAATATTGACGAAAGACTTGAAAACAACGTGGATTTGTTTTGAAATCTCCTCGCCTCGGTGGTATGGTAATACAAGCGAATGTTCAAGATTGTTGCAGTGAGCAGCGCTAATTGACTTATTATTCTACGAAGTCTAATCCAGATTGTGCTACGTGCACAAGCAATATTTGCTAGAATTGATAACTGGACATCCACGTTACAAATAACCTTTGATCGCTGCCGTTTTTTTGCTTTTTATATCCGTGATTGATCGGATCAATACAAAGCGTACAGGAACCTAATTTTAATATGGAAGTACTTAACGGAAATTAATCAGTATTCTAGACAAATATGACGCTAGCCTTGAAAACAGAATTAGAATGTGAATGTAAAGTAATAAACCCTTCAACGCTAACAAGTGGTCCCCGATTACACAAGCCAGTTGTTGTAGCTTGTTTGACGCTGCTACAATCGCTTTGTTACTAAAATACCAATGAAGAATGATAATAAAGATTCTTTGCTAACCCTGCCCGTAAAGGCTGAGGATTTGTCACTTTGTATTTGTAGAATATACGACGCGACTGGGCGATTTAAATAAGTGAAAGTTTAATGTATATCTGTGGACAACTTGGCTGCAAGCTGCAACATTGTAAAGCATTTCCTCCGCCATGCATGGCATAATATCTGTTGGGACTTGAGAGCACGGCCACGGTTTAATTGCCCGGTTACCACGCAATTTTGCCAATTGCGGTTTCATATCAAAAAGCAGACAAATGTACCTCCGATTGTTATTTACGAACACTTCACGTCTGATAACAGACGGCCTTCTGGAAACAGCCATTTGTAACTATGGATAAGACTTGAAGCCTGGGGTACTTTTACTCCGATCAAACAAAAGTTTCAAGGTTCACGTACACAATGTTCATATTTTAAGTTGTGTACATATTACCGATGATTTACTAAATGTAGTGTGTATAGATATTGACTTAATGGCAGTGATAATGGTGAACAACAGTGACGAATACTCGTTTCATCTGCACAAACCTCGAGCTGGTAATGATGTAAATGAGAGATCGACAAACTGTAGTAAAAGATTTCGGCAAGTTAGAAAACTGGAGGTTTTTATGCTTCGGACGCTTATCACGAAGCAGATCTCTTTAGATACCCAAACTAATAACTACGTCGCCAGATCAATCGGGGCCCTCTAGTTGAACACTTAGCTGAGCGTGCGACGTTCACCTCAATCACTTCACTTGTCAACACGCAGGTCTCCTGAGTGGCAGCCGTGGCAGGCAACCATTTACATTCAATACACACACACCGCACGCAGCCTTTTTTTCACCCAAGCTATCAGAGGCACTTAGGCTTTACTAACTTGCTCTTCTGGGTGTTTCGACAGCTCTCGGAAGCTATACTTTTCCCTAATAATAGATGAATTTGATGTGCGCCAAACAAAGCACCTTTTTTATATCCCATACAAACAGTGTGAGATAGTTCTGGAGTAACAACCTGTTATCATATTTGGTTCTACAGTTTGTGCAACAAATATCGGGGGAATAACGAACGGTATGTCCGTTCTATGATCGATATCGTCTGTGTCTGTCGTTTAGAAACAGCGGTCGCGTGACACGGCCCCGTGCTGTACCCACAACCCATGCGGAACACATGCCACCTGCAGTATTTGTGTCACGCGTTTCACACAGTCAAGTCTGTTGCGTTGCGTCTTGCCAACTCCACACTTTGTGGTAGATGTAACGAATAACCACCGTTGGGAATTTTTGACGAGATGTTTATTCTATTTCTCATCAATCTTAGGTGGTAATCTTTTGCTTCACAGTCACACGCTAAATGTCAAAATGGCAAAAAAATATTACTTATAATACGGTGCCCGCCTGTACTGGATCTTAAATATCATTTGGCGTGTTTCTAGAAAACATTGATAAAACGACGTTAAAAATTTTGGAGACAGTAAAAGTTTTTCTAAATGTCTTACCACAAACCTATGCCGCGAGTTGGCAACTGTAATGCAACCATCATACAGCAGGCTAGGCTAAGCATTAGGCATTCTAGGCTCTACCAATGCGGTAACCGGGTAGCCCGTTTGCACACTTGCGCACGAGTTTTTGTAGCCCGTATGGTGTTTGCGATGGTGTTATGAGTGGTTTACTTTACTTAGGGAAGGCTGCGATTAGAGACCAGTTGACCTGAAATTCTGATGAAAGCTCTTGTACTCTCAGAATGGCTGTTTTTTCATTGCCACCGACTCGACGCCTAAATGATATTGGCCGAGAGCGAATCTCATTAGTAGGTACAGGACTCTTTCACACCGTGTCGGCGTCAACACCGATGTTTTCGCTTGAGCAAACAGGACAAGCATATCGATATGGTGTGCTGGCAGCCAAATGCTTAGCTATAGCTCATCGGCCATTGGTGGAAAAAGTATTCTAATCCATTTTGTTCAGAGAAACTGATGATGCCATATAATTTCCCTTCACCAGCAATGGTCTGTGGTTTCACAAGAGGAGTACCTACGTAATACGTGTAGCTACTTTGTCTGAAATTATTTCCCATCCACCCCTCTATAATTTCACGAGCAGTTGCGTACTCCATAATGCATCCTTGGTACATTTGAGATAATCACGTAATCACTATTTACTCTCTCGCAACTTGCAATTTTAAACATTGTTATACTTAAGTAACATAGTAGACTCTATGTTGAGATAGCTAATAAGCACATGACGAGAATTGACCAAATCATCGCGATGCCGGTCGTTCACCCGCCGATAGTGATATTGACCAGGATGTTTTTCTGTATTTCTGAACTAGAATAATATTGCTAAGTTCCGTTTACATGTTTTAGTGGTTTGTTGTATCTACATTGTCTTCTACGTTGCTGTAGGTTTTTCATTTTCCATTCTCTTCATTCAACATCTGTACCCTCCTCGGTTATTTGTTGTAAGTCATGTAGGTACGTAAAAAGTTGTACTTATACAATAAAATGTCATCATTATTGAGTGCGAGATAGTATAGCATACATCATCATCACCTGATGGCCATATCTCCATCGGCTATTGGCCTGATTGGTGCATATCTGACTTCTTATAGAACTAATGAGACTTTTCTTTGTATAAAAAGCTATCCTTGAAAAAAAAAGCCAATCTCATTTTTAATGTACCTTATTCTTTAAATTACTTTCCGTAATTCAGAGTCTCAGCTCACTGATAGTCGAAAGATAAGAAGATAAAATAGCTTTAGCTCGAAGCTGTGGTTTAGAACGTGCTAGCTTTTGTAGGTTGAGTTGTGACTCAACCTACAAAAGTCAAATTAATAAATTTTCCCGTCTATGTTTCATCGGAAATCGATTAGTCTGGGCGGTTGGCTAAGTTAATTAACGTTATACGGCTTCGTCAATGAACCTCGGGTCAAATCTACGATTAGTTGAACTCGCGACGGGCCGCGACCTGCAAGCTTAGTAGCGTTTCTTTCTACCAAGAAGAAAACAAATACATACCTTGTCCCTGACTTTTCTTCGACAGAAAAAGCGACTAAAAGTTTCAGTCTACTCTGCTGTTAGTAGACTAAACAGGTTAGTCTCAAAATCCCCTTTGGCTTTTCCCCTTCAAGGGGATTTGACATAGATGATGATAGAGACAAGTGCTCATATTGTGCTAAAACTGTACCTACCTTATAGCGGCAGTATAATCCTTGATCTTTGTTAATTCCAGTCGACGCAAATTCCGGTAAATATCACTATTCCAAAACATTTGACGTCATACGATTCTCTACTGAAAGCTTATCAATCCCTGTCGAGATATCGAGCGGTTTACATTTATAATATCTGTTTAGTAGTAGGTACTAAAGTACTAATACTCTACGTATTGCGATGACCTAAAGTTGTTATTGGATTACCGGAAAAAAACCGAGCCTCTTATCTCATGTCACGGAAGGTTCAGTTTTTTTAACTGAACCTGTCTTATATACTTTTTTTGAAGTATTTGCTAAGCGAGTGATCATCACATCTGCGATACGCTATGTCAGTAGGTATTCAAAATCATGGGTAGGTAGGTAGGTACCTACATGTACTATATCGGAGGAATGCCCGTGAAATCTATCGAACCCATGACCGCTCATTGAATTACACTTGAGACACCTCGCCTAGGAGTCGTTCTTTGAAACAGCTGCATTAGGTGAATTAGCATGTGGAAAGTAATGATCTTTATAAGGGTTTCAGTACTAAAAAACTACTAAAGGCTTAAGTACGAAGAGCATTATCAAGACATTTTTAAAGCACTCTAGAAATAGGCTTCTTCCGATCGTATAAAACCTTCGCGGCCAGCCAAGGTCCTCATTTCAAGTGATGATCACCGAACGGGTCCGTTGACCCAGTAGTAAGACTAGCCGGGTCAAGGTCGGGGCACTCGTCGCCAGCTTAAAGGCCGTTAGGTATGTAGAAACCTTACATTCCACTGTTTATTTAAAAAAAATCTATGTAAACAACCTTTTTGGATTATTTACAGTTGTATGGCTGAAGCTAATTGACAAAATCGAAACTCAAACTTCATCTATAAGTTCATCACAGCAGGAGTTGATTCTTAGAGTGAATTCACGGAGTTGAAGTAAAATTGTATAGTTGTTAATAGACCTACGTAACTGATATTGTAAAAAATTTTGCATGCTATCATTTTAAAATAACGAAGTAATGGATCTATTTAAAATTTTGTTTACCACCTGTTGTGTACCTATTTCAAGCAAATAAAGAAACTCTAACCTCTCTAGAATCTCTATATTACTGTTCGAGTGGACAAAGTAACCAGTTTCTTTGTTACTAGGATAGATGTATCACCACCTGCCTCATTTCCAAACTGGCATAACACTGTTTCTATTCGTGATGCACTTTAACGGCATCTAACAGCCAGTCTCTTTCTCAGTTTCACACCCCAATAACTTTTTCAGTTTTGAATGTACTACTTACCGTTTCAGAATACAAGCATAATATTGGTATCACAAAAAAGATTGGATAAACATTGATTTATTTTGAAATAAATTCATAAGTATGCACCTATGTATAGACAGACAGGCATTTATTTGCTTATAAGGTAACACACAAAGTACTTTAACAAAATAAGACTAACAACACACAAAGAGACAAACAAGTATTTGTGTGCTACGGCAGCAAAGGGGTTTCGTTCGACTCAGCACCGTATGACTGACCACCCAAAGGTACCTACTTATATCTTAAACAGACCCATTTTTCCGAACAAAGGGATGCTACTTATAGTAGCACAGAATATTAGTACACGTAGTCTAGTCTTCTATGATGCGTTGACAAAAGATCACAGACCTGTGGAATTGCGATCGATTGAGGCCGTAGACTAAGAATTCGTTGACCTCTGGAGATGCCTTTCATTGAAATGTCTCACTGGGTAAAAATCCCTGCGACGGGTTCAAAGTAAAAATCTTTATTCGTAGAATCAAATATAAAAACTTGAAAACCAGAGTTCAATGACTCAAAGAACAAAATCCATAAATTCTGTGAAAATATATAAGAAGCACACGTTATTTAAAATCCCCTTTCCCTTTCAAATAAAACCCTTATATGTATACATATAGACCTCCCGTATCTACGTAATTTGTCTACAGTTTAACAAAACACTGAAAACACCATCGCAATCGGATTAATCAATCAATCGTACAATAGACAGTACCACATACCTTCGTAAAAATTTCAATCCATATTATGAAAGATTTTTGATAATTAGAAACACCCAGTCTAGCCAGGAAACTACAATAAAGACCTTGATGAGCTCGTTCACACCAAGTTTTGAACCAAGGCGGTTATCGCCACCGTTTTTTACACCTTCAAAATGACTAATCATCACACCACTTCTTTGTTCAGTGACGGTGAGATGACTGTGTCTATTGAACTGTGAAGCTATTATGTAAATGGGATGTGTACCAGCAGCTATTTTTGACTGTTTATCAAGTAGTTTGCATAATAGCTGATCAATAGAATATGGGTGACGTGGGATATTCAACGTTTCCGTGCTCTTAGGGCTTATGCTTATTTTGGCAATGGTTTTAATCTAATAGAGTCGTTATATCTTGGCTGAAAACTCGTTGGAACTAACCCTGTGAAACGTGTTTTCGACGTCATTTTGACGTTATACCTATTAGAGTAAAATGTCTAAATAATCTCTAATCCTTGGAGCATAATGTGTTCAAGAATGAACTAGTACTTACATTTTCAGGCAATTTCTTTATGAGCCCGGCGTAGGTAGGTACATGTAGGTGCATTTGATAAGATATCCTTATCCTTAGTCAACATGATATAAAGAGATACTACTATCTGCATCTGGCATAATCAGAGTTATATCTTATTATCGTGGTACAAGATTTTTATTTAAATTCGCTTATGTGTGTAGCTGCCCTGCTCGCCATGTGTTTCTTACATGGCGAGACCTGCATTTCTTACACCGACAAGAGCCTGAACTCTTAAGTTAGAAGAAGAAAATGTTTATTATATCATACGGGGAGGATTGTATGAAAGACTAGCCGTCGCCCGCGGCTTTGCTCGCGTTCTAGTGTGACGTTTCAAAATTCCTTTCTTAGTGCACCCCTACAATATAAGGATACTACCCTCCAAATTTCATACCTCTAGGACTTATGGTTTAGGCTGTGCGTTGATTCTCTGTCAGCTTCAAAAGAGTTTTATATATATGTATGTATGAAAGATGATATGAATGTGAGAGGAGTAGATTCAGAGTTGACGAATGATAGAAGTGAGTGGAAGAAGAAACATGTTGTGACAACCCCACCTAGCGTGGGATAAGAGCAGGGAAATGATGCGTTTATATAAATAAATTGAATAAAAAAAAAATTTTACAGAACTTACATTACGTGATTAAGTGAAACCTGCCAACGCCGACCTTGTAATGGATTCGTAGCCTGGTATTCGTCAACATACAGGTGACGCTCTCAAATGCAAAGAGTTTTCTAAACACATTCCTTTGTAGAAAAGTATGGAAACACCATGATAACCGACATACCTGTAGTATCGATCGACGTAACAGGTAACAGTTGTATGAAAAATACATTTATGACGAAATGTGCTTCAATTATTAAGGTTCTTGATGTAGGTTAAGGCTCGCAATATTAGTTAGGTACATCTATAAGGTAAACTCGACACCATGGTGGTGATTCAGTTGAGTTTAGTTTTTTTTTCATAACCAATTTCGCGTTTTTTGTGTCAAAATCAATTTCTACGTAATATTTGCATAACTGCTTCTTTCGGACCTAATTGATTCTAATCATCAATTAAGTTATAAAGTAACACGCCGTAAAAATGTTATATCTACTCATATTTACGAGTAATGACTTTGTAGCGAACGATACTACTAGTAACAGAATCTGAAGACTTGACTGAGGCATAGCCAGCATAGACTGACTATGACTAAACCTCTTCGGTCTTATTCCAGAACGGGGACTAAAGAAAGTCACGGTTTAAACGTCAAGGTTTATACAACCCGCGAGCGGAGGTTATCTATGTAATAAAGTTACACGAACGCGCTGTAAATGTTATATCTACCCGTAACGTACAGTGTAATACAATGCAACAATTTGTAAAACAACAAAAACAAAGTAGCTTGCGGTGACCAGTTCAGTTTTACATTGTTTCGCATTGTTTCTAGGGTTCCTTAATTATCGTCGTCTCTACGTCGTCTAAACAAAGTCGTTAACTTACTTTTATCTTCTTTTGGGGTTGCCAACATGTACGGTTTCACCGCGACATTTGGCAATTGCGCACGCGGCAATTTAGTTTAGGTTGCACGCGCTGCATTTCTACCACATATACATTTTTATACTTGAGTACGGTTTTAACTCGCGAACAGGGAACACGTGAACACCAAGGAAGGATTCGCCAACCTTTACCTTGTTGTCCCTGAAATAAACTAGTTACCTACTTGTAAATCTCGTGTGTTATTACTTGGCGTGCTCCTACTTAACATCAAGTGAGTGCTTGTGATACTAGTGAGTGCCACATCAACATCATTCATCTGTAAGGGTACAAGTAAGTCTAGCTGGTCAAAACCCTTGGCCCTTACATTTTGGTCGTTTAATACTTTGACATGAATTAGTCTGAACGGGAATACTGTATTATGTGCTTGTCTTTGTATTGGTGTGAACTTATCTTTATTACGTAGGTCTTCTAGTAGCCAAATGGTAGATTGGGCTACAAGGGGCGAAAATTAACCATTATATAGTTTTGCTTCCGAGCTTTAGCAAGGTAGTAAATAGAAATTTAATTATGATGACTTTTTCAACAAGAGAAGTGAAAATGATAATAAAAGATTTTCGTAATGGGTGCCTTCTGGTAAGATCGGCCTAATATTAAGTCCGGATAAATCACGTAACTAAGCAATTATCATATAAAAATATCGCTGAATTGCTTAGCATCCGGACTTACTATTACGCCGATCTTACCAGAAGGCACTGTATAAAATTCATGCGCTGAATTCATATTTTGTCACACTCAGAAACAGACCGCGAACAACAATAGCTCCCTGATCTCTGTCTTGGTTTACAGTTTTCGTTCAGCATCAGAAGTATAGAACACTTTTTCAGAATTTCAAAATTGTATGCTGTTGGCTCTAATCATAACTTAGTTTGTCAACTCATCATCATTTACTGATGATGATGACTACACTCCCTTTTGTGATCTGTCATGTTAACTAAGTTTAGTTTTTTTTAACTTTCGCCAGTTTATAGTCTCTGCCACGCACACTTGTTTAGATCAAATTCTCTACTTACGAGTATGTGTGCGGAATCCTAAGATCGGTCCAAAACTCACTTGTCCACAATACTTTTTGTTTGATTGGTTTCAGTAAACTCTTAGCTATAACAACATTGTATTAATCATGTTCAAGTTTTTGCATAAATTATAAACAATCAGACTTCCCTGTTTATTAATGTAGTTATCGAATTTATCAAACATTCTTATCAAATAAATACAATACAAATACATAGTAATGAAAATAAATACAAAAGCGTACAATGTTGCTGATAGAGAGACCGCAGACTGCAATGTTTTGTTTTACGTGGTTTTATTTTGGACCTTTGTTTCAAATCGAGGCAGATGGGTAATTAAGTTTAAAAAAAACTTTCAAACGATGACCGTCATTCAAGATTAAAGAGATATTTACATACTTTGAAATCTGTGTTTATTTTATAATTTCTGTAAAAGTGGTACAATGTAAGAGTTTTTTTTATCTTCTATCTATCTATCTACTTTATGAAACACTCACTTTTCCCCCCAAAATATTCTTAACGTAAAGTAAAAATTGAAAGCCTATTAAAATCAGTCCGATTTTGATAGCCACACAATTTTCTTATATAAACCAAATTGAGAAACATCTTATTTGAAGTCGGTAAATATTTACAATGGTACGAGAATCTACTATGTTGCTGGACACAACAAGAGTATTCCTCGCGTTTTTTATCTCTGGCACCTTTGTTCTCTACAAGACAAAATAAAATGCAAACAACTAAGTTCAGAGAAATTTAATTATTGGTCACGACTTGCTGGTATTTTTCTCTAAAGATCAATGGTTATTCAAAATCCTTAGAAAAAAGCTTTTCCAGTATCTCTTTTCTCATTGACCTAAGCGTTTGACTATGGTTGCAAATGAGTAGATATAAAACGCACCTTCTCTGCTTATAACTATTGCATTACCTCGCAGAGTACGTCCACTGAGGATATGCTCTAAGAAGTCCCTCTAAAATGTCCCTCTAACTACACCTATGAAAAGCAACAAAGTATTACTCGTTCAGTTAGCTTATTTGTTAACATAATACTTATCGCGATTAGAGTAATAAGCACGGGTTAGTCACTTCCAACACTTATCGTAATTACTTATTACCTATTACCACAGAATATAAGTTGCTATTGCAGAGCTATTGTTAATGAGCCTCTGTTCTAGATCGCCGAAGGTAGGTGCGGCAAACAAGCCTCGCGAACTCGAATGGTAGCAGATTCTTGGTAGAGCTGGTCCCATAACAGCTGTAGCAGGGTTCCTGTAACATGTAATTCTGGAAATCCTAGAATAATTTTTCAGCAGCATAGAAGCTTACTCTCAATCTTTTAAAACCTAGAACCTGCAATCTTGGTTCTGTTTTGCGTCAATCCAGCAGCAGTTTTTATTTTACAAGTTACTGGGTATTATTAAATCATGAAAAAGATCTGCGGAGATTGGATTCAACTTATTACACAACTTCGCATAACTAAAATTACATCTTCCAACGTAATACAAGGTAATTACTGGTAAGATGTTGCCAATTTTAGACACGCTATACGTAAACTTGTTTTATTTAAACATTTCAATACATTCTTGCGAATTACAAGTTAAGTGTCTTGTTTCTGCCTCACTAGCCAAGTTTATATTTTACAGTCGCTAGATAAACTAATTAGCCCAGTCGAATTAGCTCAAAAAAGGGGCAAACCCGGGAAAAAATAGAAGTAACAATTTTCTTTCAAAATTTATTTCGTTCGTTTTGTGAGGTACTCGATCCGTTGCGTCATCCACCATCTTCAATTTATGAATGAATTTTTGTTTATTGAATAACTCGTTTATTATCAATTTTACACGAAAAATGGTGTTCAGAAGTTGTTTACAATTCAATTTTTTACTATTTTGGTTTGTATAATTTATTTCGTAGGATCCAATGTTTTCCGATTTATAGGTACTCCAAAAGAGGGGGTGAATTTTTGTTAGATTAACAACTCGGTTGTTTTAAATTTCACATGAAAAATTGTTATAAACAAAGTCTCTGTATGTACCTAATGAATCATAGCCAGGTTTGCAGAAGGTCGGCGCCGCGCCAACTTTGTAAACATGAACCTGTGTAATTTAGTTGTTATGTGAGTATTGGTGACTGCGCAAACTTTGTCTAAACCCATTTAAAACTGGACAAGTTACAAGCGAAAGTTTTTTTATTTTTTGTGTGGATAATGGTTTGGATTGGTCATCACCCCTGACTGATTGATGTTGGTACTTTTGATAACCTATGACGGAGACCTAGAAGTGGCCAAAATTCGACTTACTTTCAATGTAATACAGAAGAACTGCTTCAATTTAAAATGTAACCCATACAACTTTCGATTTATAGATCTATCTTAGACTGGTTAGTCTCAAAATCTCCTTTGGATTTTTCCCATAAAGGGGATTTTAAGACTAATCCTCGACACTCGCTCGCAGTTTGAAACTTGACCGGACTTCCAGAGACAGCAACATTAAAAATACCTATACTTACATATTGGTCGATTCTACAATGTTTTTTATGTGTCGTGGCGCGTTCGTTGACATACAAAATAGCGTTTATTGACTCCACTAAATAATATAATACCGCACTTGCTCAAATTATGACTGGTTTTACTGTTTTGTACTTTGTCATTCACAAGACAATGTCTATGTGGCTAAACAAAATGCGTAGTTTGTAGTTTGATACGTCTCATAAACGTATAGAACAACACTAAATGTTCTGTGATATAACCGACATCTTGGATGGACATAAAAAGAAGAGTGTTTTACAAGTGTAGGCTTACTACAGAGCCCGTAGTCTGTGCATTTGTTTTACTTTCGACTTGATTATAGCACACGCACACGCATTCGTAAAGCGAGAAATTTTGTATGAAACCCGGATAAGCACCTCTAGCGGAAGATTTTGGAATTATGCAATTCCCAACAAAATTTCTGGCTTCGCGAATGCGTTTGCGTGTGCTATAATCGAGTCGAAAGTAAAACAAATGCACAGACTACGGGCTCTGATCACTTAAAACGTCGTCGTGTAATCTGTATAAAGGCCATACACGTACTGTCACGTACCTAAAACGTAACGCATGACATCTCATCACAAGGCCAAAGTACAGTTTTGAAACGCTAGTAGTAGTGTTATAATAACAATCGGCCGGCAATAATCGACTTGTAATAACCGAATGTTATCTAACATCAGACACTTCAAGAGCCAGTCGGTACAAAAACAAACATTCTCATTGAATTTCCCGTCATGCTCTCGCAACAAAGAGTAGACCGCACAATTGAAGTAATTCAATACGAATTCCAATCAATTGACAGTCCACGGGGCTTCCATCGACGAGCGAGTGAATAAATAACATCATTGCACTCATGTGATCGAAATAAATTGAGTTGAAGACGCGTTTATGATGAATACCGAATTCCGATGAACGAAATTAAATCAGCGAAATCGCTTCCTTCATATGCTGAAACGATGCTTGAAGCAGAATCTAGTGTCCAGCATATATTTTTTGACAGATTAGTGTCTAAAAATACCTGAATCACTCTTGCTTGAGGCGCTCGAGTCTCGATTCCAACTTCAGTCTCAGATTATCAAAATTAATATTCTGAGACTTCAGCATACGAAGTTCATAAGCCTCGCCTATATTATTATGTTTGATTTCGTTTCTTTTCGTGCACCTTAAAACTGACGATTTTTAATTACATTTTCTAATATAAACTTTATTTATATAAAAAAATTCTGAGAATTTAATATGTCATTAGGGTTCCACTATTCTGTAGGATTAAATTGTGTTTGTTTCTTTACAGATGCTCCAAGAGAAACGTCTGTGTATCCTGGGCTCCGAGCTATCCGACCTGGACACATTTGAAAGGCTTCTCCGCTATGGTGGCTGTCATTTGGCGTTGCTGCAGTGTTTTCAAGTAAGTAGTCTTGTTGGTCACTGTGTTCAGTCAGATGTTATCAACTAATCAGCGTTCATTTCCATAGCGACGATCTTTGCGATACAAACTTGAAAAGAGTGAATAGAATCCTTTTAATTATTAATATTTACACCCAGGTTAGTTGGTAGATAATGCTAAATAGCATTAGACTCGCCTCTGTACGATTTTTAAAGTGCAATGAAGAATTTTCTAATCTAATCGAATGTAATCTAACATTTTCGCAATATTTTCAAACAACTAACGCTGAGAAATAAAAATAAAATAAAAGCTTACACCGCAATATAATTTCTAGATCAAAGTAAGGATATCTAAAGGGATAATAAATTAGAGTACCTACGAAGTTAGGTCAAATATATTCTCGAAACAAACACATTACAAGACAATTGTAGATAAACAAGAGATAAATGAGCTCTAGAATTGACCATGGCGTATTTCATTCTAGATTCATTGAAATAATATGCTTTAATTTTTATTCGTTCTGTGGAACAATTCTATATTGTAGAATGGTTTTGACATCAAACTGTAATTACTTACAGAATGAGGCAGCCGACTGTTTCATCTTCTACGTAAGTGGGTGTTACCTGTTGATGGTAGTCTCATACATTAGCTTCCGCCTACGGATTCGCTCTTACTTCACCGTAGAGCCGATTTACACATCCATAAGTACAGTTAGTCTAGAGCAGAGGTCCCCAAACTTCTTTTGTCATAGATCACTTTCCAAATTTAACTGGTTTCGGTGGACCCCCTGCAGCTACACTTCGACCATATTCCCAAAACTCGACAAGCACACACACCACAAGTCCTATTTCGTCCCTTTGCAAGTCTCGACACTTTCTACCTACTGATTATGGAATATGCAAGTTTTTAAAAGTAAAAATCGTTCAGCTTCTTAAAATATTATCTGCCTACATTGATAGATGAAGTCAAGCCAACATTTTAGTTCTTCACTATCGAAAGCAGATAAATTTCCGTGGACTCCCGCTTACGAATTGTGAACCCCCTTTTTTTGTCACGCCCACATAGACCCCCGGCGAGTCTCACCTGGACCACTTTGGTAACTACTGGTCTAGAGCTACACTGCGCAGTAAAGTAACGCGGCAGTACTCGACAGTCGAGTCAGTCGTCGCTGCTGTGTTAGCTACGCTGTTAAACTCGTCACTCTACTTACGACTGTGTAAATCGGCCATGAAAGCATTAGCAGGTCACCGACTGACGATGACATTGAAACACTACAAACATAACAGAACAAACCAAACGAATTAGACGTAGTATGACATCACGTACATGTATAAACTAAAGTTGTAGATGAGTGGAATACCGTTAAGAATGATCTAAAGATCAACAGATTCAGATTACTACCAGTGCGAGGCGTCCAAAACATTATACCGCGTTCATATTATGCTCATGCCGCTGCCGGCATTATTGCCACGGACTTGTTGCCACAGCAGCATCGTCTTTATTATCATTAGAGAGCAAGGTCATGAACTTGGACCGGGAGACGGGACAGAGCACGATCGTGTTCACACTATGCTCGTGCCCACTTCCCTGCCCAAGTCCCTGCCGACTGCGGCATAGTGTGAACGCAACATTAGATGGCAATGCAAATCCTACTAATATTATCACATATAAAAACTATTATTAATACCTGCGTCATTCTACTTTCACTGAAAGTCTAGGTACTCTACGTCCTCTACTAGTTTGTCAAGTAAAAATAAATAAATAAATATTCACGGACACTTAACACAACGCCTTCTAGTCCCAAACTAAGCAAAGCTTGTACGATGGAAACTAGATGGCTGATAGAATACATACATACATTTTTTTTGTAAATACATACTTATAATACATAGAAACACCCAGGCACAGAACAAACATCTATGTTTACAACACACAAATGTAGTATTTTTAATTTAATCAATCCTAATCAACGTAAAATCAGTAAACAGTAAAATAATTGTGTAACAAAAATCTAAAAACAATTCTAATGTACCTAGGTGCATAATATGTAAACCTTGTACTTGTTTACTAAGAAATATAGCCGGTTTTGACAGCTAAATAGTGGTAGGTATACATATTCAAAAGTGACAATTGGGACAATTTTGTCCGTATATTTTGTCCGAATCGTCACTAAGTCTACTCGTCATAGAGTTAGGATAAAAACATTCTTCCAAGGTATTCGTTTTCTATTAGTAGCGCAGAATAAATAAAATTAGCAGTTTATTCATAATTTTTTTTTTATGAATAACTAATACAAAAATATCTTCTGTTTTTTCAAGACACAATACATAAGTAACAATAAAACAATGCATTGTTTGATTGACATAACATTTTAAATCATAAATGTGCATAACATGAACCATGATGACCCACTAACCTATGACTCAGACATGGTTGATATCTTGCGTGCACGCCTTTGCTACTAGCCAGGCAATGTCATTTTACGTTTCAAATCTTTAAAAACTGTCCCTACCTATTTGAAGATCTCAACCATGATTTGGAGATGCAAATAAGATGGTACCTATTATAGGTACCATATAGACGCCTATAATAGGCGTCATGGCTCAGTCGGTAGTAGCTCTGCCTTCCGTGCTGTGGGTCGTGGGTTCGATCCCCACCGAGAACAAACATTTGTGTGTTGTAAACATAGATGTTTGTTCAGTGTCTGGGTGTTTCTATGTATTATAAGTATGTATTTACAAAAAAAAGTATGTATGTATTCTATCAGCCATCTAGTTTCCATCATACAAGCTTTGCTTAGTTTGGGACTAAAAGGCGTTGTGTTAAGTGTCCGTGAATATTTATTTATTTATATCATATCTTTGTATCAAGGGGATGGTAATGGATTTGTATCCCATTCTATTTATTTATTTGAGTCCCCAACATCATATACACCGAATTACTGAATATAACAATAACAAAATAGAGGCATGCCAAGTGTTACAATAATTATAGGATTCTGATCGTATACATTCATCATTAAAACTATTGATATACTAGTATGAGCATGTGGACCTGCTTCCTTACTTTGACGTGTAACGATAATCAGCTGGTAACGAGGCTTCTTGCTGGTATACTGTGGTATTCATATGAACAAAACTGAATAGGCTGATGATACATACCTGCTCCAAAGAAGTAGCCAAGCCACTACTATTTTACTGAATCTCTCTCTCTCTCTTTCCGACTATTCGTCCATTATCCATGACGCCGTCTTCGGAAACGTTGCATGCTCTTATATCACAGTTCAACACGGCTGTCCAGATGGTCTGTGGTTGCTCTCTGGTTCTTACCGGACCCAGAGACGGGCAGTTCCAGTACCAGGTTTCCAACGTATTCGCGTAATAAGTGTTGCTAAATATAATTTATTACTCTGTTATTGAGGATGCTCTTGTACCAGGGGATCTGAAAGCATATCTTCTGAGCTCAAAGATTACAGTCATGCAGTCAATTTGCAGTCAAATTGCGAATAAATACATTTCATTTATTTCATTTCATTTCACCTTTTTCGTATATTTGGTTAATTGATTGAGTTATGTTTTTTCCAGGCTGTGGTAGAACACGGATCCAAACTATCAACAGAACTAGCGTCCAGCTACACAGCCAAGTGTGACGAGAGCAACAGATCCAAAGAATCACTTATACAACTCGGACTTAGACTGGGTAAGTTATATCTCATAGCCTTAAAAATGTGAAGTGGGTACATAAGAATCTTTACGTGAATAACACGCCCTCCGGCTAGGTGGGGTGACGATCTAAGACATGTAGCTGGCAAACACTGGATGAGATAAGCCGAAGACCGGACTCAGTGGCGCGTCTTGGGAGAGACCTACGTGCAGCAGTGGACCGATATAGGTTGATGATGATGATGATGAATAACACGAAGTTAGCTTTGATGTGGCAAAGCCTGTGTCAGTAATGAAAATGGCATCAATTGTATAGCTAACAATTAGATAATTATCTGTTGAGCTCGAAAACTGAAGGTAAAACCACGTGAATCCGTAATTCGGGGTCAATATTTCAAGTAATGTATTCGTATGTGCTTCTGCATTAATAATACGAATCGTTGAAATCACACACTGATTGATCAGACCAACCATTGTTTGCCAAAAGGCCATGCACATGACTGCTACTTCCTTCAAATGAAGATAAATTACACAAAATTGCCTCTAAATAATCGCTACACAGCGTAATATTGTAAAATTATGTCTATCCTAGATCGAACAAACCATTAGTAACAGATGTTTGCGCGAAAGGCCTTGTACACACTACACACCCTTGGCCACGACGACGTTCCATTTATAATACAGTCACTACGCCCTAAGCGTAAGAATAGGCTAGCTAGCAATGCTAGGCTGCATAGAAACGAAATTCCTATCTCTGCTGAATTGATAAAATTAGTAAAAATAGGGAATGCTAGGTTGCATAGAAACGAAAAATTTGCCATTCATAGAACTCATAGAAGAGACTGATGGGCTGTGAGAAAGATGAATGAATAAAAGGTGAATAAAAGAAACAGTGATGTCAGTGATGATGGCTTAGAGACAAGAAAATAAAGTTTTTTATAAAGGCATGGAGATAATAAAACTATCAAACAAACCCGTGGGTGTTTTTTGATGCCCACAAGTGTAATTAATTAAGTTGGACGTCTCACAGACCACTAAATTGGGTATTTCCTGATACTGTCCTCTTTAAATCTAATGATTATTAGATTTAATGAGAACAGTCAGTCAACAGGGAATGTTATCATATGAATGTATGCGTCATTTAGTTAATAGCCATCGTAAAACAAAATTATGATAAAAGGAACCATGGGTTTCTATAGATACAAAAGGCTTCTAGAAAAGTGTGGTTTTGCGAGTTTCGTCTCTACAACTTGTTCTCACTTACTCTATGTTATTATAACATGAAATCTGGACTGGTTCCAACGCTAAGCAAGTTATCATTTCGCTACACCCATATCGCGAATTCAATCGACGAGCAAATTGTTATTCGTCGATGTAAATAGTAAACATTGCACACGCTGTATCAACGACTCTATTTGTATTTATACAAATTAATTTGAGCTCTGTTTATTTGCTTGTAAAACGTAAGGGGTGAGTACTGAGTACACATTTAAGGGGCGATGAGCGTTCGTTCTATTAATAAGTTTCGTGCTAGAACGGCATTGAAATGGTGGTGTTGATATTGAATACTAGCATTGTGTAATGTGCCAGAGATATTGTACATTTTCTGCGCAGTATCTTTACAATTCTAGTCTAGTTATCTTTCTATCGAGCTCTAAGATATCCTCTAAGATCTAATCGAGTCTGTGGTACCCCTTTGGTCCTAGACTTGACCACTTCTATAGACTTGATCATACACTAAGGCATTTGTGTCATTTTGTACATTATATTTACTGGCTGAACTACGTACAATTTCCAATGTGGTTTTCTTACCAATATGTGCATTAGTCATATGCTCGGGAGATCCTAAAAAATAAAAAAATAACAGTCACTCCTCTTTTCACCACCTTTTTCTTTGGGTTTTGTATCCTTCCGGGGGGAGGCCTCTCCCCAGCAGTGGGACATCGAAGGCTCATAATAATTTGTATCAAAGTTATCAAATTGCAGTTTCGACGCAATAGCCTTTAATAGCTTGACTATATTGACCACCGGCTTATAGGAACCATTCGTCCCCAGGTGGTTTCCTGAACGAAGCAGGCTGGTACGCGGACGCAGCCCGAGTTCTCCTCAGATGCCGACACATATGTCAGGCACAACCACAGACGACATACTACAAACGACTTACACTAGAATGTTGCCATAGGTAACCCATTCAATCATTTTCAGTTATTATTTTATATCTAAACACTCTGAACTAGTTCAGAGTACTTGCATATTCTACTAGTTAAGATAACCAGATTGTTAATTTATTGGTAAAAAAGAAATACACGTCAATTATTTACTTACATGCAGATAAGTAAAAAATAAAAAGTCATTGTAAAATAATGAAATAAAAATAACATCGAAATAAATTAGCAATTAAAATAAGAATAAACTATATTAAGAGTGAAGAAGTATCTAAAAATAAGACCAAAATTATGTCAGTAAAACATTTGCTTCACCGAAATTTCCAACGAACACATCGTGAGGAAACCCGCGGGTTAGTCAGCTCCGCACGTTTTGACCTTGTCTTTCCTGTGGATATGGCTGACTAGGCCGAGAGGATGGTATAGGTCCTGGGCAAGCCTACTCCATCTAAACATTGTCCCTGGCACTAGTCTCCCGTTAAGTGTAGGCATAGGTTGCCTCCTGACGCTGTATAAATCGTCTTCAATGGATGTAAAAGGCCAATAGTAAAACATTTCTAAGAGAACTTAATTCTCCTTCCAGGTTACTAAACACACAATCGGCTTACTGCTGTTTCCCAGCAGCCGCCGAGACCTACTCCATAGCTCTCGAGCTGATGGGTATATCGGAAGACGATGACGTCACGAGCGACCTACCACTAGGAGCATTCGCTGTTGCTGAATCTTGCTCTGTGGGACTACAGACTGATGATGATGGTAGTTGGGAAGAAAGGTCAGTTTCATAACTATGTAATTCCTCTAGGAGTTTCCTCTGCAGTTGATGGTTTGGATACTACGGTTCCGGAGCTGATGGGTATATCGGAAGACGATGTCGTCGTAGGCCGCCTTAAGGCCTCCGTCATGGCTTACCGACTGCTGGAGCCGCGACTGACAGTTTAACGTGCACTGTTGTAACTGGTGTATTTTTAGTTCCTGCTAATATTTCTGCCCTAAAACTATGTGGGTGTACAATATTTTGTATCTTCTTATCTTTAAACAACACCCCTTGTATAATACACAGGCGACAGGCGTCATGGCTCAGTCGGTAGTAGCTCTGCCTTCCGTGCTGTGAGTCGTGGGTTCGATCCCCACCGAGAACAAACATTTGTGTGTTGTAAACATAGACGTTTGTTCTGTGTCTGGGTGTTTCTATGTATTATAAGTATGTATTTACAAAAAAAAATGTATGTATGTATTCTATCAGCCATCTAGTTTCCATCGTACAAGCTTTGCTTAGTTTGGGACTAGAAGGCGTTGTGTTAAGAGTTCGTGAATAAAAAAAAAAAAAAAAAAAAAAAAATACCCCGAAGTCCTTTCCGTCCAAGGTTATCTTGTAGAGATTAGCGATAAGATCGCCCATTGTAATATTAATTTAAGCTGTTCTTCATTTTATGGTAATCCCTAAGTTAAGGTGTGCAATAAAGTATTTTCTATCCATCTATCATTGTTCCCAGTGTCAGTAATCCTTCAGAGGAGGTTTGCGGTCGTGCTCGTTGCGGCGGCGCTTGGGGCGCGGCTGCATTGGCAGCGCGCACGTGCAAGGAGTTCAGCGCGTTGTTCTTCGTGCGGTGTGACTACAGCCGAGCTCACACGTGGGCGGTCAGAGCGCTGCGTCTGCTCGACCAACACACACCTCCCAAGTGAGACTTACAGATGTATACCATTGTTCAGGCAGTCCCTATGGTGGATCTTCTAATTAAACGATGCTTGTGGATTACAACAATCAGCTTTTATTTTTACTTGTACTTTATACAGTCTAAATGTAAAAAAGATTATTTTATTTATATAAAAAGGCACGCGAACGAGCTTAGAGTTTTACGCAGAGTGGCGGGGGAAGGCTGCGGTGCGGGGGCGAGAGGAAGATACGTTTAGTTTTGCACGTTAACAATAACAACCATCTTTCATTGTTGTGAGATGCAGCTGGTTCTTGAAACATAGTTTACATTAGTTCAGCTGCAAAGGCCATAGACAAGAATTGAATTGAAATTACATTAGTTCAGGGTCCTATAGATTTTCCTTCATTCTTATAATCGTTGCAAACCTTAATTCACCTGTTCATATTATTGCTGTCTTTCACTAGCAGGTAATGTCAGTGACAGAGCTAGATTATAATCAACTGTTTAACTATGCAGCGTTTATAAGTATACTTAGGTCGTAACATAAAGTGTGGGCCATTGGAATAAATGTGTGTAAAGTGGTTTTTCTGAATGTGAAAATTCGTGTTAGGTTTTGGAGAGAAAATCCACCATTTTCTTTTCAAAACAAACGACAGCCGACTTGACAAATGACTTGACTTGACTTATTTATTACAATTTTAACACTTGACATTGGCAAAATTGTCTGTCGAAATGACGGACAGAGGCCATTAACGAAGAGAAGAAGAAGAAGAAGTATAGATCTTAGTATACCAATTTGTTTGACAATATTTCATTTCATTTTGAGTTTGCTCTTTTCTTTGTGAGTTGTCTGAAAATTCGGGGTCTTAAAAGTCATAATAATAAACAAATCAAATATTCAGCAATAAGTTGAATTGATTATAACTCTTCTAGAACTAACAATTAACCTTGAAATTCATGTTTTGGAAATAAACGCTCCAGCAATAACCCTGCATTTCATAATCAGACCCTGAGCATTTCCTCGTATACATTATCACTAAAACTCGTACTCTCGCAACACAAGATTCATCAGCTCTGATGCGGTCACGTCTCCCTGTTCCCAAGACTCCACGAACGATGAGATAAACGCCTATAGGAGAGCGTCTCTATTTGGAGTACCTACCTATTTAAATTTATTGGAAAGTCCGAAATTATACCACTCACTTTAGGCAACGAAATAAACGCATTTATTTTTGGTAAGTAATAGCATTGACACACGTGGGCATCCGGTCCTGCGCACGATACGACTCACCATCCTCCCGGGGGGAGCGGGAGGCGGCGTTGTCTCACAAACGCAAAACGATAATTATGTGTCACTGCAGGCCTGTTATTAACGCAACATTTTTGTTGCAGGATAATGATAGACGTGCTGCGTGCGTGCGCGAAGGCGTGCGTCGTGAAGCGCCGGTTCGAGTGCGCGGGCGCCGCCGCCGCGGCCGCGGTGGGCGCCGCGCGAGCCGCGTACGGCGCCGCACACCCGCGGTACGCCGCCGCACTGCTCGACTACGGCTTCTATCTACTCAACATAGACTCTATCGTGCACAGCGTCACTGTATACGAGGTAACTATCCTTTGTTCGCGCCGCGTACGGCGCCGCACACCCGCGGTACGCCGCCGCACTGCTCGACTACGGCTTCTATCTACTCAACATAGACTCTATCGTGCACAGCGTCACTGTATACGAGGTAACTATCCTTTGTTCGCGCCGCGTACGGCGCCGCACACCCGCGGTACGCCGCCGCACTGCTCGACTACGGCTTCTATCTACTCAACATAGACTCTATCGTGCACAGCGTCACTGTATACGAGGTAACTATCCTTTGTTCGCGCCGCGTACGGCGCCGCACACCCGCGGTACGCCGCCGCACTGCTCGACTACGGCTTCTATCTACTCAACATAGACTCTATCGTGCACAGCGTCACTGTATACGAGGTAACTATCCTTTGTTCGCGCCGCGTACGGCGCCGCACACCCGCGGTACGCCGCCGCACTGCTCGACTACGGCTTCTATCTACTCAACATAGACTCTATCGTGCACAGCGTCACTGTATACGAGGTAACTATCATACTAATATTATAAACGCGAAAGTTTGTAAGTGTGGATGGATGGATGTTTGTTACTTTTCACGTAAAACCTACTGATCTGATTTGGATGAAACTTGGAATATATATTGTCCGTGACCTGGATTAACACAGGTTACTTTTATACCAAAAAATTAACGGGATCCAAAGGGACGCGAACTAACTTTTTCTTATAAACAAATCATCCTTCCAGGAGGCTCTAAGCATTCTCCGAAGGGTATTCGGTCGAAGCAGTCTGCACGTAGCAACCGCGCAAGAGGACTTGGCGTATGCACTGTACGTGTTGGAATACTCCTCGGGAAGGTTCTACAAGGCGAGGGATCACGCTGAACGGGCTATCAGGATTATTGAGGTTCGTTTACGTAACTTATAGTTGATCGAGTGAGCGAAGCGAACGAAGATCTTAGTTACAACTTGGGCAAAAATGCTTTCCTTGTTTGTATTGTTACGCAGACGTCACTGGTGTCCAGTGAACGGGTGGCAACACCCACTGTTTGATAGTGGCAACACTGAATACATGTCGGTTGTAAGCTGTCACTGTCAAGTCAAGTCGGTGTTGATTGCTTGATCGATAAAGTAACGCCATCTGTTGGGTAGTAGTGGAACTACTTTGTAAACCATAGAATAAACAGGCACCGGAAACTACTCGAACATTCCCGCGAAATTTCGAAGTTGCTAGAAGCGACTGGCGCGTAAATTATTCGGATATAAAAGGAGCTTTGAGCGGCGACTGGGACAGTTCTGTTTTCGACTACGAAAGCGATAAGATCGGAGATTGTTGAGTGATTCAGTGCGATTGTACAAGGTTTTGGAACTTTATCGAGTATTGTAGTTGTGACCTAGTGTTTTTGTTGTGTACTAAGTTTGTGTCAAGTATCTGAATATACGTGTATTTTTGGTCAAACCGTTCTTTTAGTTCAATCAACCCACAGCTCGTAACAGTATGTTTGTTCGAGGAGAACTTTTGAACCGCTCGACCAATCTTCACAGAATTTGGTAGGCTTACGGACAGTACTCTTAAGTTATACTGGACTAAATGAAGTAAATCGGTCAAGGGGTTGTAAAGTTACAAGGGAGTATAAAAAAGTAGTACAAAAATATCAAGTGGGGTGTTATATGATGTTAAATAATTTGTTAGGAGTAGTAAAAATTTAAAAATTGTTGTATTAGTAATTTCGTAGTTCTAACTAAATTACATTTTATTCCAGAACTTAGTACCTCCAGACCACCTACTGCTGGCTTCAGCGAAGCGGGTCAAGGCGTTGATACTAGAAGAAATAGCGCTGGACATCCCGCCCGGGCAGGATATGAGTGGTAATAGATGACAATAACGCTCTGCCTAACAACTGAAGCGAAGGGCTCACGACATTCTTGCAATAACACACAGCTTTGTAAAGACCACGTGTCTTTCTTAAATAAGTCATAATGCGTTCTATGCGTAATTATTGAAATTCCTCATGTTATGCCGGAAATTGTAATCATACCTAATCATACAAAACGTAATGACGATTCAAAGTGATCAGTGAGATTTTATTGAATAAAAGCTTTTTGATTTTGACTTTGACTCTAAAGATGAAATTTGATGGTTTTCTTAAAAGAGATTGAACAACGTTTCAGTGCAGTTATAATACAATAATAGTTATAATATTTTAACTTTGAGTTGTATTTTTTTTATTTTAATAATATTACTCCGCTTTGGTTGTTAGGTTACTGCGTATTGCTAAATTATAAAGATGGGAAACTTATTGTTTGTTTTTGCTACATATTTTTTATGGAAGTTACTAAAATAGATAAAATTGTATAATGTAATATTATTCTAATTGTTTTTTTGAACACCAAAGCTTGCTTAATTCCGTTGATAATTATAATAATTATTCTACTTGTGTGAGTGTAATAAATTATAATATTATTCTATTCTATTATTGTGTGTGTTTGTATCTGTAGCAAAAAAAAATATTTGTTTTTATTTAGGTAATTTATTTTGTCCCACTGCTGGGCTAAAGTTTCCGCCAAGTTTTCCATGAAACCTTCCAGAAAGTGATAATATGTTATTCCCCAGAGCCGAGTCTTTTGGAAGAATCGGAAAGCCTCCACAAAGCAGCGCTCGCGCTCTCGATGATGGCGTTCGGGGAGAAGAACGTGCAGACAGCCAAACACTACGGCAACCTTGGCCGCCTCTACCAGAGCATGCAGAAATTCAGCGTAAGTAATCGTCAACTACTGCTCATATGGCCAAACTAGCCGTCGCCCGCTGCGTTGCTCGCGTTCTAGACCCTTTAGGGTGCGACTTTTCAAAATTCCTTTCTTAGTGCGCCCCTACACTATATAAGGAACCTACCCTCCAAATTTTATACCTCTAGGACTTATGGTTTAGGCTGTGCGTTGATTCTCTGTCAGCTTCAAAAGAGTTTTATATATATTGATGATACTCAAACGCCACGTAAATTAAGTTCACGCTTAAATTATTGCCATTTCTTACAAATGAGTAATGTCAAACAGAGGCAGAGCAATTTTAAGTGGTGCTCAAATTTGAGTGATGTATTCCGGCCATAGACTCCAAGAAGTTGAAGTTGAACTGCGACAGATGTCACAGTTCAGTCGGTAGTAGCTCTGCCTTCCGTGCTGTACGTCGTGGGTTCGATCCAAACAAAAACAAACATTCATTTGTGTGTGGCAAAGAATGTTTGTTCTATGTCTGGGTGTTGCTATGTATTTACAAAAAAACATATATTTTTGTATTCTATCTGCTATGTAGTTCCCATAGTACAAGGTTTGCTATGAATATTTAATTGTTATTTATTTATAGTCTTATACGTCACACGCGGCACAGTACTTAGACATTTTCCTATTCTCTCAGTACTTATCATAAAAATAAATAATAATATACCGCGTTCACACTCAGCCGCAGTCGGCAGGGAAGTGGGCTTGAGCATTGAGCATAGTGTGTACACGATCATGCCTCTGTCCCGGCTCCCGGCCCAAGTTCATACCTTTGCTCTCTAATAAGAATAAAGGCGATGTTGCTGTGGCAATAAGTCAACGGCATGAGCTGAGTATGAACTCATTACAAAATGTTTAAATAAATATTGCAGGACGCGGAAACGATGCATCTAAAAGCCATCGCCATCAAGGAAGAACTCCTCGGCCCTGAAGACTACGAGGTGGGCCTCAGTATCGGACATCTCGCCTCCTTGTACAACTACCACATGAACATGCATCGCGCCGCTGAAAAACTGTACCTCAGATCTATATCTATCAGTAAGTTATTTCTATAACTAGAACTACTAGGAACTTCATTTGAAGTTATACGTTTACTAATAGGTGTTAACTAGCCGTCTCCCGCGGCGTTGCTCGCGTTAGTGTGACTTTTCAAAATTCCTTTCTTTGTGCGCCCCTACACTATATAAGGAACCTACCTTCCAAATTTCATACCTCTAGGACTTATAGTTTAGGCTGTGCGTTGATTCTCTGTCAGCTTCAAAAGAGTTATATATATATTGATTGATTACCTACTGGTGCATTAGGTACCTAACCTACTTATTGTTACGAATGTTACCTACTAGGCTTCTTTTAATCCCGGAAAATCAACGGGATCCAATGGGCCGCGAACGAAGTCGCGGGCGGAAGCTGGTTTTATAAAAAAAAGCAAGCTCATGTGATTTAGTGGCCAACTCTGTTGACGGAGTTTTTAGGCCGCCTTAAGGCCTACGTCATGGCTTAACGACTGCTAGAGCCGGGACCGACAGTTTAACGTGCCCTCCGAAGCACGGAGCAGCAGCTAGTTTTATAATAATTGTATTATTGTTCTCATGTGTGTGCTTTAGACCGAATAGGAAAAGACATGTTTCTCATTAAGTAATTTATTTAAATTTGATGAGAAATAAATAATCAGAAAACCTAAAAATATAACTTCTTGACATTGTATCGTGCTGCTGAGAAATAGTGACATCAGATTGTCATTTAACATCAGTGCCTTGATCACGAATAAATGTGACAATCGCAAACGTATCGTAACGCTAGCGTATCCGAGATACACTGCGCGGTGACACTACAACGGTTGGCAGTCGAGCTGGCAGTGACGCGCAATATAACTCGAATACGTTAACGCGGCGACTGTCAAATTTGTTCGTGATAGAGGTACTGATGAGATTGCGTGAGTTTGCCTATAATTTATAAAAAAAAACTAGTGTCCCGTTAAGTGTAGGCATAGGTTGCCTCCTGACGCTGTATAAATCATCTTCAATAGATGTAAAGGCATATTATTATTACTATGTATATACAATTTTTTTTTGTTTATTTGCAGGTTTGAAGTTATTCGGTTCCCGTTACTCTGGACTGGAGTACGACTACCGCGGCTTAGTTCACGTGTTCACGGAGCTCAAGCGACACGATCGCGCCGAACACTATACAAGGCTGCTGCATCATTGGCAACGTATGTACTAGCTATACTTATAAGGCGCAATATACAACGCTACTCTAAAGAAACCGTCGGCAGGCCTGGTGCATTCAGCACAACTACATAAATTGCCCCAACCTCGTGGTACGGATAGATAGATAACACTTTATTGTACACAAGAAAAGTGTTTTAAAGACTTAACTTATATAAATACGAGAAAGAACAACAGGCGGCCTTATAGCTGAAAGCGATTTCTTCCAGCCTGTTGTATGGATGAACTTTGTAGGGAAAGCCTTGTGCAAGTTAAATTTAACTTTGCGTTTTGTCTATTAGTTATTTATGTTGTGAGCCTACTGTTATTGTACTACATTCATTCTGTGCTCTTAGTCAAGTATCTGACGGTAAGTTTCCACTGCAAAACTGAAACATGCACAACTCTGTGAAGATATCGATTTGCGTTTCCACCGCCAAACCTTGTGCATGTTTGACATTTTGAATCTTGTGCCGTTGGTTTAAGGATTTTCTTGATTGTAAAAACAAATCGTAATGATTGTGTTGTGAAGGTATTATTGTGAATGTTTTTAGTCGAAACACGCAGTGAGTCTCATATTATTTGTTACAGAGCTTAGAGAACAGTCCAAAACCGAGGAGCCCTTAATCCTAGCCAAGGAACAACTAGTACCATTAGAGGACGTCCGCGCTAAGTTCTTTGGTCCCAACGACTGAGCGATATCACCGCTACTTAGATATAACACCGCGCGAACGAATTCGCTAAGTATGAGCATTGGTGACCCTTAGGATTGTGCAAAACTGGTGAGCCTTAAGATCGTACGTTCAAATATCATGAAATTATATTAGGTATGTGTGTTGTTTTTATTTTAAAAGAGGAAAACATATGTGGTTTCTATATACGAATAGGCTGAGATGGCATTGGTGGGTTAGTTTCT
Organism: Eulithis prunata; assembly: GCA_918843925.1. NCBI lineage: Eukaryota > Metazoa > Arthropoda > Insecta > Lepidoptera > Geometridae > Eulithis > Eulithis prunata. The sequence continues at coordinate 8,622,431 of OU974018.1, read as the reverse complement.
GAGCAAGCCTACTATGTTCCAGGCACAACAGCACAACTCCGTAAATAAAGATTGTGTAAAAATGTACACCTGACTGTAGGATAAATGTAAAATGGTCTAGAACGTGCGTACGATATCATTGCCTTTGCTATTTGCAACTAAAATCGAATAATACACAAAATTATCCTAATTTAAAGACATTGGTGCCGATTCTATTGTTCATTATCCTAAACTTGATTTGACAGCGTAAAAATGATACTCGTTTTTGTTGTTTCAAAGGGACGGCAACATTTTTAGTACCGTCAAATTAGGCTAGTTTAGGAAAGTTCAATAACAGAATCGGCGCTTGTAACTAAATGGACTCAGGTCATGACTGTAATATTCAGGCTTAGGCATGATAGATCTCTTTTTACTTCCTTAGTACTCGTATACTTTGAAAAAAAGGGGTATTTATTCAGAGGCAAGCCCATTTGGCACGTCATAATGTACCCTAATACCGTACGTGCCTAGAAGTATTTATTTGTAGTAATTGTTGCGATTATCGGCATGTTTGGGTGTAATAAAGATCTCTTGTATCCAGTGGGCGATTTGAACTCTTTAGGGTGATTGTCGACCCAAAGGGGGTGTTTTAACTTGCTAATAATAATACTTCATTACGGCCTATCTGTTTGTCCTATATTTTATATATTTCGAAGCACCGCTTTAACTCAGTATATGAATAATATTAGTAATATAGTTTTCTGAAATTGTGGGTAGGGTTGTAAATAGAAGAAGTCACTATGGCGCTACGCTAACGCATAATTAAAATATCCTCTAATATCAACCTAATAGATGTATGCTATCTTATAGTGGCCGGCATGGAAGTTGTATGTGTAGCGTGGAGTTTTAATTTAGAGCTTTTGGACTGGGAAATATTAGCCCTAATAATGGGGTTTGCCATTATGAAGCTACATATGAATTGTATTTTTTAAAATATGTCATGATAGTGTTTCCAACGCACATTAATGTAAGTGTATTATTATAAGATGATATTTATTTGCACCAACCTTTTTAGTTATTGATTTATGTATTTATAAGCAAAACTGCCATTTTGCCATACACTAGATTTCCTTTAAGCTCCAGGTTGGTGGAAATAAATGAAATCTTTAATTATGATCATTTATTTGTGTCAGATTCATTTAATCCAAAGCACGGACCCATGTTTTAAGTCGTTGAGATCTCACAGAAAAGTTTTAAACGAATATCATCAATTCCTCTGCTCAAAATGTCGCTGTAAATATTCTATTACGAATTTAATCATAGCATCTTAATAATGACGGTAAAGAACTGCTTGTAATGTGTTTTAACTAAACCTAGTTGCGTATCATATTTAACTGTATTAGCTTAATTTTGTAATCAACGATTATTTTTAGAATCTTAAAATTGTAAACTGAAATCTGATAGAATAGTTTTATAGTCAACTCTTGTGTAAATTATGCGTAGAATAGTTTGACAAGATGTGCAATGTAGATTTTCTTGTAAATATTTTGAAATGTTTTTGTGTTGCTAGTTTTTTCAAGCGATTATAATACATGAAGCATCAATATCTATATTCCTAATATATCCGTAAAAATGTATACATAAGCCAGTATTTCATAGTAATCTTCCAGAAATACTTACTAAGTCTTGTCCACTACATCTGAATGAAAAATTTTAATATTTTTTGTTGGTTCCTCGAGGGCTTGAGTCAAAACTCATTGTGTAAGTAACCCATACAAAGTCAGCGTTTTATAATAAAATTTCTGAAGCACAGAGCAGTGATCGCAGAGCCTCCTCGTGTGCTCCGAACCTAAAATATTCAGTATTGAATTCCATCCTATAGTTTGTATGCAACATACATATCGAACTAGCTAAAAATAGGTGAGATTGACTTTGGTTTTATTTTGTGTTTTGATAAATTTCGCTCTGAATAGTCTGTTTGTAACATGGCTGTAACCGCGGCACTCGCGCGAATAAATAAATTGTATAATTCAGTCTGATGTTTCATTTATAAACTCTTTTACGAACTTAAAAAACGCTAATAGGTTAAAATATTTCCGTCCTTGTTTTAGATAAGCTTAAAGTAGATACAGATATTTTTATCTGACGTTTTTATCAATTTAATAAAATCTTCTACTTGTACTAATTATGTACCCTTAATCAAATCTCTGAGACAGCAGGAAATAGGTAGGTACACTAGGTACATACAGGCAACTTTTACGCTCTCCTTCTGTATCTCCCGATCAGACTAAGTTATTAAGCAGTTGGTATTGTCATATTTGACATCCATTGCCCTCCTAAAAGGGTTTATTCTAAAATAAAACGCATAGATATTTCATACAGTGAGGATTTTAATGCTTAAATTAACCTGGTGTTCAACTGGAATGCTCGTAAAATAAGCAGATAACAATAATTTTGATAAACAGGCACATTTGTGAAGGCTTCAGATATTTTTTGACTGAGCGTCGTAGTGCTTCATTGTATCGCTAGAACAATTTTATTCTAAAATGCATACACGCACAAAAGCATGATAACAAGCGCTCAAAAAATATATACGAATTACCCTTTTATTCATAAAATGCTGTCATTTCAGAGCGGTTTTAATAATTGCCACTTGCATGACAACGGAAAGAGATGACAACAGATATTCTTTACTTTATCTAGCAGCCGTTTTAGCTAGCGTAGCTTTAGATCAATATGAGTAAAGCCAAGTTATTACAAAAAGTTTTCGTTGTATTTCGAGGAGGGTCTCTTAATAAGGGTAAGTTCTAAATGAGTTAGAAATCAGTAACAATCACACTAAACAGTCGAACAACATAACAAAATAAAAATGAATATGCTTACACACTTATACAAATCTTACTTAGCTCTATGAAAGCTGCTAGTTTTTGTAGATCGACCAAGATTACAATAAATAATTTCTATAAAAATAAAATTAATACCAATCATTGCTATAAACAGCACAATACAATCATTACAAACACCAAATACTTATACTACGCCACTTGCACCAAAATATGTAGATATACCTAGTTACCTAATTATTATTCTGACGACAAACTTTAATTCGAGATTGTTTTAATAGGTACAAGTGGAAATCTCAATGCATTTGTTGAATAGAAATACATAAATTTTCAGTTTCACGCTCCCAAGTGTCTACCGCGAAAGACATGTACTGGTTTTGTCTTTTAAATGTACCTAGGTACTGCAGAATAGTTCTAGTTAATGTGTTCTGCTTTAGCAATCAATAATAGTACATTATGGTACTAGTGTGGTACATTGGTGCTTACCGCCGAGGTGCCATTGAGACCCGAGCCGTAGGCGAGGGTCTTAAGAGAGCCGAGGACGGTAATCACCAATACACACGTGTATCATACGACGTTTTTCAACACACTTGTGAATAAAATAACTATAATTTCAACAGTGAAAACGAGTTTTGAAAAATGTTTCGCTATGGCGGGAAAAATTTCCTATGCGCGCGCATTGCGATCGGCCACAGACTAAAGAATGGGATCAGGTTTTTTTTTTATTTTCCGCACATACGGTTTGCGTATATTCTGCCACGTACAAAATGGGGAATTTGAAGTTTTCTTTTATTACAGAGAAAACAAAACTTATATTTGAGTGAAAGTTTTATTTATTAAACACGTACGAGTTAAAATTATCTATTTAAATAAGAAGTTGCATGAAATGAGCAAGCAATAGGAACATTAATTTATTTGTTCTATTGAACACGATCTTTTTTAGAATAAAAACTTTTTTAAGAACAAAGCAACTCAACCAAAAAAATTCAAAAAAAAAATCTATAACTCACTAGTGAGTTATAGCAATGAAAAAGTCACAGTTTGATTATGGGTGTCATTATGTGCCTAATTGCAGTGACCATAGAGCCACTTTATGAGCAAGTGTGTTGAAAATATATTTTATTTCATTTCTAATAAAATATGGATATTTTATGCTATGCCTAAATTAAGCAGTGCGATTCAAATCATATTAAGAAAACTCTAGTGTGTTTGTTGACAATTTATCGACGGTAATACCTACCTATCAAGTTATCAACACAGGATATATTTTTTGCGAATTATGAACTAAGTAGACATCCATGTATTTCTTCAAGTTAAATGCTTGTTTCTTCTCTAAGCCGGTCCAAGCAGCGCCACCAGCGCCCGCTTGTAGTCTCCGGAAGTCTCGCCCTGCTGTCGTGTCGCAGAAACATCGTCAGTACGTGTGCGATGCCATGCGAGTGCGGAAAGAAAGGCGACAACATTAGTCAATTGTGATAGAAAGACCTCCACAGATTTTGAGACTGGATTTAAATTGAATGTCTACGTATAAGACCAGGAAGACTGGTAGACATTGCTCTTAGCATTAAGTCCTCCTAGCACTACTTGTTTGTGTGAAATTTTTAAATAAATAAGTTTTGTCTGTGCTCGTCTGTGGGGAGTTTTAATCACCCTTTAGGCCTTGACTGTGGACACTGTGCTTCCGTGGGGAATGGCAGAGTATCAAACTATTCCTTGGCCTCTGGGTATGTTGTATTTGGAAAGTTGTATAGGGCAATGTAATAGTATTATTTTTGCTAAAATAGATTGTTCCAGTGCTCGAATGTTCCCTAAAAGCTTCTAATTATCTACCAAAAAAATGAAGGGTGTTTTTATCTGTGGAGGGTCGTAGAAAGTTGTGTGTTAGTTACTGATACGCAGCAAATTCATTATTTTCATATCATTATTATAATAAAATGTAATAATAAAACTTTACCTCCTTTATCCATCACCAGAAATGCGATTAAATACGTAAAAATATTAAAAAACATTAACATTTGACATAAAAGTAATGAAACAATTTTTCCAAGAACAATGTAAGCAAACAGATTTAAAAATGAGAGATAGAGTACATACACATGCGGGGTAAATATAACGTGAATATAATATTCAGAGTGGGGTTTAATGTATTGTTTCTAGAAAATATAACTATAATTTAGTTTTACCAAGCATTCCATTACTTAAATGCAAATAATAATGTGATATAATATTTAACGCAGTGCGGACAAGCATATTAAAATTATTTAATTTCATAAGTGTTTGATCAGAGTTTTAAAAAACTTAAATCTTCCAAATCGTAACCTAGGAATTTAAGTAATGTATCCCTATAAGCTATTTGTAAATAATATGAAATATATCGTGGGCTGTGTCCATTTTTGAGTCGAAGCACCAAAGTTTTATGAAACATTTTTACTTTACATGATCTACCGGTAATTTGCAAAATCGACTGCTGTTATCCCAGTACTTAGTGGCTCCAATAAAACTCCAACCAAACACCATCAGAACCGTACCTTGAGATCGCTCTCCAGCGTCTTATCGTAGAGCCTCTCGTACTCCTCCTTAATGCTCTGAAGGTCCACTTCAGACCTCCCCACGATAATCCTGATGAGAGTCAGATCCTCGGTGCCTGCGCCTTGCATGGCGGCTCTCAGTCGTTGAGCAAACCAAGCTGCCGCGTTCTCGACACATTCCACTGTAAAGACACACGTACCTTTACTTCTGATAGAAGAGTCTTATCGTAGAGGCGTTCGTATTCCTCCTTGATGGTTTGAAGGTCGATCTCTGAGCGGGAGACTATGATCCTGATGAGGGTGCGGTCGTCGGTGCCGAGGCCTTGCATCGCGTGCCGCAGTCGGCCCGCGAACCAAGCGGCTGCGTTTTCGACGGTCTCCACTGCGGGTTTTGGCAAATACTGTTAGGTACTGCTTTTTTCAGAATTACTGAACATGTAGATGGGCCATATTATTATTGGATAGCCAGTCTGTGGCGTCCTGTTTGGTGATGCGTCTATCACTCAGAGACTTAGGTGTTTAATCCCATGTGCCTAAAAGTACTGGCACCTATTAGGTAACCCAATAAATGATATAATACAAGCATTATTTATTGGGTTACTTATGTAAGCAATTATTGTGTACGGAGGACACAACAATTCCGCCGCACACTGCTACTTAAATAACTACTGAAATAACACATATCTAAAAATCATCAGCAAACATAAACCTCTCTTTATTAAGTGAATTTCATTGCCAAAACGAGAATACATATTACCATACATCACAAATAAGTTCATTTCATGAAGTTCAAACCCACTTTTCTATGCAACGGTTTGTAGATAGCTCAACCGTTTCATGTGTATTTTGTAAATACTGTTATTAGTAGTAATTTTTTTTGTGAATATACGACTATCACGAACGTACTTTTCTATACAATTTTATGGAAATGCTCTATTGAAGCTGTTCTTGCTGGAGATTAAAAACGTACAAGCTCTAAATTAACTAAACTATACTTGACTTGAGACCAATTGATTAAATTCGAGACATCCTACATTCATGATGTGAGCTCGCTACGCCACTGAGTAGCGTGATACGTCATCATACAAGTATCCAAAGTTAAATTGACTCAATTGGTCACCACGACGACAATGCATATTGACAGCACTGGTATACAAAAGCTGAATATTTATTGTAGTCAGGTTTACACTATTAATCTACATATACCAGCGTCTTTCTATTTGATTGTAGTCAGGTTTACACTATTAATCTACATATATTTATCCGCCCGGGTGGGAGGGAATCGTCTTCCATCGAGTCTCCGACGCGGCGCAGGTGACCACCCGCGCGCTTCGACTCCAACTCAGCGAGAGACACGTTTGTAGTCAGTTTGTAGTCAGGTTTACACTATTAATCTACATATATTTATATGTAGATTAATAGTGTAAACCTGACTACAATCAAATAGAAAGACGCTGGTTTGACCAAGGTTAGACGTTGACGGGACATTGTCCGAGGCACTACCTACAAGTGTATAGTACGAGCTAAGTTGGAAATAGAATAATCAAATGCAATCCTCATACGTTCTTTGATGGAACCGCTAGATCAAAAGACAAATGGTTTGCAAGGATTGTGTTGTGCATGTTTCATTGTGAATGTTTTTTGGTGAAAGCCTACAGTGAGCTGTGACGCCTGCCATACAATAAGAAATAACATACCAACGGCAGATAGAGCATCCTTAAGTTCGCCGCCGATTTCCGCCTTGATGGCCTGCTCGATGGTGCGACCAGACAGATTCTTGTACTCCTCGAAGATGAGACGCAGTTGGGCGAAGCTCTCGTGGGCCAGGATCTATGGAAATTAAACATATTAATTTAATAAACAACATGAAATACTCATTGAAAAAGAAAACAAAATAATACTACATAGTTTCAAATCATAAATACGTCGGGTTAGTCTCATAATCCCCTTTGAGCTGTCCCCTTCAAGGGGATTATGAAACTTTTTGTCTCATAATCCCCTTAATTTCAAAATTTTAAAATCAAGAGGTTTATGAGTCTGAAGAGTCTCAAAATCCCTTTTGAAGCCAATTTACACCGTAGTAGCTATACGCACCGACCGCAAAAGTCACCTAAATACTGAATTTAATTATTAAGTCAGGAAAAATTTCGTAGTTTCGTAATTTCATTTCTTACCCGATTAAAAACCTCTTCATCGGTCCCCCACTTGGCTTCACCGGCGTCGTACAGCGCCTGTGCGTCTGCAGCCGCCTTAGCGGGATCCACTCCGCTCTCCTCGTCGCGGGCGCCCTGCCGGTTCGAAGACTATTGACACGTGGGGACTGCGCTAACGAGCCTTGCAGCGGGTGTTTGGTTATCAACTCTTTTAAGACTTTACACAGCTCAAAAAGAACTTTTCTAGGTACTTATGGAATGCCCTAGCGTTGCGGTGCGGTGGATGTTAATAGGCTATGACAACCGCTTACCATCGTGTGGGCTGTAACCACGTTTACTTTTTTTTATAGAAATAGCTTTTTGCCAGTTTTCTAGAGAATATAATAAAAATTGCGACTAACTTTTTGTGTCAGCAAAATAAAACTCACGACTACGGACTTTGCTTTAGAAATGATCTGAATTTGTCCTTGTCATTACTGAATCAACATTTTGACTATTAATTATGTAGTTAATTTTATCAAAGGTAAAATTAAACCGTGTTAAAATTTGTTTAAGTACATCAAGTCAATATAAAGTAACCTCTACAGTCTGAGCCAAGTCTGAGCTAGTATTCAAAAACGAAAATAAAGTAATTTTGAATCCACACTAAAGCCAAAACATCACACACAAGTTAAACGTACAGTTATCAAACCAAACGCCACACTCCAAGGCTGAACATCTTTGGCAAAGCGAAAGTAAAAGAATCATGCGGAACCCGTGACCTACATAACCGATCCCATAACATAGAATAAATATTAGTACAGCGAACCCATAGACAAGTCCGAAAGAGTAGGTGATTAACATGTTTTAAAATTTTCTGTACAAATTTTTCTCTTCGTGAATGAATAAATCAAATTCGTTAGGATCGGGCAGATTTTTATGAAACAAACTATCCGTCGCCTGCGGTGTTGCTCGCGTGGTAGCAACATACACATTATTTAAATTTTAGACTCTTTAGGTTGCGATTCTTCAAAATTCTTTTCTTAGTGCACCGCTACACTATTATATTACCCTCCAAATTTAATACCTCTAGGACTTATAGTTTAAGCTGCTTGTCAGTCAGCTTCAAAAGAGTTTTATATATTTAGAAAGATAATTGTTAACCCAGTGTCTACAATACTAAAGTAGACATGTGCCTTTTAATACGAGAATTCTTGACCTGTTCTGGTTGTACTATTATTCGTTTAGTTACAACTACTACTAAGTAGGTACTAAAGTGTTGACTCCCGTAATTACCTATACGCAGTCCGTGAGAATCTACAGTGATTTGCAGAGTTTAAAACTAGTTAGGGTTTTTTTTAAACATTAAAAATAACGCTAAGTAATCTGTTAAAACAAAACAAAATTAGTTGGTTATCGTGCAAGCGAAAACGCGAAGCAATTTCTCTAATTGGATGTTAATTGTATTAGCACAGTATTAGTCCAGTTATGGCCTTTAATAGCCCCATTACATATACAGGGTGTTACCAGACCACTTCCGAAAACTTGGAGGTTCCAATCAGACCATGATACTGAAAACATTAAGCGAAAAAAATCGCGAAAAAAAAATTGACTTGACTATCTCTTTTTAATTTTTTTTCTAGTTACATACACACAGTACAACATAATAAGACATATCTACCTAATTATCTCATATGAAAAAGCAGCAATGTACACGCAGCACGCAGATTACGTCTACTACAGCATGAACAGCTGGGAGTTCATCGCGGGTCATTCAAGTACGCGACGTGCGAGCGACCTACGTTAGTACCTACCTACGTTAGTAGGCACTTACGACACAGAATAAATAATAGTACTACGCCTCGACCTTACCTACGTGAATGCGTACATTGCGGGCTGGCGAAATAAATACAAATCTTTAAACATTGTTTTCTCCGGCTATAATTATTTTTCAGGATAACTGATTTTTTTTGGTTGGGTTTTGGTGTGCCGTAGCTCCCCCTTTCGTTTTCGGAAGTGGTCTGATAACACCCTGTATAATTAAAATGATGTCATTGTGATGGTGAAATTTATTAAAATACTAGTTCGCGTGTTTTCCGCGATAAAAACGGATCGAGGTGTAGTCCGAGGTCATGAAAATGATTGATTTGTTTGTATCATTTGTATGCGATCAACATAAATAAATATGGTTTTTACTCTGTAAACAAACCTTCAAACTAACATAGAAAACTATACATAGACTCTTATCATATTTCCAGTTATTTTATAAAGTAGCGGCTCTACAAACTTATACTTTGTCATTAAACCAGTTCATGTAAACTAAAAGAGATTCCAACTTTATGAGTCAGTGAGCCCTTTGCGACCAACATTAAGACCATCAATGGATCGGCCGCAATATGTTAAAACAGAAAAAACAAGCAAACTCGAAAACATGAATGTTCCCACTGATTTAATAACTGAAGCATTTTTTTATTTAAAAAAGAATAATTTCCTAAGGGCATGGTGATATGTGAAGGTACTTACGACCACGATGAGCGTCAGCAGACGACGGAAGTCGCCTGAGGTCTCGGAGCACATGTGCTCAGCCAATGGCCGGTCGTATACTGGACAATAATAGCAATAGTTATAAATACTAGTTTAATAGTAGAATTTTATTTTAATAAATAGTAGATTAAATAAATTAATAAACATAATAAATTAGTAGTAGAAATAAAAGCTCTCTACTTTTTCTAACCCCTTGCGTATTCGCATTTGCTACTCAAAAGCACTCATCCAGACTCACGCAATTTTTGTATGAGAATCTCTACTCAAATCTATGTTTGAGTAACGATTTCTTTATCAGAATATGAACCTTAGATTAGACAAACTTAATACTCAATATATGTATTTATTGCTTTCACATGGTTTAAACATGAATTTTACATAGGTTTTGGGTGTCAATAGGTATCTCATGGACCCTGCTAAGGGTATAGCAACATTCTAAGGGAGCTCAGTAAGAAGAGAGCTCTAATAGCAGATGCACAGAGGTTTCTTTTCAAAATTCGTCCTGTTTTCTTTAGAGCTACAGTAGTTTGAGTACTAGACGTTGCTGGAAATAATATCTTACATCTCTCGTAAGCCTCGACAATGCTAGCGATCTCCTTCTTGGTTCGAGTGCACAGTATCTCCACCAGGGTATCCTCGTCCGTGCCCATGCCCTCCATGCAGTTGTGCAACTCCTTGCAGAGGTATTCCTCTGGGGGCTTCATGAGGGCCACGATCACGTCTTCGAAGTGGCCGCCTAGCTCTGACTTTAGGTCTTCGATTATGTCCTACGTGAGAGAATTTTTTTATCTACACCATTTTAACCAACAATTTTTTACCATCACTTTTTTTAATGAAACGTGACTCCCATTCCACCAAAAAACCCTTCTACAAAATACTAATTGATACTTTGTATGAAACGCATTCCGATTTTAGTCGCCCGTTTCATACGCCTAGGCCTCGCGGTTCAACGACGGCTAGAGCCGGGACCGACAGTTTAACGTGCCCTCCGAAGCACGGAAGCGCTCAGATGTAAATACCACTAACGGTCACCCATCCAAATAGTGAACGGATTGACTAAGCAAGCTACGCCACGACCGCTAGGTACCTAGAATAACTTTCAATGATGGAGATGAGTGAGTAACTATAATGTGGTACAAAGAACTCTATGGTATCAACAATACATGCATCAAAAGATGTCACCATCTGTGACGTAGTTTGCTCGAGCCATGAATAACTCATCACATGCCTTACATAACCCATCATTATAGTGGAAGAACTGTTAATTAGCTGTGACTCACACTGTAGGTACCTTAGCCTAGGTGTACCTATGTGTAAATATGAATGAATATGTATACTTGAGCTGAGCAACTTGATAAAGTGTATTTTATGTCTCAGTCATCATCATCATCATCTCAGCCCGGTAGCGCCCACTGCTGGGTATAGGCCTTCATGTCATGCCAGCCTGCTCTGTCATCGACCCATCGCGCTTTCGGACGAGCCAGATTCCTTCGGCCTGATTTTGGCCACCATTCCATCAAGGCTTTACTCCACTGGCCATCACCACGTCTAGCCAGGTGTCTCAGTAGGTATCTATTTATTAGTGTGGGTAAAATGTCATGTTTTCATTTGCTTCAAACTTCTCTTCTAGGCTCCAGTAATTTTGGACATCACACGTTGCTATTTGACATTTTCCAGTGAAAAGAACAGTTACACCAATTTGTGATCTACTTATTACGTAAATAATGTTTTAATTAAAATTTTAATAGGTATTTTTAGAAATTACATGAGTTTTTGTAATGCTGTTGCTTCCTAGACGTACTGGCATAGTGCCATGATAGCTAGGATTAGGTACATATAGTGAGAATCATTAGTATTTATTGATAAAGGTTTTTTATTTATAAAGAAGTCTCTCAAGATGAAAGAAGTCCAAAATTAAATTAACGTTTGAGAGGATTGGGTACAGGCAGCATATTCCCAGCTGTGGCCTACTTAGAACTGTCAATGATACAATCAACTTTAAGCAACAGTTCGTCACTAACTAGTATATACTTGGAGTCTCTGTATATAGGTACCTAGACCTACCCACTTACTTCGCTAGTATTGTTGTATTGTAGTTATTTTTGTGCCTGTGTATGTTATGTTGTAATAATAAATGTCTTTCTTCCTTCTTTCTTTTTTAACTACAAAAAATATTTGTAAAACTAAAATGTGCTTACCCGTCCATACTCTTGAGTGAAAGCCTCTGATATCGCCTGACGCTGGGCATTGGAACGAGTGCACAGGATGTCAATAATGGCCTGTTCATCGGTACCAAAGCCCTTCATCGCAGCTCGGAGGGCAGCAGCATCCTCGGCCGCATTGAAGTTTGCCACTCCCACTACTGTTGGTTGTCTCTGTACACCAATAAACATGGTAATTTGTATATAAGTATTCTACCAACAACCTAGTTCCCATAGTAGGTACAATCTTTGCTTAGTTTGGGACTAGAGAGTGTTGTGTGATATGTCCAAGAATATTTATTTATTTGTTAAGGTTAAAACGTTGATGGTTTGTAAATTTTTGAACAATGTTTTACAAAGATAGGCATATACTTGCATGCTAGAAAAAATAAATGAGCAGGGACAAATGAGTTTGATGGTGTTATAAGCTGAATATTTAAAGTAACATTCACCACATGACCACATAGCATAAAAAATATCAGTGAAAATAAAAAAGTAGGTAGGTACACATACCAGCACCAAAATCGGTTCGATTAATTTGTTTACCATCGTATGGTCAAGACTATACCAGCTACCGCCCTGCACTGAGTAAACCCTGACGTCATTAGGAACCGCCCTATAGGTAATACTTACCGAAGGGCAGTCGAAGGGCGGTTTCTGATAACTTCCTAAAAGCTGAGGAATAATAAAAAGAATCAACTTACGTGTTGAACCATTGTCACCAACGTGGAATCTCAAGTCGATCTCCCAAAAGTAGAACAAAACTTGAAACTGGTTTCACTCGGCCAAGTTCAGATACCGCCCAGAAATCTAGCGCTTGTTGGCTCAGTTTTAGGAATACAGTGATCACCGAACACCTATACAGTGATAGGAAGGAGATCACTAAAGATGGAAGAGGTTTATGCCGAAGACTTTTTATTTAATTATTTTCCAGCAACAACCAACGACACGACCACCCCGGACTTGTTTAACAAATAACTGAAAAAAAACTAACCTGACACTGACAACTGACATTACAATCGGTTTGACACTTCACATATTAAATTGACGTTCGTAATTCGTTCAGAAATAGCACCTTTCCATAAATTTTTATTTTATTTTTATTTTTTTATTTTTAAAAGAATGGATACCCAACACAGGTTTACACATAACAAATCAAAGTACATATAAAAGGAAATAAAACAAGGTGCTCCCATAATTATAGGGTACCACATCATGCGCATAGGAACAAGCAACATTATACAATAACTAAAGTAGGAAAAATAATAAAGTATTAGTTCACATAAACAAAATTAAGCTTAAGGCAATTAGGTAAGTAGTCAAATAAATGGTATGTATTTAACGTTATATAAACAAGATTATAGTAGAAGATAAAGTTAAAAGATAAAATAAAACAATCGCTTATATGCGAAAAGAACATTAATGTCCTCCGTTCCCTGTCTGGTGTTTGGTGGGGCTCACACCCCTACTGTCAGAAACTCCTTTATAATGCTATCGTTCGAAGCCATTTGGATTATGGATCTTTTCTTTTAGACCCAAGTACAAAATTAGCTTTGGGGATTCTGGACAGGGTCCAGTCCAGATGCCTCAGAATAATCATTGGTGCAATGAAATCTTCTCCAATCAACGCCATGCAGGTGGAATGTGTTGAACCTCCACTCTCCCTCAGAAGACAGTATCTTTCAGATAGATTCCTTTTCAAACTTGTCCAAAATTCTCAACATCCTCTTCTCCAAATCCTAAATGATTTATTTCTCTTATTAGAACCCCAAATTGATGATAATCAGGACTTAATACCTTGCCTAATTCGTAGTTTTAGAAAATATTCTCACCTTCCTTACCCCGTTATCCAAACCCAATCACTCCCTCTTTTTTCCATCCCGTATGAAGCCTTAGTTTTCGAACCCAATGTATTATTAGATTTTGGTATTCATAAATATTCTACCAATGCAAAAAATGAATTTAATTATCTTATGGAAAATACATACAGTGGATGGCGTCCTATCTATACAGATGCCTCCAAGCTTAACGACTAGAGTCCCGTAGGTTCAGCAGTATGGATTCCATCTACTAAAATAATTTTAAATTTCAAATGCCCTTCCGTTACTTCTGTGTTTACAGGAGAAGCAATAGCTATACTTGAAAGTATATTGTTTATTCAGTCACATAATTTAAATAACTGTATTATTTTCTCAGACTCTAAAAGTGCCCTTCAGTCTATACTTTCTAATCCTTTCCGCTCTAAGTCTAATTTTCCTATCATTCTAAAAATTCGAGAATCGCTATTCCGATGTCAAGAACTTGGATTAAATATTGTACTGGCATGGATTCCTGGTCATTCCGGAATTCCTGGCAATGAAACGGTAGATTCGTGCGCAAAGCAGGCTATTCATACAGGTTCTCATGACCATCTTAAAATTTATGCTCATGATCTATGTGTTGTCCCTAAGTCCCATTTGACCACATCGTGGTCACGGATGTGGGTGTCGTCCAGGAACTTGAAAGGCAAACACTACGGTGATATTCAACCAGAAATTCCATCTAGACCTTGGTTTTTTAAGTTTCGTTTGGCTAATAAAATAACAACATCAACCATTTGTCGACTTCGCTTAGGCCATGTCTGCACACCAGTTTTTTTAGCTAAAATAAGGATCAGGGACCACTCCTTATGTGAATGTGGTTTAGACGAGGGAAGTGTTGACCATATTCTATTCTCCTGCCCAAGGCTGCGGCTATCTTTGTACGATGTCACTCCCCTCGAAATCCCACGTCCTTTTACATCTAAACTTCTGTTATCTCTTGTATTCTCTCCTTTTATTAAAATATTGTGTAAATTTATAACTACCAATAAAATAAAATTGTAAATAACTTATATATATATATATATATATATAATTATGTATATACCTAAATAAGTGCCTACTATTATTACCTACCTAATTATTATATGCCGTACGTATCTATTTTGACAAATCAACTTTTTAGAGTCTCCCTTCTTCACCGGTCATATTTCTTAACCTACCTACTCAGATCTCCGCCTTTTGTTAAAAGATTAGTAAACCAGTAAACGCCAAAAAACACTGACATTGGCAAATTCGTGGCAGCCCTAGCCACCGAACAGCCATAGCAACAAAAGAAGAAGAAGAAGAAAACAATCGCTTGAAATATAATCATAATTTATTCAAAAAATACATACATACCTACTAAGTCACAGAATATTAGTACAATATGTACTTCAAATAGCTTTAACTACCCCCCTACCCATCCCACCAGGATCATTGACGAACGAAGT
This sequence comes from Eulithis prunata, assembly GCA_918843925.1. Lineage (NCBI taxonomy): Eukaryota > Metazoa > Arthropoda > Insecta > Lepidoptera > Geometridae > Eulithis > Eulithis prunata. The sequence continues at coordinate 8,606,933 of OU974018.1, read as the reverse complement.
ATCACCCGATGGTGGCTAAAAAAGAATAGCCTACCTAGGTACAAGCTCCGTAAGGTTATAAGTGTTCTGTGGTGCAAGCGTAATAACTAGGTATAGAAAATTCGTCCTTGTCTAGAACTCATACAAATGAATTTAAATGGGGCAGTATATAGTAACCTTTGTAGGTAGTGTACGTGTACCTAAGTACTTATCTAATAGAATGTAAGTATTACAACCGTACCTATTACATACGTACATTATTCGTCATTAATAGGTACCTACAAAGGTGGGCAGGTACTTAATTAAAACCTTAACACACCTAAAAAACCCAAGCTTTCCTGCGAACTTAGGAAGACAATCATTTCATGAAAAACTAATCTAATCTAGGTACTAAAACCAGCCAAAATCTAGATACCTACTTATTTATATTCTGAACACTAAAGGAATATAACCCTAAAACTTATACCTACCTACCTACCTAAAAGAAATCTCTAAGTTTGCTAAGTTTTATTATACATAGTCTGTGTAGTTTGTATAGTCAGGGAGTTCCACTTCCGGTATAATCTCTTGCTACTCTGTCATCGGCTCTTCCCAAAGCACCATCCGATAGTTCCGATCCACACTGTCCACGTAAAAACCGTTCATGTATACAAACGGAAATGACCCCCCCAGCTGAAAAATATGAAATGCATGAGTAATTCGATGTTTGACACGATGGCTTTTTTTTTCGGCCCTAAGAAGCTGCATTGCTAAAGGCTACGAGTGCATTGTGAGATACAATCTTCTTTTCATAGCATTACTCGAACCAGTCGCATAGAAAATTGTAGTTGGTAGCTTGAAGCAGCCGAAGTCACAGAAGACAATAGATAGGTTTATAGACTTGTTTCTTTCTGTGGCTGCAGTCGACTGCTTCAAACTGCTCGTGCATAGCCGCCCTAATTAGCTGTCTGTCCATAGGCCATGATTAGGCAACGACTTATCTTTCGTAGTTCCTGCTTTTATAAGACCTCAGCTAATCAGGCTGGACGAGATCGCTTTTAGCGATAAGACTCCCATTGTACTCAATGGCTTCAATTGTTTCTCCTTGTATCCTATTTCTTATTTGTGTACAATAAAGAGTTTATCTTCACCTAATAATTATTGAAACATCCTACTGTCTGCGATATGCCCACATCATCATCATCATCAACCTATATCGGTCCACTGCTGGACGTAGGTCTCTCCCAAGACGCGCCCACAACTGAGATGGAATTATCAACGTTTTTCGGACCTAACCAAATTAAATACTGGCCAATGTCACGACGAACGGTCTTTCGTTCAATCCGGGCACATTCCGCGACATGAGATGTATAGTTTTATTTCACGAAAGCGGTTTCGCTATGTTTGTAGTAGTGCATACATAAATACCAATCGTACGCCCCGTCTCTTTCTATCTCAATACGTCTGAGTGCTGCGGAGCTTACGCACACAAATATAACCAAACCACCTTCCTATAAAATAAGTATACCGTTAACAGCGATAAACAAAACCTTGTAGTCAATGTAGGTAGAAGACATTATATTTCTTAAACAGAATTGGAAACTAGTGGTATTTTTTTTTTCGATCACAGTACACCAATTTTAAAAAAAGTATTCCAAAAAAGACTTGGCAAAAGGACAAACCACCAGTACCAGAACAAAATAAATAAAAAAAGAAAAAGAGATAAATATTCATTATACCTAAATCAAACGATAGTGTTGGTAATCAACAATTTTATTCCTTTTACAATTCAATCACACATACACTTACCAGTTTAAATTCGTCAATTCAAATTACACATAGAAATCTCAAATATGATTTATTCAGTAAATAATATTTTGAATTTAAAGCATGCAACAATTAAAAAATCGTGACCAACATATGGGACACGTGTCTTTTATACATATAACTATTAAATTGCAATTGGCAGTACATTGCATACTCCGCATAAAAGAGAAGCCTTGAGAGAGAGAACAAGATTAGAAGAGAGAACTTGAGGGAATTAGAGTGGGATATACTTTCTGTCAGATGTCAATGAAAAAAGAATGTTACAGATTACCAGTAAACCAGCGGGCCTAAGATGCGCACGCGAGATATTTGTCATGTCGTTCTGTCAAAATTTAAGCATTTTGTACCAGTTTTTGAATTTTTGCATTATCTGTGGCAATGTTGTCGACAAAACGCGCCTTGAATCTTCAACTTTTTACATTTCTGCATGACTATTATCTCGTCCTCAGAGAGATACGACGACTAAGAAGTGTCAAAAGTGTACAATAACAAGGCGCGTTTTGTCGACAACATTACCACAGATAATGTAAAAGTTCAAAAACTAGTGCAAAATGCTTACATTTTGACAGACGACATGACAAAATATCTCGCGTGCGCATCTTAGGCCCGCTGATTTAGGACGCGAGTTACACCTCCTAACTTTTGTACCTATGCTTTTGTTTATAGTTCATAGTTACGAAGCAAGATACTCAACTTGTTTAGTAAAACCCTAAAACTGTCTTGAAAGTCATAATTTGTTTTGGTTTTACACGTTAGTGGCAAACCTGGCAAATACAAGCTGGCTTTGGTCTCAAATTATTGCATTAATAATAATTCCATAAAGTATTTACAGTCGAATATATTTAAAATACTAACTAAAATATTAGTATAATTTTACTTATCACAATGCCTTTAACTTATCACTTTGTCTAGGAACGCTGGAGCAAACGCCTGACTCCGCGGTTGGGATCACGCTTCACACAAGCTCACTAAAACTATACACGGATGATATCTGCCCGCTAGAGGCGCTTATCGCAGCTTCGGACATACCGGTGTACGATATCGGGTAGGTGGTGTGAATATAATAATAAGTTTATTTTTGGAACAGAGACTGCCCAATAAGATAAAAGCCGTAGGTTCATTTCCTACCACTTTTCCTGATATACTCGTACAATTTCCCCTTTATTCATATTCAACGGTCATTTTAGCGTGGATTTAAAAAGTGTTCTATCAAATATGAAAAGAGATGACAACAGTGTTAGCAATAATTTTAGTTAGCTTAGCTTCAGAAGACCAATATGAATATACCCCTTTGTCTGCTACAGTTTGGTCGGTCGATTTACGACCGTCCTACAACCAGTGAGTTTGACGTTTGCTCCGGCTCTCTATCGATAGATGACGGCGTTGCCGTCTGATGTGACGTCACGCGTCCGCGTCACGTGAGACGATCTGCCAATGACGTCGCTTCATGGACGATGACAGGCGCTGTGGAAGATGGGGAATGATGTAGAGGTTTCGGTGTTTTCCAACACCATTTGAGTGCACTGGTAATACAGGCATTGATATGATACATGGTGAAATCGAGATAACTAAATCCACGAGAGCAATAATTAGAAGACACATTTTTTTTCTACGTTTACCCCTCGCCTCGTAGAAATCTTGAAGAATAGTTAATTTTAAAGGATGTCTTATTTGAAATTGATTTATTTTTTTAGTTTATGGTTATGAGTTAGCAAAATGATTTTCTATAGAATAGGTCGGGTTGAGTTAGCAAGTAAACTGTTTAACGATATTTTCTAATAGTTTTTTTTTATTAACAGTTTTGTAAATAAAATATGCGCTATAAGCGTCTGATACCAAACATGAAGATACCAAGCGATTAAAAATAAGGCTATTGATATGTATAAAATTGAGAAGCCATGAATGACTAACTAATATAGTACAAGGCTTTGTTTACCGGAAAACGAAGAAACATTTCCACTGCACAATAGAAAGAAATAACATTATTTTTGTTGAATTATAAGCAAATATTAGACGAAAATACTTATAAGCACCTATTGTTATTTGGATGCTGTACAACACTGATTTAAAAAAAAAAACGTTTGGAGCCTTAGTCGCGGTTTTACTAAATACTAGCTTCCACCCGCGACTGTGTTCGCGTCCCGTTTAATCCTGTTGATTTTCCGGGATAACAGTCTATAGGTCGGACCGGGAGTTGCAGCGTGATTGTAACTCAAACACCAAAACTTCACATTTCAAATAATATTAGTAGAAGGATAGCAGAATGAATCATGCATTGAATTCATTTGTAAAATCTTCATTTTAATTTTAAAATCAATACTCAAAATTACGCCACTGCACTGATTGCCTTACTTCACAGAGGATAATTTTACTCCTTCATTTTATTGTTTGACATCAAACGATAACTTTATCCGGCGTAACTCGATAACCTACATAATAAACAATAATATTAAACTTACCACATTGGTAGCAGATTTAATGGGTTCCTTTTCTATTAGGCCGGATTCATTATCGTCGCTTATACATCCTGAAAAAGATACAAAAATATAATTCCTATGAGTTAGTCTAACGGTCTTTAGGGCGGCCTAAAAAGAATTACCCCCTATCTTATAAGAAGTTAGAGTAGACATTATGTTTTGATTACCATACCTAAACAGGACATAACGTCTACTCCAACTTTTTATAAGAAAGGGGGTAATTCCTTTTAGGCCGCCTTAAGGCCCCGTTGTGGCCTTTGTAAGTGGTCATAAAATCTAGATAGTGCGTGGTTTTTCAACTGTATTGATAACATTTTAGTAGGTAGTACAATGTATTTGTACAAGAGTTAATAAACAAAGATAAAATGTAGAGCGGTCATTGCCTACCTACATGTAAAGTCGATGACAACTTTTTATCTAAACTTCTTTCTAGTCTACAGCATGTACCTACAATGGCGACAAAAAATTGACACACGGGTAGAGCTACTTATAAGTATTCATAAAAAAATAATTAAAGTACAGTCAGCTGCACTAAAATGTGTACAATTCGTAACTTTTACTTGTGTTGCAAATAAATGTTTTTTTTTAACTATACCTATTAAAAACAACTTACTGCCACATTCCAAGACGTCACGACTAAACATTGATTTATCTTTTATTTTTTTTTAATATTTTAAAGAAGTACACATCTTTGAGTGTGGCAGTAGGATAGGTATTTTACTCATAGAAGAATCTCTCACTATACATTGGACGTGGCCTGCGAGGTAATAAATACCTCTACCGTAGAGGTAACCGCATATCATTAAGTGAGCTATGTAATTGATGTATGACTTTTTCTCAAAAATATATGGAGTAGTAATTAAAACCTGTATTACCCTAATTTACCTAACGACAGCGCTAGACAGCGCCCGCAGACAATAACGATAACCTGTGACCTAACGATAAGTGCCGCTTATTGTTTTATAGATAAACACATCAAAATAGTTGACTTTTGATACAACAGGAACTAACAGAGTACCTTTTACAAGAGTTAGCCTAAGTGCCCATTTCACGATTACGCGCTAGTTATGAATATCTCAGACTAGTCCAAAACAAAGGATATATTTTTATATAACAGATAACATTACTCAAGGATATTAAAACCAGCCCCAAGAGACATTTAAAAATGATTCAGACTTTCAGAGCATGTTGACGTGCTCTGTGACGTACCATAAAAGAAAAATGATGATGATGTTTTTTGAGGGGGATGTATAGGGCTGGCAATTTCCAAGGTTGTTAGGTTAGGTTATGTTATGCATTGTTATAGGCGGAGGTAACAACCAAACAACAGGGCCATGTGCTGGATCCGTCACTCGCTCTCATAAAAAAAAGTGATCACATTTTACTTAAATACTAACATTGAATTCTCACCTTGAGAAGGCATAGTCAGCCAAAACTGTGTTTTCAGTCGATACCACAACCCTGGGGGTAGCTTCATCATGGCGCCATTAGTCACCGATGCAGAAAGGATCTTCAGAGCATCCACCATCAGCGAGGCTTTCCACGAGGCCGCATAGACGATCTTCATCGAAGACTGTGCTGCAGTGGAACACACCATGGGGAACAGCGCGGGGTGCCGGCGAAGGTTGTAGAATGATACACCTGGTGATTGTCAAATTACATTTGTTCCGTAAAGTTTGTACAAGTCATTTCATTTATTTACTTCTTGCAAGCAAGTGATTTACATAATATTATATTATGCAAATACACATTTATACAACGTCAAAATATAAAGTACAATAAAGTGGCCAGCTTTGGTGACGGGAGTTCTGCTATAACCGAGACCGTTTAATGTGCCCTCTGAAGCATGGAACCGCTCAGATGTAAATGCCACAAACGGTCAGCCATCCACATAGTGACCTTACCATGCCTCTACCATTCTTATACTATTCTCTACTAGAGATATTATAGGAAGCAAAAGATACTGAGATCGTGAACTCGTAGTACACCCGCCGATAAGATGAGGGTGACCTTTAGACTTGCTATGCAACACATTTGTCCTTACTTGTCTGCTAGTAATGATACATTGTAAGATCAAACTATACAATCAAAATAATTATGCATATCAAGGCCACTAGAAATTCCGATTCTTGATCTTCTCTTGATTGAGATGCTTGATTCTTGGTTTGAAATGAAATGGATTTATTTGCTAATTATGGTAATAATGTAGGTACAGTAGGTACCCCACATTGTTCTTAAAAATAGGCTTAAAAGTTTTATATATACCTTGTGATTTTCTATTTATGTAGAACTCCAGTGTGCCCTGCCACATATCGAGTCGGAGGCCTATAATGCTGCCTTTGCAGAAGCCGTGAGAGTCATGTGTGATTATCTTGCTGTCGTGTCTCACTGCACCCGTGTATGACAGGCCGTATGATTCAGCACTGATGCCCAGCAGTGATGTGAACTTGTGTCTGTATTCCGTTATGTCAAACTTTTCTGTACCAAGGCCGACCATCTGAAAAGAGTAAAACTTTTTATAATAAGCAGCCGAAAGCAAAGACATAAAAGAGATTCACTATTTTACCGCCTTCACAGTCAGCTTGTACTACTGCCGGCATTATTGCCGCGATTCATTCTGGAATAATTGCCACAGCAACATCGCCTTTATTCTTATTAGGGAGCAAAGGATGAACCTGGGCACGAGCCGGAACAGAGGCATTAGACTGTGTTTATATTAGTCTCCTGCCCACTGCCGCTTAATCTAAACGCACCATTTCATTCAGATCTCGTCATGCACAAGTTATATTACCAGATATGAGAATACATAAATAACTTACAATATCAGTTCCGTAAGTGTCTGTCAGCATTTTAACTTCCCAGTAGTAATGGCAATTGAGTCTCATTGGAGTGTCTCCTTTCACAGCAGCAGTGCCAGCACTGTAGAATGGATGGAATGTGACCAGCTGATCGTTCTCCGAGAGGACCACCCAACTTGACTCTGTCTCGGCAGGCTTCTGCCATTTCCATTCTTTTACTGGAATATTCAAATAAACTTTTTGATTATGTAGATACCGACCTACTTACCTAATTATATTTTTGGCAAAAAAAAAAAACTGTTTCAACAGTAGTGAAGGAAATAGTCAAGGGGTGCTGGAAAAGACTTGCTTACTATCATCCTCTTCGCCACACGAGCACTCGTTCAGCTGTTCCCAAGGTGTCGGAACTGCCACTTTCAGTCTTTTATGCCAGCAACGACAATAGGGCTTCGCATCGCTACTAAACCTGCTAATGTAGCGACTGTTCGATGGCGCGACCAGCATTTTAGGATACGAAAGAACACTAACAACGTTTATTATAACTCAAAACTGCTCAAAACTCTTGTCTAGAGATTTTTCGAAAGCAAAATAAACCACAGTAACGGTATGCCCCTTTCTTGCACGTTCTCTCTCTTGGCAAGGAGTACTAATTTATTTTCCTTCAGCTGATTTCGAGAAAATACGAACTTTTTTTTCTTTTTGAAAAGCAAAAACAGTTTTTTTTTTGTTCTGGCACTGGATGCTTGTCTTTTTGCCAAGTCTTTTTTGTTTTAAGCAGAAACGGTAATTACCAGTCTTGCCAGAACTAAAAACATATATGCGCTGCTTGCGCAAAAACTTGCAATTAAAATCCACTATCGTTTCAAACGTGAGATGCAAGCGCAATTTTTTTTATGTATTACTTATGTACTTCTTATGTAGGTAGCATGTACGTACGTACAATGTACATGAGTGGGTAAGGTGCTAGGCAACCCTACTCTACTCCATACAAACTGTCTTAGGCACTGCAGGCAGTGGTACATATTATATACATTCATTCGTAAGCCACCCACTGCGCCCCACCATGCCATGCTATGCCACTACCGCATAAAAATAACGAAAACAAAAGAGCGCTTGATTTACTTCTTCTTCTTCTCTTCAGTAATGGCCTGTGTCCGTCATTTCGACAGACAATTTTGCCAATGTCAAGTGATAAAATTGTAATAAATAAGTCAAGTCAAGTCATTTGTCAAGTCGGCTGTCGTTTGTTTTGAAAAGAAAATGGTGGATTTTCTCTTCAAAACCTAACACGAATTTTCACATTCAGAAAAACCACTTTACACACATTTATTCCAATGGCTCACACTTTATGTTACGACCCAAGTATTATTGGTTAAAATTCCACCAAAATTAAACAACAATACTCACAATAACATAAGAAAAACTATTAAAATAAAAGTGCTATGTGTCGTTTCAAAAAATGTCAAAACTCGTGTCCGCTTGATTTACTTCTTCTCTTCAATAATGGCCTGTGTCCGTCATTTCGACAGACAATTTTGTCAATGTCAAGTGTTAAAATTGTAATAAATAAGTCAAGTCAAGTCATTTGTCAAGTTGGCTGTCGTTTGTTTTGAAAAGAAAATGGTGGTTTTTCTCTTCAAAACCTAACACGAATTTTCACATTCAGAAAAACCACTTTACACACATTTATTCCAATGGCTCACACTTTATGTTACGACCTAAGTATTATTGGTTAAAATTCCACCAAAATTAAACAACAATACTCACAATAACACAAGAAAAACTATTAAAATAAAAGTGCTATGGTGTCGTTTCAAAAAATGTCAAAACTCGTGTCCAGCGCTTGATTTAGCTAAATAAGCGTTTAAATGGCAGCACTTGTCAGTGTCATGGTGTCATGTCAATTTTTTTTTTTTTAGTAGGTACAGAGTATAAAACCACACAGCTGTGCATGAGTACGAGTACCAAGCACCCCCGATACAGGGGAAAATCCATGGAAAATCTATTGGATTTTTGAACGAAATATGTAATAGCAGGGACATTTTCCCGGAAACGTAGGTGGTTCGTTTCGTTCTACGAAAGTACTGAATATAAAATGCTTGGATGGAATTTATAACTTCTGTTCTGTAACTTCTATTAAATTACATTAGGTACAAAAAAAAAGTAAATAAACTATTACAGCATGCTTTCAAAATTTTCAAATGCTTTGCCTTTTCAGTTCATTTTTTTTTCCAGTCCTGTAAGTACATGAAGCTTTGCGGTTGGGTTGAGGCGAGTTTGCGCGCAAACCAGCCCCGCCTACAAATGGCTGTCAATCATGGCAAAGTGAAAGAAAAATATTTCAGCGCCGAGTGAAAGTATAATTTTATGTACCACAGTTCATAACAAAACGTAAAATATAAATTAATTTAGAAGTGCTGCGAAAATTTTACCCACAGCTTTGTACCTACTTAGATATGTAAACATGATTTTTGCACATTTTTGATGTTGCCTAAAATAATAATAATGGGTTTAAATTTATTTTAATTCATGACTGATGATAAATTCATAAAAATTGGCTCTGGATACTACCTACTAATGAGGTAAGTTATAGCTTAGTGATTTTGGCCAGAAGGACAGAACTTCATGAAAACATTTTTGATGTAAACACAAATATATAGGTAGGTAGTTAGGTACCTATACCTACCCTATCCTTAAAATGTACGTATACCTAGGTAATTCAACTGAGAAATCATTCGTCGCACTAGCCATAACATATTAATCTAGGAAATACCTATGAGTACCTAGCTGGTACCTACCTACCTATCGTAAAGCTCGGCAAAGCTTTGACCTGACTGACCTATTTATTGCCAGAACAGGAAATCGATTTATGGTATGCTAATACCTAAATAACCATACCTACTCTAAATTCCATATTTTGTGACCTATATTTTTACATCAAACAAACCACAGCTGAAGCTACAGTGTCGGACTAAGGAGGACAGGGGCTCATTCACGCGGCGTAGCTTATATTTTTGAGGCGAAAAGCGCAGCCAGATCCAGTGCGCTATACATATACCTACCAACATACAACTACCTTTTTTTTTTTTTTTTTACTTGAGGAAATCCATCATGGATACCTATTGCTCGTTAGAGCAGTACCTAGGTTATGTCAGACTGGACTGACTAAAACCTCACGGTCCGTCGGGCACTTTTACCGGGGGACGCGAGTGCGCGTTAGCATTCTTCCGCGAAACATACAACTACCTGGCTTAGGTACTTAGATACTTCTAAATAGGGCAATACATTTAGCAAAACAAAACTACGGTATACCTACCCAAATTAAATTACAAACGAGTAGTTACGTAGGTAATAAACCGTTGGGACAAGAAAGCCTGTCCGTCCGTTTGTTAAAAGTTTTTTTAGAATTTGATCAATTTATACAACAGGTGAATGTGACTCCAGAAAGTAGTCAATGGAATTCGTACAGTGACGGACTTAGGACAGGAGCTTTCGGTCTAAGGCACGCGGCGCAGCTCAGATGCATTTTTGGATCGACAAGCGCAGTCAGTGCGCTTACACCGGCCGCCATAGGGTGCCTTCGTCTTTGTCAGCTGGTAAGTATTGGAGCTTGAAAGATGATGTAGTGATACGATATGACTTTACGAAAGTCTTATCTTATGAAATGTACTACTGTCTAGTTAGGTACTTGTTTGATTGATTACGTCAGGCATTTATCCTGCTGAGCTGAGATGCAAGAATTGTCTATGGAAGAGCAGGCTCTTATGTATTATGATGAATATGGCTAGCAGTAGTTACCTAACGTGATTAATACTGTAGATTATTGTAATGGATTTCTTAGGGGCTGCCATAGTGGTAGGTATACCTACTGAGTGAAACAGTTAATAGCAATGATCCTATATCGAGATTATTATCTTAAGGTAGCCAGAGAAGTCACCAAGTGAAATTAGACAATTAAACGAAACTAATGGTATCTCAGACTCACAAAAAAAGGTCTAGCTGTAAAGGTTTTAATGAGTGAAGTAGTGTAGACGCGTGATGTTGCGACAGGGAGGGCGCGAGGGCGCGTGTGCGTGGGCGGCGCGGGGCTGGGGGCCCGCAAGGGCATGTCCGCGCCGGTGCATCGCTTCGCGGCCGTCGACTGCCCGCCGCGCCGCCCGCGCGCTCACAACAGACATCCGTGAGTTATACTATATACAGTACATACACCATACGAGTACACACACAACACATGGACTGAAAAGGAATTTCGGTTACACTTGGCTATCTGAATACCGATTAGAAAAAAAAAACTTTTATACTATGGTGGTTAACAGACATTATGCAAAATGACACACATTTCAACGTACCTACATAATTCTTATAGGCTAAATGTGGTTATAGCAGAGATGAAAAACTCAACGTCTCTATTCACTACTTTAAGGGCTCTACGAAAATGCATAATAAAGTAAATTTATTCACGTAAACACCTGTAAATACGCTAAACAACATTGAAAAAGACGCATTTTCCGAAGTGAAATGTCTAATAACTAATAATTTCTGTTGTAATTTATTGTTCACTACAAACAAAGTTCTGGCTTGCTTGCTTCTCATTGCGCTTTGCTCGTACATACATACATACCTAACTAGCTGTACGCACATGTTTTTACGTTTCAACCAAGTTCAAAACTGTTAGTACTTTTAGTATTTAGTTCTTAATTTTTTCTAATTTTGTTTCTGGTTGTAATGTGTTTTGTGTGTTAAATAAATAAATAAATAAAAAATAAAATAAAATCTACTAAGCCTTTACTCTTGGTTTAGCCCTGCGCCAATTCCAACGGTGCACAGTAGCGCGCGTCGCCAGAACGATGAGATCTACGTGGAGATCCCCTTGGAGGCCCCGCACCCCACCATAGCGAGCCTGGCGGCTGCTCGCAGCGTGACACCCGACACATTGCTTCGGACCGCAGCCCTAGGACTTGCGCATCACCATTCGCCGATGATGGCACCGCATCTCAAGTTCGGGATCATGGTGTCCTTCGCTCTGGCAACGATGTTTCTGGCGGCTGCGAAGTATTACTTCGATCGGCAGGTAAGTAAGGGTTTACTTGATTTACTTCTTAGATCACGGAGGTCGTTTTCAAACCCAACCGGGACACCGCTTTGGAGCAAGTCTTTCGGTGCGACTTCTACTCTGCATTTCTACCGTTGCTCTTGTCAGAACTTGTAGTGAACGGACACTGGCTGGACGTTGTTTCAAAGTGATATACTGGATGATCCCAATGTTTTAACTGCTGCTTCCATACCCTCCCAACCCGGTGACCCCTAGGTGGTATTACAGATAGTCCGCGACAACTCAACGGGCAGTGAAGCGACTATTGTATGCGCAGCTGTCGCATGTGTATGTTTTGTTGGCTGTGCTCTCTCGATGTGTCGTGCAGCACCACCACCGCTCCGGCCGCCTGACCGCGTCAGCTCAACTGCACGACGCGATATTCATACTCCTAGACAGGTAACATTCTTCTTGTGCCCACTGTACAAACACCCTTACACACAACACACACACAAACGTAGACAGCATAACACCAGCTCATCGAGTACTATTCCACCCTAATTGGTCTATCCTGATGAAAATTCACAGAAACGCGAGATACGTTAAGGTAATAAAGCAAAAACACTACGTAGCAAGTGAGATTGCTGGCTGAATTTCCACCTCAATCACAACGGAAACTTTAACTAAAAACCGTAATACCATAGTTTCCAAACCACTCACAAAAACAAGCAGTCCTAGTTTGTATTTGACTCCTACTTCATCATTTAAAGCGGATAACAGCTTAATCTTGCAAAAAGTAAAGAGGGTAGACGAGGCCCTTCATTTTTAAGACTGTGATATAGCACTGACTAGAATCCATCTCCGCCAGCAGCAATCAGAGCCATCTGACGACATCTCGCTAACAACTCTGCTGCAATCTGGTCCGGGTGAATCCCCGGAGGCTCCACCGCCGTACAAGATAGCCGTGCTGATGCCGGGTCGGGAGTCTCCGCCGCCGCCAGCGTACAGCGAACTCAGCTAGCTGCCGCATCCGGTGAGCCAGGAGTTTATTATTTAAACATCGCGACGGGGTAAGGTTCCTATACTTCCCACCGATACCACAGAGTACAAGTACCGATACTGTTAAAGTAACGTTATGTGCACTTTGAATCTTCTAAATATATAAAATTCTTTTGAAGCTGACTTAGAATCAACGCACAGCCTAAACTATAAGTCCTAGAGGTATGAAATTTGGAGGGTAGTATCCTTATATAGTGTAGGGGTGCACTAAGAAAGGAATTTTGAAGCGTCACAATCTAAAATGGCTAGTATTGCATAAAACTATGCAAGAAACTTACAGTGAACTTCCTTTTGATACGATTTGTGCTTGAAATGTCTCAGTTGTTACCGAGGCTTTTTTTCTAAATTAATACCTAAGTACCTCAAATTCGAGATTGTTTATCTTCATTAAAAATCATGAGTACCTAAATTGTCTCCAATAAATTGTAATATGTTTTAGTAATTTCCTATGAAACCTATTCAAAGTGCGTAACTCAATTTTGAAATAAGATTGTGTTTTTAACATAAAGACATACAAAAGGTACTATAAAGAACCTACTATAAAATCAATATTTTACGAAAAATTAAGTACCTACCTAGGTACTCAGCCACGTAATTATCTCACGCTCTGCCAATAAAAACGAGTACTTTTAAGTTCATAACAAATATTTTACGTCTTCTGTGGTCATTTTATACGAGTTATATATATTTGAGTTATTATTATAGTGCCCCCGACGCTCCTTAGTACGACCCTGCATTGTCCTGTATTTACGTAGAGCATAACATTAGAACCTTACCTTACCCAATGCGTAGATCTCCTGACTCACCGAGTAGGTATTAATATAAATATCTACTAAATAAATAGGTAGGTACCTAAGTCATTTTATTCGCATGTAAGTAAACATGTAGGTACTTAGCAGACTGTATATTATGTAGTAAAATACTAGGGATTTTCGCGCGAAACAATGTTAAATTAAGTATGAAAATATATGTTAGGCTTTTTGCTATAATTTCAATATATTAAAGACTTAAAATATTGTATTATAGTTAAGAATTGATATCTTTAACAGGTCCTAGTACTTATTACCGACCGAAGTACCTACTAGATGTTAGTTTTTTCAATGTGTTCGTTTAGTTAATAATTCATCATATTTTTTATAAGATTTTATTGTTGTATTGTGATATGTTAAAGTATAATTTGCGACAATATTATAAAATGACAAAAATATTTGCCTAGTTGAAAAAAATTGTTTTGTACATACCTATAATCATATTCTGTACTTAACAACTCACTTCTAAATACTTGATCTGCTTTTGGTGTTTTATTTAAATTAAAAATAAATAAATTAGTAAGTGTAATGTTCATTCGTATTGTAAATAATGATAAAAACGGTGTTCAATAATCAACAAAAATATTTTTTAGAATATTTCAAAATTAGTTTTGTATACAATTTAATGCATTTTAAACCCCATGGTTAGTATTATTATCGTGTTAGAATAGATACCTTTAGTACGTCGTCCAGTGTAATAGAATTTAGCACTTATTACCTTAAGGTTTGGGTTGATGTTACATCGGATCAAAATCATACTTTATTGTATAATTTTTTTTGGTGTGCATATTAGTTAGATTAATTTTTAGGGTCTTCCAATTACTTATAATCGGCTTTATATAAATTTTACTGCAAGGAACTTTATATCTATTTTGATTTTGGTGTAACACAGGTCATAACTCATAATAATATTGATACTATAGTTATATTAATTTATGATAATTAGTATTGATATATGGTTACTATAAATTCAGTCGACTCATTAGTAAAATATTAGGGCACAAAATTGAGTCAAATCTACACTGCTTACATAGGTAGCTATTTTTAATAAGAACATTCTTCCACGACTGTACTGTAGTTTTTATATTAAAGGAATGTATAATTGCGCACGAAAAGGAATTTAAAATTTAAATGTTAGTAGTTTTGTAACTGCAAACTTAGCATGGGCTAGACAGTAGTGATTTGACTACGAAAGAATACAGAAACTATTACTGTCTCTTTGTTTCGTTCAGAAATAAAGAAAATATATTTTGTTTTAATTTCAGTATAATAAAACATTGTCTATGGCTCATGCTGAGAGTATTGAAGGAAAGCGAATGTTTGAAATTGACCCCCGTTTCAGATCAAAAAAGAACAAAAACTTGTGTTAATTCCTCGCTTCATCTCGATATGATTTTAAACACACATAATATCCTTCAGTATACAAGCAAATCGCGCACGAAAATGGAATAAAAAAGATCACAAAACAGATTATATTATTATTCGATGAAGCGACTCCTAAAATAATGATCGAACTTCACGTCTAAGAAGATCCTTAAATCATATTATGTTTTACTTTTTATAACTATAACTCAGATTTTAAACAAATAATGGTTGTATGAAAAAGGGGGTCGACAAGTAGTCTGTAAGAGGTAAGGTGCCTTCTGGTAAGATCGGCGTAAGTGGAAGTCCGGCTAAATCACGTAACTAAGCAATTATCATATAAAAATATCGCGGAATTGCTTAGCATCCGAACTTCCACTTACGCCGATCTTACTAGAAGGCACTATACTAAAAGAATGTGTCCAAATGCCATTGTAGTTGAATATTATATAATATATGACTAGTCGAGTAAATTGTTACCTTGGACCTTGCAAAATATTAGAAATCTTAATTAAGGTGATCACATAGCCATGTACGTGACTACATCCTTAGGTTCTTAAGTCTCTTAGGATTCTTGAGAAGGTAGATTATGTCAAAAAACACTCACCCACGTTCAAATTAACCGTAAAAGAACGACAGATCTCAGATTGGTGAAGTTTCTGTACATTATTTATGCAAAAGTGAGGATTTTAAAAAAAATTGTTCGGTCAAGGGTTAATAAATAAATGTGATGTATTTATTTGAATATTTTAATTAGTTTGCCATTTGTATTGCCCTCTATAGATGGGAGTAAAGTTCGTCTTTTGTTAGACGCTTGTTATAATAAACTGTATAATCTGTGAAACTTGTTTTATTTCATTAAAAAAAAGCATAAAACTAGATTTGATTTTTAAATATCGTATAACGTGATATAAAAAAAAATTGAAAAAAAAATTACATTGATCTTGGAAAGAGGGAAGGGAGGCCTTTGCCATGCAGTGGGACAGTAGCGGCTGAATAATAATAATAATTATGTAATATTAGGTACCTTATTATTAAAAATATGAATGGCCATAAGGGTCTTGAACTATTGAAAAATATATGCTAAAATGAATAAAAAATACATCAAGCTCATATTCTTGTATATTCAATTCATAACATTTAAGTACAGACAGTGAAATAAATATAATTCTATATTAACAAAAATAAAACTTACAAGTTAATGGTGCGAATGTGTACTAATACAATCGATTGGTGACGCTATACTAAAACTTTTATACAATAACATATATTATTCGGAATAAGGGTGCTTTTACACCAGGACTAAGCTTCGTTGCTAAGGATGTGTTTGACATCCACCAAATAGGGATAGTCTGTTTTCATATTAAACAATTCCTATTGGTGGATGTCAAACACATCCTTAGCAACGTAGCTTAGCATAGCTTTGGTGGAAAAACACCCTAACAAATAATTTAAAATCCAAAACAAACAGTTAATTTTTTTTATAGCATACGTAATTGTGTAATTAATTTTTTTTAAATGCAGTTTGATAAATAAAAATATAACACTGTACGTAATTAAGATAAAAGTTAAAAATGACTAGCAGTCATAAGTTTACAAGTTACAACATTAACACTTAAAGCGCTCATAAGAAAAAGTACACAAGATAATCGATTATCACTAGGTAGTCGACAAATCTAGTTGATATATATTTTAAATAACATTAAAAATATTCCTCATTCCAGTTTTCCCCTACGTGAGTTCCCCTGCGTAGGGGATTTCTGGAACTTTAGTCTAATAATCCCCTTAGCGACTCCTGCGACTGCCGGCAGGAGAAAATGGGAAAAAATTCAGAAGTTCTAAGTAGTTGCAATATGTATTCGATCTTATTTAAACAATGGTAATACATTTATATATTTATAAATAAAATCTACTTGATAAATAAAATTGGCTAATCAGAGGTAGTTTTTTACTGATCTACTACATATTTGAAAACTAAAAGTATTATTGAGTTTAAAGCTGAAAATCGAACGTTATAAATAAAATAACAAAACCTAAGTATTTTTTTAAACAAGTATTTGTTTGATTTCGTTCAAATCGTTCGTTTGGAAGAAATAAATATAAAACGAGACGACGAGGTACGAGAATACCTAATTAGTACAAATAACCGTATTTGGAATGAATTAAAGTCAATAATAATTTAAAAATATTTAGACCGACATAAAATATCGTGCGCCAATAAAACAGATGTACATACAATATGTAGTAATAACTAGAAATAAATAATAAATTATGCTAACTACTTGTCAGAAGGTGCGCGAGATCGTGTTATTATATTCAATAGATTTGTAATCAGACTCGTTGAATCTCGAATAGCTTCACTTCGGTGTCATACCAGATAGGGGGGTCCACGTTTCTGTAATACAATTATTCAATTAGGAACCCCACTATTACAACCAGCGGGCCTAAGATGCGCACGCGAGATATTTGTCATGTCGTTCTGTCAAAATGTAAGCATTTTGTACCAGTTTTTGAATTTTTGCATTATCTGTGGCAATGTTGTCGACAAAACGCGCCTTGAATCTTCAACTTTTGACATTTCTGCATGACTATTATCTCGTCCTCAGAGAGATACGACGACTAAGAAGTGTCAAAAGTGTACAATAACAAGGCGCGTTTTGTCGACAACATTACCACAGATAATGTAAAAGTTCAAAAACTAGTGCAAAATGCTTACATTTTGACAGAACGACATGACAAATATCTCGCGTGCGCATCCTAGGCCTGCTGGGGGTTATTACGTTTCAGATCTTAGGGCCGAATACTGAAACGTCACTCAAATTGAAACCCCACTTAAAATTGCTCTGCCTCTGACATTACTCATTTGTAAGTGATGGCAATAATTTAAGCGTGAACTTAATATAAGTAGCGTCTGAGTATTCGGCCGTTAGTGAGACATTTTTGTTTCTTCCGTTCGTGTGTCACAGTTGTTTGAGTTTCTAATAGTCTCCTTATTGAAAGCTTCAATTTCAATATGTAAGAGAGATGGGCCTATTTTATTAATTTTTGATTGAAAGATATTGATTATGACTTTGTAGAGCGTGTGTAGCACCAACGTAGAAGTTGCGTAGCACATGCGTAGAGCCTGCGTAGCTCATTCGTAGAGGTTGCGTAGCACATTCGTAGAACTCACGTAGAGCGTGCGTAGCACCGACGTAGAGGTTGCGTAGAGCATGCGTAGCACATGCGTAGAACTCACGTAGACCGTGCGTAGCACCGACGTAGAGGTTGCGTAGAGCATGCGTAACACATGCGTAGAGAATGCGTAGCACACAATAGAGGTTGGGTAACACATCACGTAGTAGTAAAATTGTAGGATCTAAAATCTAGCCGTAGACATTTGTACTCATATCCAGTGCTGGTAGGTTCACTTTGTTGGGAGTTTCTATGCTTATTACATAATTAGCGTTTTTGTGAATCTAGCGCAGCTAATCGAGGTACGTATTCTTAAATTATGTTCTTTTATAAACAGTCAGATAACATACCTGATGTATATAACCCCCCACAAATAGGTCCGGAACCAGGCGGCGGTGCCGGCGTTGGCTTGGTACTTGCGGATGAGGATCGGATGCGGAACCGGAAGCAAACCCACCAACGTGCCGTGTTGCAGGAACCGGAGGATCTCAGACTCGTCTGTTAGACCCCTGGAATAAAAATAATCAATAGTATTTGCCCAAAAATTAAGCATAATAAAAATAAAAGCAACTAGTTCATATTTTATAGAAAGTTTTTTTTATACAAGTAAATGTTACACACACAGTTATACATCACGCTCACAGAATCTCAAGCACTCCGACAAAATCTTCGTCTAACCATCCTTAAACAAATCACACTGTGATGCATTGCACTGCGTCCACGATGCGCGTTCCATTATGTTAGGATTACTAACTTGTCGATGCATATCTTCTCGACTTGCGGCACGAGTACTTGCAGTAGCCGCATGATGGTCTGTAAGGGAAGCTTCCCGCGCCACGCGCCGACCCACGCCGCGCTGGGACGCCACGCTTCGCCTTCCTGCACTACATTACCGGATTCTGATACGCGGAGACTGTCTCTCTGCAACATGTACATTTTTCACTAAAATAAAATCAACACAATATATTTAACACGCACATACCTAATGCATTTTGCGTTTTATTTATACAACTTTTTCACTTCGACGAACTCTTTCTCTAGAAGCTCTTCTACTAGTATTTATTGCGTACTAGCTTCCGCCCGCGACTTAGTCCGGCCCGTCCGATCCTGTTGATTTTTCGGGATAACAAGTAGCCCATGTGTTAATCCAGGTTACGAACTATATATACTCCAAGTTTCATCCAAATCGGACTAGTAGTTGCATTGAAACACAAACTACTAAACGTTGACATAATTATAATGATAGTGGGATGGGATTTCTCCCTTCTTCACCGGTAATTTTTCATAACTTACCAACTCAGATCTTTGCCTCTTGTTAAAAGATTAGTAAACAAGTAAACACCAATAAACACTGACATTTGGCAAATTCGTGGCAGCCCTAGCCACCGAACCGCCACAAGAAGAAGAAGAAGGGATGGGAGTTTACACTCACATGTGTGACAGTACGTTTGACATCGTCGCTAACATCCTCTTCAGGTTTAGTATCCTCCCCATCAGGTCCAGCTCGGGGAGGCAGTAGCCTCTCGCCCAGTTCCCTGGAAGCACTGCCAGCTCGCTCGGTGCTGGGGGGGCGGTCTGTGGGCGGCGCCTCAAGGTGGTGGGCGGGCGGGTGCGCGGACTCGCGCTCCGTCATGAGAGCGATCGCTGCGGGGTGATACGCTCTTATTAGTAAATCCTTTTCTATTGCCTGTTTTTGTTTTTAGCCGTCAGTAGAAAAAGGAAGGGGTCTTATAACTTCTGTTTGTCTGTGGCCACGTAGCTGTACAAGTAGGGCTCCGATTTAAATGCTGTATTTTTAAAAAAACTGTAAAAAGGCTGGTTCATCTGGGATGGTTGTTAGCCATTTGGTGCAGCCGTTTCCAAATTATGAAGATATTCATCAGCTCTGAAACCAGTTTTGAGGAATCTCAAGCATAATTGCAGTTTGAAACATTTGGTTTGAGACGAACACGGTAGGATATGTGTCCTGCGAAAAGGGAAGATCTTCCACGCCGAGCGACCTTTGTTTCGGGCTCCGAGGACCAATGGATGGTATTTGGTAGTATTAGTTATGTTCAAACTCCGTGATAATTTCGTTTGCGCGATCTAGGATAGTTCTCATGTAGCGAGCTAGATGGCGCTACAGGTTCACATCAAAGTATTCAGATTTGATGAACTAGATCTTTTCGTTGGGTTTGTATTTTTTTTGTCAAATTAGTTTGTTGTTTGTCTACTAGACAGAAAGCATCTATTCACGACATACATTAAGTTAGGTGGTAGAACATACCGGGTGTTTCAGGCAGGGTTGGGTTGAGAGTGCCGGGCTCGGCTGGCTGAGCGGGGCGGGAGCCCTCCATCGGCATCTCAGACACTGATTCCGCACTCGTCGACCTGACAACAAAATAAATACATAATACACTTCACTTGACACTTTGTCTGACGTCCACTTCCGTATTCTGATTGACACTTAGATTCGAGTTTTCACATTTTTTGAAACAACACAACATTTTTATTTTAATAGTTCTTCTTGTGTTATTGTGAGTATTATTGTTTAATTTTGGTGGAATTTTAACCAATAATACATAGGTCGTAACATAAAGTTTGAGCCATTGGAATAAATGTGTGTAAAGTGGTTTTTCTGAATGTGAAAAATCGTTTCATGTTTTGAAGAGAAAATCCACCATTTTCTCTTCAAACAAACGACAGCCGACTTG
This sequence comes from Eulithis prunata, assembly GCA_918843925.1. NCBI lineage: Eukaryota > Metazoa > Arthropoda > Insecta > Lepidoptera > Geometridae > Eulithis > Eulithis prunata. The sequence continues at coordinate 8,585,744 of OU974018.1, read as the reverse complement.
ACAAAGACTTGACTTGACTTATATTATATAAAATTCACCACTTGACACTGGCAAAATTGTCTGTCGAAATGACGGACACAGGCCACATAGGGTAAAGAAGAAGAAGATTGACACTTGCCTAGGTAATGCAGTTTTAGTAGCAGGTGCGAATCCCTTGGGTCGTGTTGCGTTGAGCGAGCGCGCGATGGCGCCGTGCTCGTGCGGTAAGTTCGCGAGGTTGTGGAACACTGAACGCTTGCGGATTATCGTGTATACCAGGTTTGAGTTACCTGGGGAATATCATCATCATCAATATATATAAAACTCTTTTGAAGCTGACTGATAATCAACGCACAGCCTAAACCATAAGTCTTAGAGGTATGAAATTTGGAGGGTAGTATCCTTATAAAGTGTAAGGAGTGCACTAAGAAATGAATTTTGAAAAGTCGCACCGTAAAGGGTTCAAAATTAGGATCAAAGATTATGACCAAATAATACGTATGCTGTTACCACGCGAGCAAAGCCGCGGGCGACAGCTAGTCATTTATAACATCGTATAATTATACCGTTTTTAGATACTCTGCCTCTATTTCTATCGTATCGTTTCGAGGAAAACAGATACAAAGGTCGATACTGGTCAAGCACTGATCGGAACTCAAGCATAGATTTTTGTATAAAAATCTCTACTCAAATCTATACTTGAGAACTGATTTCTGTATCGGCACAAATATTGGCGGCCAAAAGACGAAAAATAGGCACAGAACTAAAGAAAAACAAAATAGACATAATATACACCCCCATCTCGTCTCGATACTTAGTTTTTTTCTGGATATCAAGTGATATAGTCAAGAGTTGAATCAGAATTCAATTTGTTGAATAACTTAGCACACTTTAAAGTATGTAGTAAGGTGGGAAGCACCTCGTCGCTGCCAAAATACAAAGTTCAGAGTTATTTTATGGCAATTTTAATTATTACTTTTTGTATGATTATTATGACATCGAAATATAAAACCTGTTAATGATTATACCTGAAATCTTATAGGTGTTCTACGAAAAAACGCAGTGCGACGAACGGCACTGTACGTGATTTACATTAAAAAAAGAACTCACCATCAAACTGATACTGGATCATGTTATTGAACATCTCCAGAAGGAAGAACACCAGGTGGTGATGATGCGGCTGCGAGAACAGAAACCAGGGGGTGCTGAAGGCTTCTAACAGATGCAGGAGTTTGGTAGACGCCACCATTGATAGCGTCTTTAGGTATGGAGATACTGGAACAACAAAACGTCGAGAAATAAATAAATATTCATGGACATTTCACCCGTCTTCTAGTCCCAAATTAAGCGAAGCTTGTACTATGGGAACTAGATTGCTGATAGAATACATAAATATATTTATTTTGTCAATACCTACTTATAAGACATCAAACAAATATCTATGTTGCCACACATAAATGTTTGTTCATGTAAACTTTGTAAATTGCTTTGTAAAGGAGTATAACTCACCGTTGACAAGAATTGTGAGGAGACAATCAAACAGTGGTTGTAAGCGTTGATGTCCTGTGGTGATGACCTGACAAAATAAATACAAGTCAATTTCACAATAATGAAAAGAAAATAAGTTAATCAGAACAAGATAGAAGATTAGTCAGTGCTTGCTAAATTCATCTGTCTACAAATTATCTTATGGAACACAACGACTAGACTATAAGTTACGTTATGAACAAGACCCGACTAGACTATATGTTACGTTATGGAACACAATATATAAGTTAACTTGTGGACTACAACAACTAGACTATAACTTACGTTATGAAATATTACGACTAGACTATAAATTACGATATGGAACACGACTAGACTATAATGTTACCTTATGGACTACAACAACTCATTATAACTTAGGTTATGGAATACGACTAGACTATAAGTTACGTTATGGAACACGACTATAAGTTACCTTATGAAACACTACGACGAGTAGATCAGCGTGTGATCCAGTGAATACAGGGATGTCCATAGGCACGGCGGCCGCGTACGGCTTGTTCAGACGCACGCCCAGGTTACGCTCCCCGGATAGAAGGAGTAGGATGAATACTCCGATATGCATTAGCCCCACACGCGCTGATACAAAAAATATATCAGGAAATGTGGTTATCATTATAATTACAGAATACTCCAGTTTTTCGTAAGATATTCTTGATTTTTGGAAGACTGTAATTCGTACCAAAATTCAGAATAAGTCAGATAAGCACTTAACTTCAGATTTTTTGGTGAAGTACCTAGACAGTTTGAGTAGTAAGACATTTAGAAACTTTTTGCCTACTTTTGGGATCGTTTCTGTGAGAAAATTTAGGTCTATTCTTATCTAAGTCTAAGGTACCTATCTGAGCTACGTTTCTGGAGATAGATAAGACAACCATATAGTTAACTAGCCGTCGCGCTTTAGAGTGTGACTTTTCAAAATTCCTTTCTTAGTGCACCCCTACACTATATAAGGATACTACCCTCCAAATTTCATACCTCTAGGACTTATAGTTTAGGCTGTGCGTTGATTCTAAGTCAGCTTCAAAAGAGTTTTATATATATTGATGAACTCACATTGATCAGCGCGCGAGTCGTTTAAGTGATATAAAATAGGCACTAAAACCTCCAAAACGTCGCTGCTTTTAAGAACGTAATACATAAATTTCTGAAACAAAGCGTTGTTAGAATTAATACGAATTCTAAACTAAGATAAATGTGTCGAGAATATGAGAAAACACTCCTTTGCTCAGCAAAAAGATAATCAAATACCGTCTCATTACGTAACTGGATTTATAGAGGGTTTAGATCCGGCCTAGCTAGGCTCTGCCTAAAGTTAGGCTCGAGTTAAAACTGAGACGTGATTATGAAAGACTATCAACGAAGTTTTTCTCAATTCGGTTGAATTTATTTTGTGTTTGTTATCTCATAACTCCGTCATATAAACTGATTTGAAAGAATATTTTTTTATCTGAAAGGATATACTTCCAGATTGGTCCCATAAATTATTTATCAAAATCGGTTCAGTACTTTGGGAGTTAAATAGGAATAACTGGAAAAAATAGGTCATCCACGTACACGACATTGCGTATTTTGCTTTCGTGTGACCTTTCAATGGTGTTTATGATGAATAGAACAAACCCAATTAACTACCATCATCATCTGATGATGAAGCTGAATCAAATAAAGTCGGTTTTTTAAAGTTTTTAAACTTAAAATTATCTTTCTTTCCAAATATAGAAACACAGAAATCGCAATCACCTTGTTATAATCGCACATCTTCCAAAACAGGACCAAAAGCTCCTGATGCAAGTTCACCCGTTTAGCAGAATTAGGCAGATATGTTTGTTGAAGTGGATTGTTCAGTAGTCTCGTGACACCTCGGAGTAGAAACTGAAAGTCCTCGTCTCGATGGATTCGGGATAAGTAGTTGATGAATAGATTGTCGGGCAGACTCTGTCAAAAATAGGTTAGTATAATTCCAACAAAAAAATTAAAGGAAGCTCCCAATAAATTAGATCATATTACTAGCCGTCGCCCGCGGCGTTGCGAGTGTGACTTATCAAAATTCCTTTCTTAGTGCACCCCTACACTATACAGGGTGTTACCAGACCACTTCCGAAAACGAAAGGGGGAGCTACAGCACACCAAATCCCAACCAAAAAAAAATCAGTTATCCTGAAAAATAATTATAGCCGGAGAAAACAATGTTTAAAGATTTGTATTTATTTCGCCAGCCCGCAATGTACGCATTCACGTAGGTAAGGTCGAGGCGTAGTACTATTATTTATTCTGTGTCGTAAGTGCCTACTAACGTAGGTAGGTACTAACGTAGGTCGCTCGCACGTCGCGTACTTGAATGACCCGCGATGAACTCTCAGCTGTTCATGCTGTAGTAGACGTAATCTGCGTGCTGCGTGTACATTGCTGCTTTATTTATTTTATTTGTTTTTTTGCTTTTTTAAATGAGATAATTAGGTAGATATGTCTTATTATGTTGTACTGTGTGTATGTAACTAGAAAAAAAATTAAAAAGAGATAGTCAAGTCAATTTTTTTTTTCGCCATTTTTTTCTCTTAATGTTTTCAGTATCATGGTCTGATTGGAACCTCCAAGTTTTCGGAAGTGGTCTGGTAACACCCTGTATAAGGATACTACACTCCAAATAACATACATACCTCTAGGATTTATAGTTTAGGCTGTGCGTTGATTGTCAGTCAGCTTCAAAAGAGTTTTATATATTTAGATTTCTTTGATGAACATGACTACCTCATATGGATTTCTGTCTATAATAATTGCCAAGATTCTAGAGTAGGTTTGTCTAAGGAGTGTCTAAAACTTGCCTAGAGACACCTCCAGGCATATTTTAGTTTGTAACTGATCAGAAATCAGAAAAATTTGCTTGACATAGGAATATTAAATATAAGTTGTTAGCAATGCCGCATAGGTTGTAGCTCACAAAGTGAAATATTAATTGATGATTCCTATGAGAACTTACTTCTTCCGTATCCTCATTGGCGACATTGCTGGTGTCATGGTCTAATGTCACTATCAGAAGTTGGAGCGCCACCTGTCAAAATCACACCTATATAAGTAATTCTTTTTACTATTCGGATGGGTGACTGTTAGTGCCATTTTCATCTGAGCGCTTCCGTGCTTCGGTGGGCACGTTATACTGCCGGTCCCGACTCTAGCAGTCGTTAAACCATGACGGAGGCCTTAAGGCGGCCTAAAAACTTCGTCACCAGAGTTGGCCACTAACATAAACGAGCTTGCTTGCTTTTAGTAATTCTTTTTTGATTTATTGAATAAAGATTCTTCACTTCGTTTAATTTCTTCACCTAGGTAGGTACCTATGTTTATTCTGATAATACTTGTAGGTACGTAATATGTACGTAATCCTTAGTCGAAATTTTGTTCACTAGATACTAGTAGGTATAAAAATAATTATACAAAACTTTATAACGACGATGCAAAGTGGTTTTATTTATTAAACACATGTGACTTTGACTAACTAAAACACTAATCAAATATATATAAAACTATGTATAACTAGACAGGTGTTACCTCTACAAGTGGCTCCAAGGTATCGGTGAAAAGCAAATGGTTATACGGCATGCCGTACCCGACGGGGTCGTACGAACACACCGTGTTCAGCAACGACGTGAACAGAGGTAAAGCGTGACGGTTGTCAGGACTTGTCAGGTAACTGTGACAACAAAAGTTTATACTTTTTTTTTAATTTTTTTTTTAATTGTTGTCGCAAGTTTATACTTTACAACAAAGATTATAGTCTGGACTAGCCGTCACCCGCGGCGTTGCTCGCGTTCTAACCTTTAGAGTGTGACGTTTCAAAATTCCTTTCTTAGTGCACCCCTACACTATATAAGGATACTACCCTCCAAATTTCATACCTCTAGGACTTATAGTTTAGACTGTGCGTTGATTCTCTGTCAGCTTCAAAAGAGTTTTATATATTAAAAATAAAATATTGATGATGATGATGATGATGATGATTAGGTCATTTTGTGGGAAGCAAATTCTCTCGCCTATTGTATCTTTTGTAAGTTTTGATAATTTGTCATAAGAAAAGTATTTAAAAACGTTGTTTGTATCTTATTTTATTACTAGCTGGTGCCCGCGACGTCTCTCTTCGTCTGCGCAGGATTAGAAGTGCAATTTGCTATGCGAAATCTTCTAGGCGTTTCTGAAGAGTTTGCGACCCGTTGGATCCCGTTGATTTTCCGGGATAAAAAGTAGCCTTTGTGTTAATCCAGGTCACGGACAATATAATAATAATAATAATAATAATCTTGGACATTACACACAACGCTCTCTAGTCCCAAACTAAGCAGAACTTGTACTATGGGAACTAGATTGCTAATATAATACTTATATACATTTTTTTTGTAAATACATACTTATAATACATATATTACTATATTACTATACATGTATATTATTATTAATACTTATATATATTGCAAACTTTATCCAAAGGGGATCTGTAGTTTTTGCGTGAAAGAGTAACAAGCATCCATACATCCTTACAAACTTTCGCATTTATAATAATAGTATGAAGTATGATGGGATTCTTATTCAGAGCAAATAACTTGGCTGGACTAATCATCAGTCTACTTCGAATGTGATCCAGCCGAGTAAGACGAGAGTGGTCCAGTATAGTGAGAGCTATCATACAATTGAATTATCAATCATCATCATCAATATATATAAAACTCTTTTGAAGCTGACTTAGAATCAACGCACAGCCTAAACCATAAGTCCTAGAGGTATGAAATTTGGAGGGTAGTATCCTTATGTAGTGTAGGGGTGCACTAAGAAAGGAATTTTGAAAAGTCACACTCTAACGCGAGCAACGCCGCGGGAGACGGCTAGTTTACTTATATAAGTAGGTATCAGATTTAATACATACGCGATCCATTTATTAGGCTGAGAAGAGTTACGCGCAGGGCGATACACAGTCTCGCTGCACGCCGTCAGAAGTAAGCGCAATAGCTCAGTTCTGGCAGCTTCGTGCGCGTTACACCTCGCTCCCACTCGTGCGAAGCCCACACCTCCTGCCCAGATGTACTCGCAGCTGTCAAGTGATGAAAGCTCCTCGGCACGCTCCTGTTACAACAGCAGTCAAGTATCTGGCATAAATATGAAATGGCAAGTACAAATAGCATCTTTACTCCATAAGTAAAAATCTATTAGATCTATATATAAACTGGAAACGCACATATTTAAAGAAATGACAGGATTTGTAGAACGAATGAACGGCCGTGGACAAAGCTGTACATGAAATTGTATTTTTTTTTTATTTAACATAAATCGTCACACTGCTGGGCAAAGGTCTCCCCACAAAGACTCCCAATGTTCTCTGTTCCGAACTTCCTACCACCATCGTCTTTCGAAGGCGTCTAAGTTCGTCGCGCCAACGCTTTCTCGGCCGACCCCGATACCGCCGACCGTCAGGGACCCAAGGTGTGGAGATGGTCGCCCACCTATCAGACTGCCCCGCCCAATCGCATTTGAGGCCATTTGGTTGTCAAATATGAACTCATTTCATTGATTAAACAACAATCAATCAATGAGCTAGTGCTGTACAAGCTTATTGATTCAATCAAAAGCTGTGATAACTGCAATCAAATGTATTTGACTGATAAGATAACATTACTTTATCAAAAAATCAATATGTAATATCCCTTTACATCTATTGAAGATGATTTATACAGCGTCAGGAGGCAACCTATGCCTACACTTAACGGAACACTGTAGTGCCTCGGACAATGTTTTAGATGGAGGCGTGCCCAGCACCCATACCATCCTCTCAGCCTAGTCTGCCATATCCACAGGAAAGACAAGGTCAATACGTGCGGAGCTAACTAAGCCGCGGGTTTCCTCACGATGTCAAAAAATCTATAGCTAATAGGAACAGACATAGATCTAATAGTCTGTCTGTTAACTACTAGATTGTGATCCAAAATTGTGATCCAGATTTAAATGTGCAGATGAGGGGCTAATTCACTTACCGGACCGGCTCTTTTTGTACTCATCACAGTGAAATCAGGACAGAATAACAGGTCCTGAAAATTAAATAGATATGAAAATTAGTACCAACTACTGTCACATGTGGGCATGAGGTAGATATGACATGTTAGAAAAATTAATAAGCCTCAATTAAACTTCAGTAATCAATAAATACCAAAGTTCAAAATAAATTTCATTATTTATTTCATATTTCGTAACTTTTGTGGAGTGGAGTTTTATAGCTATCAGCTATCTAGTTTCCATAGTACAAGCTCTGCTTAGTTTGGGACTAGAGGGTGTTGTGTGTAATGTCCAAGGATATTTATATTTTTTTATCTATATTTAATTTATCATGTTTTCTAATAGGTACCTCTAAATTATACACAGACTTACACAGATAGCATTTATCAAAGACTGAGCAAGTGGAACTGACTCATTCTCAGCAGCTGCCGGGAGTGAGGACCAGAAGAAGCTGTGCCATTCCGGCTCCTCCAGCATGTACGGCAGGACTCTGGTCAGGAGTCGAGCGCAGTTCAGGGCTACAAATAAAAATTAAGTGAAAAATCCTCCCTGCCACCTGTGGGCAACTCTTCCCGCCTTCTTTAGTCACCTTAACAAAAAAATTTTTTTTACAAAGCAATTGTTCAAAGTCATTCAAGCTAACATTCAGAATATACAGTATATTGTTTATTCAGCTGTTGTTTTCACAAGAGACAGGATATTATATGAGATAAATTTTGCGTGGGATGTACCAAGACTAGTGAAACTATGATTGTGGTTGTAGATACCCATATAGCTGTACGCATCTGAATTTGTTAAAAAAACAATTTAAATTATGATGCTGTTATCCTGCTGAGTCCAAAGCAATATTACCTGATTGTTGCTCTCTCTGGGTTCTACAACTGCTGTCTACGATCTTCACGAGCTTCTCCACAGCTTTGTAAACTAACGTTGCTAAGTTGTTAGGAGACTCCTCGCGGAGCGCCCTAATCTCAGCTCCTGGGACCAGTGCGAATACATCCTGAACATTAGTCACACTTTCCGACCAGAACTGCTCCCAGAAACTTTCATCAGCAGCGTCAACAGGCTGAAAATAATGATAAATTACATGGTGTCCTACTACTAGGTACCTACCTAAAAATATATTTTCAAGCCAATTTTGAAAACCAATACCTGAGTTTTGGATGTCAGTTGAACCACAGCCTTTCTGAAGTTTAATTTTGTGTCAGCATTACCCATTTTTAGTGATTTATTTGTGAATTATCAATAGAATACATCGCATCGCACTGAATCCACACATTCACACAAACAATACGAAAAATCGACGGACGGACGACAAGACAACATCAGACTGTTTTTGACTTTGACAGTAAATTAAGACTGGCAACGTGTCAAGTGTCAAAAAGTTGTCTGATTTCCATAGATATTAACAGCTGTTAGCGTTTTTATTTTAAATCAATCAAATCAAATGTCCTCTACATGTCACTAAGTATAAGTATTGTCTATGAACAACAAAGTCTGAAAATGGCTGCTGCGAATATTTTTCGAAGTGCTTTCAGTGGATTATTACGAAAATCCACTAACTACAGGGCACCGGTAGTATGCCGGCTCTCGACTGTAGCCTTGCAACAAAAGTTCCAAACAGCTAAAGCCTCGGTTAGGGGTCTTAGAAGCCAATCCCTTCAAAATGGGGTAAGTTGTCTTATCGATTATTAAAACGTGATTATTTGCTTGTAACATGTAGGAATTATGATATATTTGTGGTATAACTCATAAGACATCGGTTTCGGTATCTCATCAATTACTACTGTGTTGTTAAAACATAATAACCTCAATCTTATTGCATAACAAATGTGTACAAATTGATCCAACTGTTTAGGAAGTCTCTCAGCGATTGCAACAGTACACAACGCAGCCTAGGCCCTCCGTTCAGCAGATTGAGGAAAGAGTGCTGAAAGTGTGCAAGGCTTACGACAAGCTCAGTTCTGCTCAGGTACTTTCACGTTATTTACATTGGCATTTTGTTTCAGAGCCAGATCACCGCTGTCCGACAGTACAGCGGAGACGCGCCCCTCACATTAGATCTTATTCAAAGTAGGGTGATCCTTACACTCCAACTTTATGATAAAATAAACCCAGAGCAGGTAGATTATTCACAACACATTCACAGCTCTGACAAAATGCCGTTGTAAATAGAGCTTTCGCTAATTCTTATTAGATTCTTGTGTATGTCTATGAAACCCCAGTTTTATTTTTCAGTTAAGCATCGAAAGTCACTTCATTAATGACCTAGGCCTGGACTCGTTGGACCATGTGGAGGTCATAATGGCTATGGAAGATGAGTTTGGCTTTGAGATCCCTGACGGAGATGCGGAGAGACTTCAAAGACCAAAAGATATCATTCAATACGTAGCAGACAAACAAGACATTTATGAATAAATATTAGGTTTAATACTTTAGGCCAGTTGTACCATTGAAAAAAATTACAGTGATAATTTTATTATTGCTTACAGCTGGTAAAGGGTTCAGTTTAAGTAGTTCTGCTTTTACATATTTCTGAACAAACTATGTAATGGTGAACATCGCACTGGAGATGTTTAAAAAAGTGTAAAGTTTATTGATTACAAGCCTGTTAGAGTAGATCATTTGTTTTTCATTTGGCTGTATGCACCCTGACGTTGAACAATAAAATGCATCTATTCTACTAAAGTATTTCCTTGATATGATATTCAATATATTCACTTGAGAAAAAAAAGCATAGATGCCAATTTTTGTATTTTGTATACTTACTAGTTGGTTCAGTATAAGAGGCATTTGGGTAGTTTATGAAACAACAATCTGCAGCTGTGTCAACAATGCATCTGTCAACTCATATTGCAAATACCACTGTCTAAGTTAGGTAGGTAGGTTTGTACATATAACCGTTAGGTTATAGGTGTTTGGTGCGTTTACTTCCGCTGTTCTGGGACTACTGTTCTGTTGACAGAGCTACTGTGATATAACTTTACCTCAAGCACAGATCATTTAATACTATACTCCTCAAGTATGCTGGGAACATGAACCTACAGTTAGATATCATTTGATACATACAAATAAATCAAAAGTGTAATATGAATATTTTTACATCTTTATTGAAACTTTACAAGAGAGAAAGGAGACAGAGTTGGATATTTTGTCAACCTACAACTTTATAAAGCTTCAGCTTAGACAGAGCTTTAACATTCTTCAAAGTCTAAAAACTATGAGATTTTACAGCACAATATTGAACAAAACCAGGTCTATAGACTTACAAAAACAATATAACTTGCAATGTAACAGAAGTAAATGGAAAAAATATATTTCTTACACAATCACTATCAGTCTAGAACTTAAAAACACATCAAAAAGTTCTCCGTCTCCATCAATATTTTAGAAGAAAATAGTTTACTATAAGCATACATCGTAACATTTTATACAGACTAAAGTTGCACACTCTAAATGCACTGCATCTTCACACACATGCTAGTCAAGTATACCTCCAATATGTTACAACAATATAATACATTTTACAACATCCAGAGATTAGCCTCAAGACATATCAATGTAATAAAAACAGAAATACTGATCCTTCAGCATACAAGTCAACTCAACATAGTAATACTATTTACAAAATAAATAGGAAACTTTCAACTACAACATAACCAGACATTCACATAATAATGTTTCACTATTGACAACTACAAATCACAACTACCTACAATATTGTTCGAGATAAACTGTTAAGAAAAAAATCACTGTACAAGTCTTTTATGTTTTGCGAGATTTAGAGTACACATCACTAGAAAAGTGTTTGTATTGTTTCAGTTAGGTTCTTGTTCGCAGGACCCTCTGATGCTATAACCTGTACCGGCTGCGGCCGCGGCCGGCCGAGCGCAGCCACCGCGCCGTGGCGTCAACGCGCGCCACTCGCACCACTGGTTGCTTCCAATCACACAAGCTCGCCAACACCCGCTTCTTCTTCTTTAACTCCTTGTCGCTCTCCGACGAAGTGGGCGATCTCTCCTCATCTTTATCAGCCTTTGCTTTCTCATCATCTACAAGGACCTTCAGATCGATCAGCAGCTTATTATCCGAGGAGTCGACATCCAAGTCTCCTTGGGAGATGGAGTTCTCAGTAAGCGTTTTATTGTCCTTATCGTGAGAACCATCCGACTTTTCTATGACGGTTTTCTCATCGGTCTCGGATATGTTGCTGTCTTCGCTGATCATGTCTTGCGTGGTTTCGTCATCGGGCGGCTCGGCGGACGATCGGTCTAAGCTCTCGGTTTTCTGCGACTCGACACTGTTGTTTCTGGATTCCTTCTTATTCTTCTTCTTGTTCGGCCATCCGGTTCGATTCTTCTTCTTGAACTTGCCGCGTCTTCCTTTCGGCCGTTCGGCCGCCTCCTTCAGTTCGTTTCTGATGAGATCACAGTCGTCGCACTCCGACACAAGGCTGGATACGTCGGGGAGGTTGGTGGATGTGGTAACGGCAGCGCCGTCCTCGATGACGCCGTCCGATAGTTCGTAATCGGCGGCGTCCTCGAACACCTCCGATAAGAACTGCTGCAGTCTTTCTGAAGCTTCCTGAGTTTCAGACGGAACGGGTTCTACCCTAAGGTTGCTTTGCGTATCGCTAATGGTTTCCTCAGAGGCGGTCGATTTGGTGTCGTCGGCTAACTTCCGTCGGTGCAGTAAGCCGGCCGAGCCTAGGATCGCTAGAGTAGAGGCGTGCTCTCGAGGCGACTTCCTCGGGTGGTTCTCTAACGCTTGCACCGCGGCGGTTCGCTTTCTGATCTTCTGCTTCTTCATGCCGCGAGTGCCGTACGAGCGGGAGGGTCCCGGTTTCTCTTCTCTCTGCTTCACGAAGTCACTGAGAGGACAGCAGTTGGGCTTCAGGGGTGGTAACGGCCCGACTTCGTACGGTAACTTCGGCGCCTTGGATGAGTATAGTGCTGGAAGAAAGAAAAAAAATCAATTTTAACATAAGATAGTCCTTGTTTAGCAACGTGAATGGTTTCAATGGCTGTAAATAGTACTTCAGCCAAAAAAGTCCTCTAGGTACAAAAAACTAAAACCATGTTTGGAATCTGTCAAGAATAAACATTTCTTTTGATAATGTTCAACTCACCAAAATACTGTGGGATGTTCCTAGTGAGCACCTTATCTTGATCCTGTCGCTGGAATGTCTCGAACCAAGGCTCGCGCGCCGGCACCGACTCGAACGCGAATTCCAGCTGCTCCACCGCCGGAGTGTACTTGAGCTTGCCATCCTCCCATTTCATGCACTTCTCGACGGACTCTCGGAGCGGACTCACTTCCGCGGCCTCCTCGGTGATAGCTATCTCTACTTCTTGAGGCGCTCCCGGTTCTATTTCCACCGGAGTGACCGCGGGCGGGTCGGCCGGTTCAGGATCAACGGGAAGCTCCACCGGCACGGGCTTACAAGGCGCGCGTTTGGTCCGCCTCGTGACTACCGGGGCTCGTCTCTTTCGCCGCCTTTTGTCCTCCGGCCAACTGTCCTCTTCGGAGGACTCCTCCTTAAGAGCCAGGGGTCTCGCTAGCCGTCTCCGCTCCGTGGGCGGCGGAGGCTGAGGCGGCATCTTCCTCGGACTGAGGACCTTGTCGTCGTCCGGATCCTCCGAGGATGTCGAGCTTGTCGAGCTCGCGCGCTTAGGGAACATGAACTGCTCGGCTTCGTCGCTCAGGACGGACAGCTCGGAGCGTCGGACCTTCCTGAACTTTACGACTAGAGGTTTGGCACCGTTCACCGTCGGCGGGGACTCCTTGCGCTTGGTGGTGATGAATCCGCCGCTCGAGCGCAGCTTGGTGCTGACCCCGACGACCTTGTAGTACTGTCGGTCCTCGGCCTCGCTGGCCTTCTTGCTGCAGCGGGTGTTGTGCTTCCGGTCGTCGTCGAGTCCGTTCCGGCGCGGGCTGGGGCTGTTCCCGTTGACGGTGTAGTCGGGGGTCTGGGAGCGCTTGGAGCGCTTGTTCTTGGGCGGGTCGAGGTCGCCGTTGCAGAGGTTGCGCTGGGAGCGACGCTCGCCGTTGATTGGCGCGGCCTTGTCGAGGAAGGTGGCGACGTCTGCGCCGGCGCGGATGAGTGAGTCTAGCGACAGGAAGTTGTCTCGGTCGCGCACGAAGGCGAGATGATGCGTGGAGCGGCGATGTAACGCGGCGTCTGCATACTCCGCGTTGCACATCTCGCAGTAGCCGCCCTTCACCTCCTTATCCTCCTTCTCCTTGATCCGAGGTCGACTTTTCCTCGTCATTCTGCAATAAAACGCACACTATTATACGACTTATGACCCATGTCTGTGTACTCGGCACGGCCCCGGGACATGCAACTCACTTCTGCGGCGTCTTTCGGATCAGGTTGTTGTTGGTGAAGGTCTCGAGGGATTCGTCCTTCTTCCGCTTGTCTCTAGGCGGCTCCGGCTCTAGCGATATTGTCGGCCATTCGTCGAACTCCTTGAATACCGGTCGGCACAACCTGAAATGATGTAAAACATCTTTAAATTCGATCCGTTTGGGAAAATAATAATAAAACAGTTTATAAAATTGGTTCATACTTGTCCAAAAATTCAATCTTGATAAAGTTTTTAGTGAAGAATCTGACATGCGATTTGCGAGACGCCGCGAAGAATGTGTCATACAGTTTATCCAAGAGACTTATAGCCTGAAATATTAATAAATACCATGTCAAAAATACGTAACAATAACAAGCAATATACATAATTATAAATAACACTGCCGTACTTAGAGACAAACATTGTTACTTTAAAATAGGTGTCTCTAAGTAGGGCAATATGGCAGCAGTTAATAAAGAAAGGAAATTTCAGAAGCCAAGTGAAGTGCACACTACTAAAGAATTGGGTAATCTAATATATCAGCATTAAATTGCATAAAAACACAAGCCTACAAAGTACTGACTGCTCATCAAAATAAAATAGCACACTGTTATTTCTGTATAGGTACTGTTGCATAATACCAAGCAAGTAGTTCAACCTACTTCAAGTTTGCTTGGAAATTCAATCATTTGAATAACAATGAAGTATATACACTGGCTAGGAATAGGCTGCTTGAGTTAGATACTAGACATTTTACAGTTGTCTTTTCCTCATAGTCGAAATACTTTCACATAGGCGGACATTCCAAGTTTCATCCAAATCGGATCATTAGTTTTTACGTGAAAGAGTAACAAACACCCACCCATCCATCCATACTAACAAACTTTCGCGATAATATTTTTATTGGATTTGGATTTGGATGAAACTTGGAATACATATTGTCCGTGACCTGGATTAACACATAGGCTACTTTTTAACCCGAAAAATCAACGGGATCCAACGGGACGCGAACGAAGTCGCGGGCGGCAGCTTGTCGACTATAAGGTCCTACCTTTTGTACAGTAAGCGTGACGTATCTAACGTTCTGCGGCTGAGTTATTGGCTCCGGCAGCACACGTTGCAGCATCGCATCCGCGCGGCGATTGTCACGCCGGGCGCATACCGCCGCCGGGCCTGCCACCCGGGACCGCACCACGTGGGACACCCGGGGGGTCAGGAATACTTCCTGTTGCTGCAAATGGAAATGTACACGTCACTAACATGCAGTTCACAGTCCCGTGAACTTACATGTTTATGTAGTTCATAATAAGAGTCAGATCAAGAGTACCCTTAACAGACAAGCATGCATGAAGAATGTTATCAGGTCTGGATTGAATGAAGATCTGTGATCTCTACTTACACAATTCCCACAGGGTCTATACGAAACAGGCGTAAATTATTTGTATATGTAAAAAATATATGTACTTATAAGTCTGGATTGAATGAAGATCTGTGATCTCTACTTACACAATTCCCACAGGATCTATACGAAACAGGCGTAAATTATTTGTATATGTAAAAAATATATGTACTTATGTAGTGAATACTATTAGTTTATAACTTTCATGTATATAATTATATGTTTTTTTTATAGTTGTTATATATTAAGATGATGTTTATAATAGGGTTATATAGTCGCTAAGCGACAAAACCCTGCAAATACATTTTAAAAAAAATACAGGGCTCAATTTTTAATAAATTAAACATACAAAGAAACATTTTTTTTAATTTTACTAATCACCTCACTGTTTCATATTAATTTGACAGGCGTCATGGCTCCGTCGGTAGTGGCTCTGCCTTCCGTGCTGTGGGTCGTGGGTTCGATCCCTACCGAGAACAAACATTTGTGTGTTATAAAACATAGATGTTTGTTCTGTGTCTGGGTGTTTCTACGTATTATAAGTATGTATTTACAAAAAAAATTATGAATGTATTCTATCAGCCATCTAGTTTCCATCGTACAAGCTTTGCTTAGTTTGGGACTAGAAGACGTTGTGTTAAGTGTCCGTGGATATTTATATTTATTATTTATTTAATAATGGTATCAAAACTTCTAATCCAAACCAACAAAATAAGCATGGGAGTTTTGAAACTGTCCCATGCAATCATACCCTGAAACTGATACTGTGTTGAGGTACATATCACTTTGAGGTTCAACTTACAAGAACTGTTACTTGAGCTATCATCATACTTGAGCTAACCACTGGTGGGTATTTAATAAATCTTGAGATGACTAGCTCTTTTTTTAAAACAAAATAAATAATCATAAAGCTCATTCTAATAAGACACTTTATAAGTATAAATCATTACTTCTGACAAAAATCCATTTTTGAGACGTTAATTTACAATTACAGGGAACGCATAGCCTAATGTACCAATGATTTCCAGGGAAAGAATGATATACCTCAGTGGATGAAGTTCATTGTTCTTACTACCAGTTTTTCAGAAATAGATTGATAAAATACCCCACTGATATTATTAGTGAATCTATTTGAATTTAAAAACAAATGCTATTATTTATCTAAAAACAATCAGAAATTGCAGTTATACCGAGATGCAACGGCATATAGCTGTCCAATATGCTAACATTGTATGTGTAGTCAAAATCAATTGCAACTTCTGATACAAAAGTAGGACAGTGTTGGTAGGTAGTTAAATAATGCACCATTGACACATTTTCATTGAAAAGTGGATGTATGGTGTAGTGGATATAGATATGGATATACATATATGGATATATGGTGGATATACAAGCTGGTAGTAGATAAATTTATAAATATTCTTGGACATGTAACACAACACCCTCTACTCCCAAACTAAGCAAAGCTTGTAATATGAGAACTAGATTGCTGATAGAATACTTATATAATTTTTTTTTGTAAATACATACTTATGATACATAGTAACACTCAGACACAGAACAAGCACCTTCTATGTTTGCTATACACAAATGTTTGCTCTCGGTGGGGATCGAACCCACAACCCACAGCATGGAAGGCAGAGCTACTACCGACTGAGCCATGATGCCTGTCAATTTTACAGTGGTACATAACTGATGGTGAAAAATGTATAGTAAAATGTCATTCTCTAACAACCTTTATCATAGAAAATTATGGCTTGTTTCATATGACTCAGACGTTGATGTTCATTTGAGACATTGAATTATGTAGGACATGGTTGCTGAATAGCTGTTTTCATATATCATAACATATAATATCATTGCATATAATAATTTGTATGGTCTGTGGCAGTTCTTAACAAAAAGATAAAGAAAGATTGTCTTAATAAGATTGCAGCAATAAATGAGCCCAATAATAAATGTGGTATAACTTTGCTTTGCACAAACTAACATTTATTTATTTAGGTATTTATTTAATACTTTATTGCACAAAATTATAAATTTGTTACAAAGGGTGGGCTTAATGCTGAAAGCATTGTCTGCCAGCCAACCCAAATGTGGTAGTGTGATGAGGAGGTCGGCGTGCATTGTCTGAATATAAACATTTAATAATAATATTTATAGTCATTGCTAAAACTTAGTTCAAAAAATTAGTAAATACCTATAAGCTGGTATTTAATTTTCAACTTTAAGGCAAGAGATTAAGATTCAACTGTGTATACATAAATGAGTTTGACATGACAAAGCTTTATCAGGTAGAGTACCTAGGTACTGCTGAGGTAATATAAGCTGGTATGTAGGTACTTCAATAATACACCTGTTGATTGATACTACTGTACACAAGACATTCTTAGAGTTGCCAGCTAAGAAAACATAATTTGAGAATAGAACTCTTACAGAAGTACCATCATCAGCAAAATCGGACGCGAATTTGGACTTTGTATGAGCAAATGTGAAAGTCAGCAGTAACACTGGCCCAATATGCGGTGTTGCAACGCGGTATCGAACTTGAATGTCGAGCGTTCGTTCAGAGGGCATTCACGGCGTGAGATATCGAGCGCAAATACGGGGACAAAGTAGCGGGCGGCGGCGGCCGGCGGCGGGCGTGTACCTACATGCGGCTAGCGACACACCTCGCGCCACACATCATGGAGTTTTCCTTGAAATATGTCCGCACGGCGAACGACGCCGGCGACCAAACCATCGCGCCCTCCACGATCGCGCCAATCGTCCCGCGCAAAAAAATAACATTCAACACCAAACAAAGAAATTCCACCCCTAAGACAACACGCTAAGAACTATTTCGCCTTGGACCTAAGAAGTAATAACAACTGTCAAAATTAAGTGAACACACGCGTAACCCGTAGGAAACACGATTCGAGCGGCATATAAAATGTATGTAGTGCACCGCAGCGCGTTAGCTCGGCGCGCGGCCTCGGCCCGTTGCATTTCGCCGTGCCGCAGCGGTTCCGACGCGACCCTACAAAAGATGACCTAAAATTGAACTCAAGCTAAGCGCTACACTCGCTCCTAACAACTGTTTTTAAACAGATTTCTCAACGATTCTGACTCAATCCATGTACCAGTCCATACACGCAGTTGAAACACAGTTTATATACTTACATAAAAGCCGTCCGCGAGGCCCCGCGCTCCGCTTATCACAAAAATAAGTAACTATATACCAGTCACCGAGACGGACACTTCGTCACTGCTACATTTATCATGAATTACGACTTCCTCCTTACTTCCAAGTTGCACATGTTACACTAAATAAAAGCTGGTATGTTTAGGCTACGCTATTACCACTTTTTACAGTTATTTACACACATTTACTTCGTTAAAAACGTAAAAGTAACAACAAACAAATCTGACACACAAGATGGAGATAAATTCTCATACGTAGTTCACGTTGCGTCCGCAAGAGGCGGTACGATCGCCTGCCAGCCATGACAAGTAGAGGGAGAAACGCTTCTCATTGGTTAGGAAAAATAATACGTTCCGATTCTCGAAGTTTGTATTGTATTTAAGTTTATATTTGATCTTTATGCTAATTCCGACAATTTTGGTAACATTAGCCTTCAGTATAAGATTAGCCATTACTCTCATTTAGCGTTTTTATTCTTTATGCGTTTTTATTATTTTTAATCTTTCTTTTGGCTTATATTTAAAATAATTTTCGTAAGCTTCCTATAGGTGTATATATCCGTAAATGCTAAAAGCCCACGAAGCAATTTGCCACCTGTCTATTTTACAGGTAAGTTTTAGACTTTGAAAAACAATTATGTTGTTTTGAGCGCAGCAAAGAGCTAAGGATACCCAAACACTTTAAACTCCATGAAATAAGCAAAGACAGGCTACAGTGGGACCCGGGCCAATCCAAGCGTCAGTCTCAATATAACATTGGCCCGGAGGTTAAACGGATTTTTCTAAACATTCTTCCTAAAAACGATACGTAAATTATTATATTTACATAAAGAAGGCCACCGAATGCTACGATAATAGGCATGTCTCTATATTTTGTCGTATCATTTTAGAGAAAATGGCTCAAAGATAGCCAAAACGACTGTACTCAGCTGCATGTTTTGCTTTAGCGAGATTAGCTTTCTCGGAACGGAACGTGAATAATGCGGCTAAATTAAATCTTACTTTAACAATAGACCAACAATAGACCAACCATACACCTGCATGACCAATGTAATTTTTCCTTTCTTCCTTATTTTGATCAAAAATTAGACAACGTAGGTAGGTACGTAACGTACACGGTACAAAGTACCTACCTACCTATTCACGTAGCTTACCTAGGTTATAAAAATTACAATGTCCTCTCAATCTATTTTGGCGGTAAAAGAACAAAACAACTTACCAAACCCATGTCCTGTATTCTTCGGGATATGGACCTAGCAAGTCCATGATCTTGAATATCCAAGTAAAAACAAAAATTTTTACGCACTGCAAAACCAAAAAAGATTTCATATTATTTCTTCATTCTCAAATAGGTTTAGAAACAATTACCTCTATCACACAACACACACACCTCTGTTAAATTTTTCGTCTAGATTCGATGTTGATACCATTTTGTAACCAAGGGTAACTAATTATCACAGAGATTAAACTTTCAACACAAACAAATAAACTTTATTCATATCTGCTTCGTCGCAAACAAATTGAATTGAGTAAATAAATCTACAATTCGTAAGATGAAACAAAAATGCACTTCGTAAAAAAATGTTCAAACGTCGAAATGTCATTGACAGCTGTGCGCAACAGACAAAAGACCATCTTCAAAGATCTATGGCCAGAAATCGATGACAAAATCGATACCATAGACATTTTGGTATACCGAACCGACTAGTAGGTAATGGTTCGATCGATATGTAGTACCTTATGTACCCTTTTTAAACAAACATAAATGTCCAAGCAGATGCACACTGAAATCATTACCAGGTACTCTCAAGCATGCATTTGAGTTGAGATTTTCATAAAAAAATGTACGCTTGAGTCCGGTTCAGTGCTTGAGCAGTAAATCGGCATACGGTCCTCAACGATACAACGAGCCGATGGCCTACCTAATGCTAAGTGGTAACCACTGCCCATAGCGATACATTGGTTCACTGAACACTTCCCCTGAGGACGTGCTCTGTGGTGCACTGCGTCCATGTCTTATTTATTTATCTGAGACATCAAGTAAAACATTTTTTTTTTGCTATTTTCTTTTTGTCTACCTCTAACGCATAGGAACACTAGAATTAGAGAGAAAGGTAGAGGAACCCATCGTTCGATATAAAACAAGTACCTACCTAGCTAGTACCTATGGTATGTAGGTATCAACGTTATTGATTGCTCGCATCTTTACTACCTACCTATTATGATAGATATGTTTGGTTAGGGTAGAGAGGGAGGACGGCGTACGTAGGGAGGACGGAGGAACCTACCTACATTGTACTGCATCGATACCTCTTTCTATAGATGGATGCCTACCTACCTACATAATATCTATTGAATGAGCTGTACGGTAGGTAGCGCGCGGCCTCCATTACCGGCGCGGCGGCGACCCATTTATGTAACATCGATTCGTCGAATGACGTAGGTATTTCGGGAGTAAAAGATGGAACGGATATATTGAAACTGAGGAAGGTAGGAAAGGTACATAATACTACACGAATGTATTCTAACTAAATTCTGTGGTGTGGTCTTTCGGTCTTTCCGAGTGTGGTTCGAAAGAGTATAATGTGGCCAAGTGACGAATGATGGTTGGTGATGCGTGGATGTGTGGTGTATGTATGCACATTATTGCACAATTGCACAGGTGTGGTCTTGTTTTGGTACTTTCCTTTGTTTGGAATAAATGCGACATCTGTTGAAACTAAGCAAAGAAAATTAACCGGCTGATAGACGGCGTTATGAAACATTTGCCAACAGATGGCGCTAACCGATGGTTTAGAAATTTCTCGGCTTAGGGGCTTTTATTTTTAGCTTATTGTTAGGGGTAGTTAGTCTTTGATCTCTAGAATGTTGTAAGGTACTACCTACTAAATTAGAGAAGAAGCACTTAGGGTGCTAGGCCATAAAACTCATCCAAGCGTAGGTAAAGAAAAGTACCTACTCTTAAAACTACAAAAAACGTATCTATCTACATCTAGGTACCTGGGTACCATGGGTGGAAGCGGGTGAAGGAAACCTGAGTTCAGTAAACTCATAAAATAAAACATCAAACCCCACTTAGAATAAACTTATATTTAAATAGAAATTAAATTATAATTTTACATTACATACATACTTTTATTATACATAGCCACTTTGTATAATGTCTAACATAATTATGAGTTAGCAGGATATAAACTAGGTACCTAGTATGTTTATAAAGGAGTAGGTAGATGCTTCAAACCTTAGCGCTTAAGTGCAATGTATTTAAACGCCAAGTAGATAATGCTTGCGGCATAGTATCACCACAGAAGACCACCCTATCTTACTAAAGGAAAAAATATATGGAACAATAGAACTGAATTTTAAATCCAAAGATTTTCCGTGATTATTCAATATATGCGTTTGACGCAAAAAGTTTTTATAGACGACTAAATCTATTAAAAATGGAATAACCGACAAAAATATGACAAAAGTGTCTTGAAGGTATATCTACAGTAAAATAAATGGTTTCTATACCGATAGAGATGGTAAATCAAGCTTAGCTTGTGCAAATGAAAGGCATAGGTTTTAAAAACTTCGGTATACTTAGTAATTTTACACTTTGCTTCTCTAATGCTTTGATTAAAAGAATAAAATGAATGCAAAAAGAAACTTATAGCATCGGGATTTGAAACTAGGTCATATGATTTGCAGTACACAAGTTCGAATCCCATCGAACGTAACAAACTTTTTGTATTTTAAATTCTGTTTTAGCTTCCGTTGTACAGAATCTGATGAATTTGACCTCTCCACTATGCGTATGATTAAGGAGATGAACGGAATTTTTTTTTGGGTACTACTTGGGATACAATAGAAAACACTTCCCGTTACCAAGTATAAAATCTTAACCTCTAAAATCAGTTTCTTTTTGGAAGCTCCATTCATAAGATAGGATCTAAAATAAGCTCTTCAAATAGGTTTAAAGGTATTTCATATAATTGCTAGTCATTTTTATCTGCGTTGCCATTTCCCGATGCATTTTTATATTGTTTTGATTAGAGTATTCAAGTAGTATGTAATCCTTTGTAGTCAAATTGAAAGAAAGTGTTTTTTTGCTATTTTTATTTGTTTTGGACATGGTAACGAGAAGAGCTTCTTAGACATTACAAAATTACAAATTTTACTCTCGTTTTTACCAACGACCTACCTCTATTGCGAAAGAATCTGACAGTCGCCGCGCTAACGTATTCGAGTTATATCGCGCGTCATTGCCAGCTCGACTGACAACCGTTGTAGTGTCACCGCGCAGTGTATCTCGGATACGCTAGCGTTACGATACGTTTGCGATTGTCACATTTATTCGTCATCAAAGAAGCGGCTTCGGCTCGCATACTTCTAAGTTACTCAAGAATGAATCAATAATCAACCATCGATTCTTTGAAAGTTTTTCAACTATTACTTCAGCATGCAGCATACGAGCCCAGTTATAAACAATCATACTAGGTAAGATTTAACTTATAACTTTACAAAGTCGTCGATGAAAACGGGGGCACCATCACCTAGCATCAGTCTCAATAACGCAGACCATAGACAAGACAGTCACAGACGTAAACTTTTTAAAATCACGATTAAAAGATTATAGACAATTTTTGTTTTCTAAATTTTGGGCGGTCGTATTACGTAATTCGCAACATGCGTGAATTGTGCAATCACTTTTGTCAAAAACCACTTTATTTGTACAAAAAGTGTTGTTTTACAGCAGTGATTGTTCAATATAAGCCTGTCGCAAATAACATAGAGCCAGCGGTTTAGTGAGACACTGCTTCTTCTGTTTTTTCACCGTTCAAGTCCCCATTGAGGATCGGCACTGGCGGTTTGATAGGCGGCGCTGGTATCACCTGGAGATAGGATAAATATAATTAGGTTAACACTTAATGTACTTTGATTAGGTTATTAATTTGCTTATAGTAAACAACCCTTCAATCTTGATTAGCATTATCTTGCGATAGGTCCGCGAATGAATCTTGTGCAATCATTATAGCAGATTGCCTATTTAGGCTAGTCGCAGACCAGTCGTAAAGTACGTGATCAAGAAGGACGTGCGTACAGATAGTATAATTTGTGATTATTTAAAAAATTGTGTCAAGATATTCAAGTTTTTATAGACCAAATTTTTGAGAGCAAAAATTCCAGGTTCTCTATAAAAAAGTTGTATATCTTGATCACAATAGTTGAAGTTATCACAAATTATACTGTCTGAAATTTTGATAGCGATTTCAAAATTGTATTCACTTTAATAAATACAAAAACTACTTAATTTGCCGACTGTACGATGCATCACTGTGGTAACAAATTGCATGAAATGGAATGATAACAATGAAGTGGTAACAAGACTCCTTTATGAATAAAGACCGACCTACAAGGCATCCCAACACCTATCATGCATAGAAATACATTTACAACGAATAAGGCCCATAAGTTTCTATGCAAACTTCACTAAACTATTGTAACACAAATATTTTCACAGAGTATCAAACCAAACCCAACCAATCACCACCAAAAAAAAAAAAACATTTCAGACGGGCTTCACAGCTCTGCGTTTTTTTATTATTATTTGTATAATCTCCCAAGCAAAACCGCCACCGTAACAACACAACTTAACTCTGTGAAACTTTTCTTCGCATGAAACCAACTAATTTCTATTCTACTACATGCGTTCACTCGCATACGTTTTTCGAGGTCGATGTACCGTCTTCTTTGTCCTGTTAGAATAATAAATAAGTTCACAATCTAGTCTAGTTCGTGAATCTTGTGATTTGAAACGAATTTTGAAGGGCCATTTTGATCATGATGCCTCTAGCTTGATTAGAAGATTATTTTTTAGATCACACTCAAATCTAAGCCCAGAATGAAGCGTAAAAGCAGCGCTCTGTTGTATAATATGTGAGCGTTTGCGCACAGTAGTGACGACGACTTAAGCCAGTTCTAACAGTAATATCAGATGGCTTACGTCGGTTCGCAAAGTACACAAGCCATGAATCAGTTTATGGTAAATCTAATGGATTAGGCTGGTTGGCACACTTTTCACAAATAGCTTATGTTGTTTCTGGAAATACCCTCGCGTTGCTCATATTGATTCACACACTTGCAGATGGCTTAGGCCGCGACCGGTTTTTGTAACGCCTAGAATTATTTATGTCGATTGACGACTTACAGATGGCTTGAGTCAATGCGTGTTGATGGCACCAGACAGCATCATTTATTTGTATGTATTGTCATTCTTACAACCTTTAAAATACATGTGTTTCTCGCGACATTCGTACGCTACCAGCGTTAGCTTTATAACGACTGATAGCTTAACCCAGTTCTTGCTATAGTTAGGGATAGCTTGGGTCGGTTCTATACTCACAGATGGCTTGGGTCGGTGCGTGTCAACGGCTCCCACAGATAGCTTGATGTGTTCCTCGCGACATCCGTACGCGACCGGCGTCAGCTTTATCACCGTGTGGAGAGGCACGTGTAGGTATGGTAGCTCTTCTGTAAATAACCATCATTATTTTACTCGGAAACAGTAAATTATTAAAAAGTTATTTGAGATCATAGCTCAAATAACTTATTAAAATGCTACGGTTTAAAGGGTTTGGCTGTCGGTGAGTGAATTGCGATCAAAAGAGACCACTTACTATGCTCATCAGACAAGATTGTTCTCGGTGGGGATCGAACCCACAACTTACAGTACAGACACAGCGCAAGACAGAGAAGACCAACTGAGAGTGGATTTTACCTAAACTGTAAGGTCAATCAAATATGGTTACTTATATAAAACCTAACTTAAAGTATAATAAAAAGGCACTTAGGTTACTTGTTCGGACTTGTTTCCACAACTAGGCCACCAATGGGCTCTTTTTGCGCGAAAAAAAGTGGCACAGTAATTCTTACCGGCAGATTTGTCGAGGAAATAAGCGAGTAGACATCGCATCACAGCTTGGTGGGAGACCACGAGCACATTGCCCTGTCGCTCTAGCTCCATTATCACGGGCTCCAATCGGGCTACCAAATCCTGTAAGTACATTTATAATGAGTTATTTTATTTGTAGTGCCAATATTTCGGAGTTTTTAGAGTCACCGTGATAAGCTTGTGCCTTTCAAAGCATGTATTTACAAAGAAAATGTATATAAGTATTCTATCAGCCATCTAGTTCCCATAGTAAAAGCTTTGCTTAGTTTGGGACTAGAGAGCGTTGTGTGATATGTCCGAGAATATTTATATTTTATTTATTTATTTATCTGATGGTCGAGCGGTAATGTACAACTAAAAACGTGCTGAAACAAAAATTGTTTCAACATTCAAAGACAACAACGTTTGGATCAGAAGGGGATATATATTTTTTATTTCTAAAATAAATATGATTGAATGTTACCTCGTAACTTTCCCCCCTAGGATAGCGATACGCGAACTTGTTAGCGTCACGCGCGTTGAAGTCTGAAGGGTATTTCGCCTGAATCTCTGCATACGTCATCTCCTCGCAGATACCCTGAAACAATTTCAATGTTAGTCTAAAATGTACCTTTTCTATTTGATATAGCATCATCTTACTGGCTATTGGCGTCGCGACGTGAATAGTCCCCAAAAATACACAGGAGTTGACTTCGAATGAGTGCTCAATGTACTTGATATGACATTGAAATTACTCCTAACAGTGAAAGATTTCACATAAGTCTATCTCATTAAGAAGTCCATACTCGAAGTATATCCTACCGGCTGCGCCAAAACACTCCATACTATTGAGTATCTATTGGGTCAGTAAATACACTATTATATATTATACTAGCTGATACCCGCGACTTAGTACGCGTGCGAAACTTTCCACCTAAAAATATATGTCAACCAGCTTACAATGAACCTCGTGTCAAAGGCTGCTATTGGTTTAGAGAGGTCAAGCTGTATCTAAGAAACCACGTCTTTGGTTTCAATAAAATATAGCCTATGTTTCAATCCGGAAAAAGGGCTTCTGAATGGTATAAGTTTCATTGAAATTGGTCCAGTAGTTAAGCGTGATCCGCGAACAGACAAACAGACCAACTCGATTTTTGAAATTAGAATCTTTTATTTAGTAGAGCTGCATATTTAGTTTTCCCATATAGACATAGACATAGACATAGACATACATTTATTCACTAACATGGCACACAACATACAAAACATATAGACAAGTACAAATGAAATAATAATAATAAAAATATCGAGAACACTGGATTTAAAAGGAAAAATAAATATATACTTAAATAACATAAATTGGTGCCTATATGTATGGTGCCTGCCACAGCAGCAAATGGGTCCTAGCTCAGCAATTTGCCTACTGTTTTAGCAGTAGGCGCTGTTATTCTGCTAGGACCATGACTGTCATAGGACCCTGTGAGAATATATAAATAATGGAAGCTAAATGTGTATGTGTCCAAGTGTATACTGTAATACGAGAGTGTGTGTGTAAAGTGTATATAAAATAAGATAGTGATAGAAGATGCTACTCAGGTAATAGTTATAGATGGTATAATGTGCGTAAATGTAGTAAAACGGGAAATGTTAGTGTAGGTGGGGGTTCTTCTGATTACTCAAGTCTCTTAAGAGTCAGGGTTTCACAGAAGAACCCCACATGAGGGTGTGTTTTTTTATACAAAATAAATAAGAATACTTAGGATTAAATGAAAATACATATAAATAACCTATAAAACTAGCAGGTAAAGGGGGCATCCGTACCAGGCAACCCAGTCTTTTGCTGTTCAATAATAAACAACTTGAAGTGCTTTTTAAAAGTGTGTTTAGACTTTATAAGCCGTAAAGGTGGAGGGATATTGTTCCAGCACTTGGTTGCTCGGTAACGAAAGCTGCCCCGAAACGCCACTGTTTTATGTTTTGAATAATGCAGCATGAGCGTTCTGTTCCGTCTCGTACTGTACTTGCTTTGACTGTGGTCAAGTTTTGAGAAGAGGTATTCTGGTGTTTCAGACGTCATAAGTCCATGCACTAACACACCTAAGTGGAGAGCCCGTCGCGAGGCCATGTTCAATGTAGAAGACTTGTTCAAATATGGCGTGACGTGTGTTCGCGGCGGGATGTGGTAACAAAACCTACAGCATGCGTTTTGAACTCGCTGTATGAGGCGGGTAGTTTTAGACGTGAGACGTGGACCATACACCAGATCTCCATAATTGAGCTTGGACAAGATCAGGGTTTCACAAATTTTTATTCGAACATCCTCTGTAAGATAATTTCTGATTTTATAAAGTAATTTTAATCTAAAAAAACATGATTTCAACAAACCTAGTATATGACCCTCAAACCTTAGTGAGCTATCGAAAAGTATGCCCAGATTTCTCGCTTCATGGACTTGTTCTATGCTCTGACCGAGTATGTTGACATCCATAGTACAATTGTTAAATTCAATGATCTGCTTCTTTGTGCCCAGCACTAAAAATTTGGACTTCAAGGGGTTTAGGACAAGAGCGTTATTGTGAGACCATAGAGCTATACGACCCAAATCATCGTTTAGTTTAGCTAACTCAGAGGATACTTCCCGTGGTCGCATAGGCAAATACAATTGAACATCGTCAGCATAAAGATGGTATTTACAATGTTGTATACCCCAACAGATGTCAGCACTGTAAATTATAAAAAGTAGAGGGCCAAGAATAGATCCTTGAGGAACACCGCGATTTACAGCCTTTTGTGCAGATGTTAATTTAGATCCATCCTCTCTAGTGACCTGAACAAATTGAGAGCGGTTACTCAAGTAGCTGTCAAACCATTTCAAAGATGCAGCATCAACCCCATAATACGATAGCTTAGATAAAAGTAGAGGTATATTTAGAGAATCAAACGCCCTTGAGAAATCCAACAGCACCAATACTGAGCCCAGACCATTGTCCTGCTCAACAAGAATGTTATCAACTACATCTAATAAAGCTGTAGTGGTACCCCTGCCTTTGCGGAAGCCAGACTGCACGTCAGGTAAGACATTGAACCGTTCCACGTATTTACTAAGTTGATTATAAACAACCTTTTCAACCACTTTAGATAATACGGGAAGAACGCTGATAGGCCTAAGGTCTTTTAGAACGATTGGGTTCGGCACTTTAGGTATTGGATTCACTGAAGCTATTTTCCACAAGCTGGGAAATTTTGATGTTAGGATAGACTTATTAATAATTTTGGTTATCAGCGGCAAGGTGTGTGGCAGGGTAAGCAATACCATATCCATTGAAAGTCCATCTACTCCGCGAGCATTTGTTTTAATAGACAAAAGAATTTTAGCGATTTCCTGCTCATCAACTGGCTGTAAAGAAAATATGTTGTTGCTGTCGTGTTTATTAAATTCAAAATAAGTCAAAGTAGATATTGGAACAGAGTCAATGCCAGGTACGTCCAGAAAATGATCATTTATTACCACAGGGTCATTAAAGTGGTCAGGAAGATAGTTATCACCTTTTGAACTAGGCAGAACATCTTGTTTAATATTTTTCCACAATTGTTTCTCATTCTGTACAGTGTTAATTCGATAGTTATAATAAGCACGTTGCTCATTGAATATACTTTGATTGACAAATGATTTAAGCTCCTTATAATATTTCTTGTGACAATCTAATTTGGTTGTACGATACTTATCATGGGCTGTGTTACGACAATTCATCATCACCTTGATGGTATCCGTGATCCAGGGCGCAGGTTTATCTTTAGCGATTATTGATTTAAAAGGCGCATGTTTATCCAGTAAACTCGTGATGATGTAAGTGAAAAGTTCAACCATTTCATCAACGGTGGCTGCCTTAATGACAACGTCCCAGTCAACACTTAAAATGTCTTTATCAAACTCACGGATA
Organism: Eulithis prunata; assembly: GCA_918843925.1. Lineage (NCBI taxonomy): Eukaryota > Metazoa > Arthropoda > Insecta > Lepidoptera > Geometridae > Eulithis > Eulithis prunata. The sequence continues at coordinate 8,556,395 of OU974018.1, read as the reverse complement.
TTAATGTCTTTCAGGGGTCTGTAGGTGATATTTCTAGGAGCGATGTTTTCTCGTTTTATGTTAAGCGTTGCAGTGACAAAGGCATGACCTAATGACGCTGTTATTTTATTAACTTTAACGTCACGAACACGACAATCAGTACAGATCACATCAATAAGTGACTCGGAACTTTTGGTAAAATGAGTAGCTGAAGTTACAAATTGAGATAGGCCTGTGTAGCTCAAAAACTGTTCAAATTTTTTAGTTAAACCACAACTTTTATTCAATACGTTGACATTAAAATCTCCCATAATAACTATGCTATCATAGCCGGAGAAATGTGCAAGTGAATCCGTCAATGCATCTATAAATATATCAATCTTAACCCATTCCGGACGATAGGCAGTGCCAATAGCAATGCGGGATTGATTAACCGTTATAGATATCCACATCTGTTCTATTTCCGCATCAGGGTGAGAAATCCGACGAGCACGGATTCCGCGCTTTATATAAAAGCCTACGCCACCACCCTTCTTGCGGCCGAAGTGCGAAGGACGCGGAGCATGAAGAAACTTGTAGCCAGGAACTTTAGGCGCGCGTGCTTCTTCACCTTGTTTTAACCATGTCTCATTTATTGCAACCAGATCATTTTTGAAGTTATGCATAGCCATAATAAAATCGTCATGTCCCGTGCCCAATGATCCCGGATTGTATAGACCTAACGAACAAAATCTAGACTTAGAACCCATAATTATCAATCAAAATGGGTGGGTATATAATAAAATGTTGTAGCGAATAAGATAATTGGTTTTGTGTTATTTGATAATATAATATTGTGATAAAATGTATAAATAGCTTAATATTAGCTTGAAATAAAATATGTATAATAACATGCATAAAAAAGTGTAAGTAAAGTAAAAAATACATATTCGATGCTGTGGCAACCCATACATTCACAAAACGCACGAATGCAGAATTAATACCTAAACTGATACAGGTGAATACAACCACTAAAAATAATAAAACACATTTTGTAGCAACCGAACGAAAAATACCACATACACATAAAAGTAACAAAAAAAATGAAAACACTATATTATGTAGCGCAGTTTTACCGCGCAAAGTACACATTAAGATGAAGACTTTTGACCATGGGAGCCAACCGCTGAGGCTCCAAAAACCCGCACCAGATCAGCTTCCGAGCGCAGCCGGTGGCGCGGAGCGTCTTCGCCCTGGTGCTGGCGAACGTACACGCGCCCGTCCTTCGTCCAGACGAATCTCCATTTTAGGCGTGTACTGATTTCACGGGCCCGCGAGAAGAGTTGCCTATTTTCACGCGTCAAACGCTCGTTCACGTAGAACCGGCGCGACTCACCGGTCAGGCCAGCATCAGCAGTAGTAGCGCCGCGGCGCACTCGCGCTGCGCGTAGTAAGTCATCACGAACAGTGCGGCGTACCAATCGTACCGCTATAGGTCGCGAGCGTGGCCGGCCCGTTACCTCATCGTGCGCCGCTCCCATTCTGTCGGCGCTGACGATCTCGGTCTCACTCAGTGTCACTCCCAGTCTGCGCGCGAGTGTCGTAACGACGTGGACAACAGACTCACCCTTAGTTTCCGGGACGCCCACGATGTCCACATCGTTAGCCAAGGCTTGCTGTTCCGATTGCCGAATATACTCCTCCAGTCTCTGCACTGACTCTCGAAGATGCCCATTTTCAGTTTTCAAAACGGCGATGACATTAGTTTTTTCTGCCAGCGATGTTTTTAAACTCTCAAGTTGCGTATCAATAGACGACAGTGAAGCCTGAAATCCTCCAAGAGCGTTATTCATTGCTTGCATCTGTTCCCTTACTATTCCCGCCACTGATGTAGAAATAGCTTTAGTAATTTCGGTCTGAATAAGCGACCGCAAATTCTCCCTAGTCAGGCTCCATTCCTCTTCATCAACAGTAGGCGCAGGCGCAGACACCACCCGACGCACAGTGACATTACAAAAGTCCTCTTCATTTCCACCTGGTATACCCTGTTGGGTAGCTGGGCGAACAGGTGTGTTCGAGTTGTCGGTCTTGCGCTCCTTGTTTCGGCATTCCTGACACTTCCAGGATTCTTTCTGAGTCTGCTTCATAGCGTTGTAAGACCGCTGCGTGACATTTGCACACTCTAAGTCATACCGACCATTACAAAAGGAACATTTCAGATATTCCTTAGTGGTGATACCTTTAAGGCAACCAGGACAAGTCATTTTTTTGAACTCGTTCATGTTCAAAACAAGAAAAAAATTCAAAAATTTCAACAAAAAGAGAAAGCAGCCTGGGGTTTGAACCCGCTTCAGCAATGGACAAGTTCGTTAATGTCGTCCATATCTTTAATTTTAGTTTTTGGCTTTTTTACAGTTTTATAATAGTATCAATATATATAAAACTCTTTTGAAGCTGACAGAGAATCAACGCACAGCCTAAACTATAAGTCCTGGAGGTATGAAATTTGGAGGGTAGTATCCTTATAGTGTAGGGGCGCACTAAGAAAGGAATTTTGAAAAGTCACACTCTAACGCGAGCAACGCCGCGGGAGACGGCTAGTAGATACATATATTAGGTACACTCACAGCGCCAAGCGCCTTTCCGGAGGTGCTGTGACATCCTTGACCGTCTGAATGGCCCATCTCATTTAAGAATTCCACACTAAGGCCAATCTATCTTGACATACTGATATCCTACCGGCTACGCCAAGACACTTGTCTACTCTATACACTACTAGCCGTCGCCCGCGGCGTTGCTCACGTTCTAGACCCTTTAAAGTGTGACTTTTCAAAATTCCTTTCTTAGTGCACCCCTACACTATATAAGGATACTACCCTCCAAATTTCATACCTCTAGGACTTATAGTTTAGGCTGTGCGTTGATTCTAAGTCAGCTTCAAAAGAGTTTTATATATTGACTAGCCGTCGCCCGCAGCGTTGCTTGCGTTTTAGACCCTTTAGAGTGTGACTTTTCAAAATTCCTTTCTTAGTGCACCCCTACACTATATAAGGATACTACCCTCCAAATTTCATACCTCTAGGACTTATAGTTTAGGCTGTGCGTTGATTCTAAGTCAGATTTTTTTTTTTTTTTTTTTTAAGTCTGCTTCAAATGAGTTTTATATATTTAGAAGATTATACAGATGTTACACTCACAGCGTCAATTTCATTAAGCGCCTTCCACCTTTCCTGAGGTGCTTTAACATCCTTGACCGTCTGTATGGCTCGCCTCATCCAAGAAGTCCACACTCTAAGTCCGGGAATGCGTTGTTGTTCAATGTACCCCGACAGGGCGGTCGCGTATGTTCGCCCTCGCGCTGACAGGGGTGAATCACCGCCGATTCGACCTTCTATGTTGTACATGCTTTCACCATGCTAGAAATAAACACATATAGATAACTACTAGGTGCCGCCCGCGACTTAGTTCGCGTCCCGTTGGATCGCGTTGATTTTTCGGGATGAAAAGTAGCCTATGTGTTAATCCAGGTCACGGGCAATATATATTTCAAGTTTCATCCAAATCGGATCGGTAGTTTTTATGTGACAGAGTAACAAACATCCATCCATACTCACAAACTTTCGCGTTTATAATATTAGTAGGATTACAACTAATCCAGTATTTAAAATATTTAAAAAATACACATGAAACTGTTGAGCTATCTAGAAACCGTTGCAAACGATTTAAAGATAGCTCAACTGGTCCAAATCTGTACCAACACATATTAGTTGATCTGTTTATCGCAAAATTTGACAGGCGTCATAACTCTACCTTCCGTGCTGTGGGTCGTGCGTTCGATGCCCACTATGACAACAAATATTTGTGTGTGTTAAATATACAGATGTTTGTTTTATGTCTGGGTGTCACTATGTATTACTATACGTAGATTAGGTACCTACTCGTATTTACAAAAAAAAAGTATTATCAGCAATCTAGTACCCATAGTAGAAGCTTTGCTTAGTTTTGGGACTAGGAAGACGTTGCGTGAAATATCCAGAAGAATATTTATTTATCTATATTTTTGGACACACATTTCAATTTAGCCTCGAATTGAGAAAAAAATTCTTAATAATCCTTGTGATTAGATTTTTCTACTTTTCGGTTCTGTGAGTAAATGCAGATTTTATAAGTAACAATAACCAGTCAACCTTTGGTCGATCATCTGCTTATGTTATAATTTATTGTTATGTCTGAATGATTCTTACCCTAGTAAGGTAGATGGTCCGGGGTACAATGTGTATGTTCATGAGGTAGTAGACAATGCGACTCTGGATGTGACCTTCGTGTTTGTGGACCACCACCTAAAATGGACAAGGTACAAATAAAAAAAAAATACAACCGAATTGAGAACCTCCTCCTTTTTTGAAGGCGGTTAAAAAGTTTTTATCTTTTATCATACAATAAATTGATCTTTTTAATAAATTGATAGGCGTCATGGGTTAGTCGGTAGTAGCTTTGCCTTCCGTGCTGTGGGTCGTGGGTTCGATCCCCACCAAGAACAAACATTTGTGTGTAAACACAGACGTAAACATAGGTGTTTGTTCTGTGTCTGGATGTTTCTATGTATTATAAGTATGTATTAAAAAAAAAATTATGTATGTATTCTATCAGCCATCTAGTTTCCATCGTACAAGCTTTTCTTAGTTTGGGACTAGAAGGCGGTTGTGTTAAGTGTCCGTGAAAAATTATTTATATTTATCTTTATTAATCTAATGTGCCTAGAGAGTTAAGAACCATTAAAAATATATACTACCAGCGGACCGTCCCGGCTTCGCACGGTTATTTAACAAAAATTTGTTACGTAATTTTTTTACACCTTGGGTTTTTGGAGTTTTAGTAAGGATCCCCAATTTTTTTTAAAATATAACGTAGCCTATTTCATCCGGGGATATACTCCAAGGTCTGATGATAACCAGCAATGACGAAGGGGATTCAAAGAGATTTCACTGATATAAGGATTAACATTTTTGTAAAATAAACCTTTTTACAAACTTTGTTGTCAACTTTGGTCTATCCAACACTTCACGTCACTTGTGTTTAACTAATTGTAGACACAATTTTATTTTGGGGTTTATAATTGAGAGAGAGGTTAGAATATATAGTGTACCTTCTCCCCGGTATCATATATCTTCATAAAGCTGTGTTCCGATTCCAAGGCTTGGTCCAAAGGCTCGTATTTATCCTTGTAGTGTTCTATCCGAAGTAGGAAATCATTTAGCACATTATCTGTGTTCTGTATGTTTGTGTAGTCCGGACTGCTTACTTTTACTTCCTGGAAAGGAAATAATACAATTTAATCCCATCCCACTAATATTATATATGTCAAAAATTAGATGTTTGGATGTTTGTATTTCAATCACGCTGCAACTGTTAGTCTGATTTGGATGAAACTTGGAAAATAATAGTTTGTAACCTGGATTAACACATAGGCTACTTTTTATCCCGGAAATTAACAGGGTCAAACGCGGACGAAGTCGCCGACAGAAGCTAGTTAATAATGTTATATCTCACTGTTTCTTACAAACATACTTCGTGACTCGAACTGTGTGTACTTACCTTATAAGGTACAAAAATTATAAAAATCGACTCTAAACCTTCAGGTTTAGAGTCGATTTTTATAATTTTTTTCGGCCCAACTGACTAACTTACAGAGCACGTCCACCACATTCCTAGCAGTAGCAAGAAGCTACAAGATGCTCACCATAATATTCTGCTCTATAATCCTGGGATCGTCACAAATGGACTCCACAAAGAACAGTTTGAATCCCATTTTATGCACCACAATGTCACGGATCATCCGCCGCCGGTCCAGCGTAGAATTTGTCGCGTCAAACACCTGCCAAATAAATAAATCTTACTTAAATACTACCTCTTGTTTAATCTTACGGATCACGCCTTAACTACTGGACCAATTTCAATGAAATTTATACCATTCAGAAGCCCTTTTCCGGATTGAAACGTAGGCTATATTTTATAGAAATCAAAGACGTGGATTCTTAGATACAGCTTGATACAGCTCGTGCCAAAGGCGGCTTTTGGTTTAGAGAGTAAACCAAAAGCCGCCTTTGGCACGAGGTTCATCGTATGCTGGTTGACAGATATTTTGGTGCAAAGAAATCGCGGAAATCAGCTAGTATTTGGTACTCACAGCCACTTCACCTCCTTTGACGAGCCATTCACAGACATCCTGTAACGCGTCCAGCGCGCATTGCTGACGGATCGCCATCGCCTCAATGTTGTCAGCCCTGAAGAACTCATGGCTGGTGTACGCTGTGGTTGCATGTCTTCTGTACTCGCCGAGGTTGAATACTGGAAATTAAGACTTCTGCTACATATAAAATAATTAGGTTACGATCATTGAAATTATATTAAAGAGTGTATATTTTTACTTAGTTAGATTGAGGAGTCAACTCCTTAACTCCAAAGGTTAGGACAAAATAAGGATCAAATTATGAAAATTTCTTAGGTATTTTTTTTTACATCATTGGAGTTTTATTAAGGATCCCTAATTTTTTTGAAAATATAATATAGCCTATGTCACCCGGGGATAGTGTAGCTTCCCAATGGTGAAAGAATTTTTAAAATCGGTCCAGTAGTTTCGGAGCCTATTCGATGCAAAGAAACAATCAAATCTTTCCTCTTTATAATTATTTAGTACCTATAGATGAAACTCTTATAATATACAATTTTTTACTCTGGTATTCTTGAAATACTTACCTCTAGTATTAATTCCTATCCAGTTGAGGTACCGGGATAACTTCTTAGAGATGTAAGTCTTGCCACGCGCTGGCAGACCCACCATCGCAATCACATGAGGGATATTTACATAGTTGGCCCGTTCTCCTGGAAAATACCAAAACAAGTTTAAAAGAGTAAATGAATGTGGAAAAAAATAAATTCAAACCCCTCCACTACCAAACTCTTCCACCTAGTTTGTGTTGTATTCCAAAAATAAACACCATGATACAAATGCTGTTTATCTACAAAGTGAACAAAACTCAAAAATGTCCTTGGCAGGATTCAAACCTAGAATACAACCTACAGACAATAGAACTGAGTGCCTACACTAATTATGTTATATTTTTACAAAATTAATTAATTAATCTGATTGGCCACACTGTTAACAGAAAGTGTGAAAAATTTGACCGAAATTAGACTTAATAGTTTTTATAAGGTTTTTTAGGCAGCCTTGAAATACTTATAATGTAATATCATGATTTAAATATTGTTGCCAACACAATATTGTTTCTTGAAATACAGTAAATGTTTTCACAACAAAATTCCATATAATGAGTTTCCGATAATGAAAATCAATGTTTCCACTCACTGTGATGTTCTCTGATAAACATAAGTGGTTGAATAGATAGTATGCTTGTTCAATATACCAACAATAATCAATTCACCTCACTTGTAGATAGTTCAAAAGCATTATTGAATATTTCACCATAATTAATTGTACTGAAGATGAATTTTGTATTGACAGGCTTCACGGCTCAGTCGGTAGTAGCTCTGCCTTTCTTGCTGTGGGTCGTGGGTTCGATCCCCACAGAGAACCAACATTTGTGTGGCAAACATAGATGTTTGTTCTATGACTAGGTGTTACTATGTATTATAAGTACTTACAAAATAATGTATATGTATAAGTATTCAGCATTCTAACTTGCATAGTACAAGCTTTGTTTAGTTTAGGACTAGAAAGTGTTGTGTGAACGGTTTAATATTATAAAAGGCAATATTCTGTTCATTTTATTACTACTCATACTATTTGCTAAATACTTTCGACGCGAGGCCTTTGCAAGATCAAAGGATTTATTGATAAACTATAAAATTGATAACTGTACCTACTTGTGCTTGGCCACTATCATCAGTTAGAATAAATTGCCCATTCTTACTTCCTGGTTGTTACAGTTGGTTTGGTAGGTATTCTATCCTGTCAGGAATGTGAGGCCAAATCGATCAAGAGTACGAAAACCAAAACTGCCGCGCAATAAAAAGGTCCATGTCCTTGTGACGACAGCAATAGTGAAATAATAATCCTCGAATTCATCAACTAGGTAAGTACCAATTATTTTATCACAAACCGTCTCCGAAAAACTGCTTGTTGAGGTACTTCCAGCCCTCAGCGCGGTTGTCGTCCGCATCCATTATCAGAACAATGCACACTTATTGCGGAAAAAATATAATAATATGGCTAATTCAAATTATTTTAATAAAATTAGAAAAACGTCGAACGAGACCCGCGGCTAGGGCTAGTCATCAAAAACTGTCAAATAAAATGTCAGAAAGAAACGATATAGTTAGTGATGTGTGCTTTGTGTGCGATGCGAATCGAATTGAGTTATTTAACTCGAGTTGGTTTGCAAGTGAGTTCAATTTTCGGTACCTAATTAGAGTACCTCAAGTTGAATCAATTACTCGCTTACTGCTCTCAGTGCCAATTTTGCTACAAAATAGGTCTTGTATTAAGTTGAGTCTGGGTTTATGTATACTTCTTCAACTTGAGGGTGGCGTTGAGTTTTTTTCGAATTGAACAATCAAACGAAAGTTTGCTACTCTCATACAAAACTAACTTAACTTCACTAAAAACTTACGTCACACACAGACTGAATTGAGTCAACTTAAGTGGTGACTCGACTAGAACGAGTTTGATAAAACTCAACTTGTCACATCTCTAAAACGACAAAGGTGGGGGACGGATGGGCGGGACGGAGTAGCCGGTGCTGCCAAGTCAGTTACACTAAAATGTGCTAAGCTAAGGCTCATACAGAAATCATTACTCGAGCATAGATTTGTATGAAGTTTGGTACCTAATCTGCATCTACCAAAATGTTAAATTTTCTTGGGCGAGTTAACGCTTGTGACGACTTGCCGCGAGGTCAACGCTCCGATATGATGACCGCGCGACCCACCTTATTTATTTCTACATTGCTTAGGGATTAGAATTTGAATATGAATTAGATTAATTTTTTTTTAAATTTGGTACAATAAACGACGTACCCACGCACCTAACCCGCCTCTTGTTGATAATTATGACGAAAACCCCAAATACCTTAATTGAAGAAAAAGTGACAATCTATATTTGGTGATATTTTTGCCATGTGTCAGGGGTCAATCGCGCTAAGGGTCTATGTTCATTTTATATGTTAGTTATATTAATGTATGTAGGTATAGGGAGGTAGGTAGGTAATAGAGTTTTGAGTCAACTGTTATGGTAACGTAAATGTTAAATAAATAATTTATATTTATATTTTATTAAGCAAATGGCTTCCATATTATGCTCCTATTTTTTTTACAGATATAAAGATAGCATTTTGTGAAACCCCGCAAAGTCAAATAGTCAAATTTAGCTTATAAAATGGTAAGCTGGCAGCATTAAAGCTAGCGGAAATTGATTGAATGAAGCGAATGAAGCGAACTGTGACATTGACATTCAAATGGCATAGACGAAAGTATGAACGAAAAGTTTAAATTTAGTAGACCCACAGAGTAGAGGTGTCAAAATCGGTTAATTTTTTTTATTAGTTAATGTTATAACGATAAAAAAATATATCGTTATTTTTAATGATTAATTTTATTTGAATAAATATTCGATAAACTCGCTTAGATAAATTTATTTATACGCATGAGTGAATGATTGATATTAGCAGAGAGCGAGCACAGACAATTTTTCATAGACAAAAACATTCACCGTTCACACGAACGGTCCACAGATAAGAAATATAAGGGCATCCTACACAGGTTTACTTTTCATATTTCAATAAGATAAAAACTTTTTCTTGCAGTATTTGCAGGTAGCCAACTTTGCGACGCCACCGCCGCCGCGCCTGTACATTAGAATAGAATAGAATAGAATAATTTTTATTGCCAAAAATTATTCTATTCTATTCTATTCTAATGTACAGGCGCATCGGCGCGCACATTGATCGAAATGGTTCCATATATCCGAACTTATTCTCGGCATTTTTCACATAATACGACTTCGAAACAAACACTTTCTTCCATCTAACGATGGCGCAGAAATGCAAATCGCAAGTCTAAATAAATTTTCGTCTCTTAGGTCTCATTCATTCAATCATTGTCATTCATTCAATTTGCCAAAAATAACAATTGTATTCATGATCCTTGGATAAAAATTATATTGTGTTTTATTTTAACCAACTTAAAGCATACAATTGAATGCAGATCAATGTTGTTAAATATACACTAAACGACTTAATTATCGTAAGTAGTGGTTCATTCTATATTGAGCTTTATCTCATAGACAATAGAGTACACAGTCAAAAATGCAGATGAAGCCGGAAATGAAATTAAACGGCCGCTTCCCGGCACATAGCACTACCTTCAGGCCGGTCACTCTAATGAAAATATGAAAATTACTCATTATATCTAGGAAGCGTAGGTTCAAATTTCAATGCATTAAAATGAAAGAATACCTTCAGGCCGGTCACTCTAATGAAAATATGAAAATTACTCATTATATCTAGGAAGCGTAGGTTCAAATTTCAATGCATTAAAATGAAAGAATAATTTTCGTGGTGAGTTATAAAATTATTCATTATATCTAGCAAGCGTAGGTTCAAATTTCAATGCAGTAAAGAAAGTGAATAATAAAAATATTACCTACATAAGTTCACCTTGTGTTGAAGTGAAATAACATGTGTTATTAAAAATATTCGAACACCGCCATTTTTTTTAACAAATGTTATTGTTATTTTTTTTTATTCATTTTTTTCATTAGTTGAAAGAAATATTAAACACCTATACCACAGAGTACTTTTTTATAAGTAGACCTAAACAATAATGCGGTCTATCTAAACAATAATGCGCTATGTAATCTAATCTAGTTAGAAATGAGTTATAATATGTAAGTACCTGCCATCGAAAGTGAACGGTCTGCCTGTGCCATAATCGAACACCTTTAACCTAAGTCTGTGCTGTGAGTAAAACCCTCGGAATGCCTACGACGAATTTACAAAGCAAGGATCAATAAAAGAAAAAGTGAACATTGCACTATTGCACCTATATTGTGCTGATTTAGTAAAGAAAAACTTGCTTTGCTGTAACAGGTATGTACGTACCTATGTGGGAACTGGAAATGTTCTATCACGTTACAAATGTAATTTACCTACCTAGGTACTACCTACCTAGGTATGCTATATTATGCGGTATGTTGACGAATGACGACCTAGTAGCGATAACCTTCTAGTTGAACGATATCATCAAGTAAGTTTTCCACGCTTATGTAGGTGGGTACTAATATTAAAAACGTGAAGAAGTCCCTTGTAAATAAACTGTTTACTTTCTACCCAGGTAGGTACCTACCTGCACCTACTTATCACTTGTTCTAAATGTGGAATCACTACATCTACGTAGGTAGGTAGGTAGGTAACCCTGTTCTAGGCAATTTGGTTAGTTTGAGCATGGATTTATAAAATTAGTCCATGACTTGAGAGATACTTTCACCTACCTATCTACTTAGTACCTACCTACAGTAGTAGAATTCACTTGCTAAATCAAAATAATCCACACCAAAACAATTAAAATGCAATTCAAACAAGAAGGGAGCCTTGCCAAATGTCGATGCTCGATGAATGGAGAGTAGCACTACACCTACCTAGGTATCTATCTACCTAGGTAGGTACCTACATACCTAGTACATACATACATCTCTGTGGGAGTTGCTAAAATTATATTTTGCACCCTTGACATTGCGTTGTGTTGTTGGAAGACGACGTCGTGTATCGCACTTGAAAGTACTAAGTAGGTGCATTATATCTACCTATCTATCATAGAAAAATTTAATTACGAATCGTGCAAAGTCCTCATCTAGTGACGTAGATACCTACCCCGCGATCTCAAATGCCAAAGCAATCTGGGCAAAACTAAAGTTTACCCAAATCAGTCGAAATCGTTTGGTCCTTCGAGCTGGATAACCGAATGAGTATTGATCGACACATAACTCGGACCAAGAAAAAGTATGTAGTGTGGGTTACAAAATTTTATCACCAGGGATACAGAGCAGACGCAGTAAACACCTACACGAAGTCATAACGGAAAGTGACCAACATTAACTGCAATGAAAGCTGAGAATGTCTGGATTTCCGGTTGAGTGTGTAATTTTCTAGGCAATTTCTTGTGTAATGCGAATATCCCACATCCTGCTGAGAGAGCAGTTGACAAAGCTTTGACAATGATAGCAAGTACCTATTAGAGGTACCTTACCTACATACCACCTACCTACTTAGGTGGTTCAATGATGGTTCAATATTACCTGTTATCTGACATTGCGACGATCGATGTACCAATCAGTAGGTATCAGCTGTGCTAGGTCGACGCTCATAAGCATGCATTTATCTTCCACCCTCGTTTATCAGACGAGCACGTGGTAGTTATCGGGAGACCTTCGGGTTCAACGATCTGTTGTCTATTTAATAAATTGGCCAAGCGCGTATTCACTCACATGGAATGCTTTTGAAGGTTTCTCTAATTCGCATATCAGAGGGAATACACCTAGCTACTAAGTACCTATCCGCCAACCACATCACGAAAAGAGTTATGAATATGAGTGTGGCTGGGTCCGCAAGTATAAGTGCTGGATTGTGTAAAAGAGGATGAATTTCATGAATTATGCATTATTTTTGCCGCGCGTCATTTTAAGTTTATTTTTCAGATAACTCTCTACCGGTAGATTCGTCATACTCATAACGTTAAGTGATAAAGGTAATTTCACACGTGATTGTACCATGCACTGTAATCCGTAGGTACACAAGTACGTACCTATACCTACCTATATCTACTTACTCGGTTACGTGTTACGCTTAACACTCGGTCATAAGGTGTGGGAACGTGATTGCAACTTGATGCACTTAGTGGTAGGTAGATAATGTATATTTCGTGATATAAAATAATGTACCTAGGTACTATGACTCGTATGCTCATAAAAAACTCAGACTGAATATTGCCTCAAGCGTCAAAGATAATCGCAACCTCCGTCAGCATTGCTTTTTGATTAGAGTAGAGATTTTCATAGAGAGCTGACTAAAAAATCTATGCTCTTGAGTCACGACTCAGACATCAGTTTCCAAATAGGGGCGACTGCCATACAGTGGCGAATCTAGGATTTTAGTATGAGGGGTGCATAACCCAGCTTATTAGGGTTTTCTTTTAGAATTCCGCTAGCTTACCAACATATGACTGCTATGAATACATTCTACATCACAATACATGACTACTGACCAGGTACCCAGTTTCCCATTAATTCTGTCCTTAATGAGGTGCTTTATTTAGGGTATCCAAGGGATTAGAAATAACACAAAGTACGAACTGTTCACGAATTTCACGATGCATTATTGGAATAATATGAGTCTACTTACCAGGCAGATTGGAATGTAGCGAGTGAGATAAAATTATAAGAATAATGTACAACACGTCCAAGGTTATGATTTTACGATTACGTAGTTGTTAGGTAATATGTGCTACGTAGATGTAGGTACACGTATACCGATTACGTATAAGTAATGAAGATTTATCATATTAGTTACTTTATATTGTACAGTCAGTCAACATTCAAAATAGCTAAGTAGGTAGGTACCTATATGATGATCTGACGAAGTTTCAAAATTTATAATAGCTGGTACAGTAATATAAAACTTCTGCAAAAGTTTTGTAAGCTATACTACGTCGCGACGTTGCATTGCGCACTTTGCACGCAGACTACGAAAACCGTAGCGTCTACGTCGTCGTAGACTATGCGTAGACCTACCCCGAGTTGCAGGTGTACGACGTACGTATACCAAGGCCTACGCCGTAGATTATGCAGATCAATGCCGCCGTAGACAGTATTTCGACCGACCAAATTGTGTCTCTAAAATATTCATGTTGTTTTATGAATACTTTGACCTCCCGAAAACTTCGGGAGTGGTGTTATTACACAGGGGATACATGAGAGAACTTCTATGACCCGCATCCTAGGTAGCGATAGGCGATAAAATCGCAATAAGAAGCAATTATAAACTAAACATACATGTATTTATTAGCGATTACACAATATTGTGATAACATTGATGATAAGACACTAATTTATGATCGACAGGAATCAATAGAAGTTTCTTTGTGTAGGTGTACGTAGTACGTACCTAACTACCTTAGGTAGTAGGTACACAAGGACTTCTTTGATGGAAAGAATGAGAAGGGTCAACTGATGACTGCAATTGTACCTACTTACGAACATGACCGCGGTGACCCTACATTTTTTTTTAATACCTACCATGTTTTTCTTTTCGTAATAAGAAATTTTAATTCAGATATTGAATTTTTAAATTAAATCCAGGTATACACCGATAATTATCATGATCATATTTTGTTCGTGTTGAATTGAAACTTTTGTTCTGGCTGATGGCGAAGCGGTCGGTCGCTCGGTTTCGAATCCTACGTCGTTACTTCTCAGCCATATTCATTATTTCAATTTCTTTTCACACAATGCCATAGCTTGTGTTAAACTAACTAGACCTATCAAATTCAAATAAAAGAAACATAGGTACCTATACTTATAAATAGGTAAATAAATATAAATATTCATGGACATCCCAATACAACGCTCTCTAGACCCAAACTAAGCAAAGCTTGTACTTTGGGAATTAGATTGCTGATAAAACACTCATATACATTATTTGTAATACTTATGATATATAGTAGGTAACACCTACCTACTTATAAGTAAATTAAATAAAATAAGTAACAAACAATATCTGAGATTGATTGAGGTAAAGTGGTAGTCACAGGTAGGTACAGCTAAATAAGAAAAATAAAAACTTACGTATGCAAAAACAGTTCGATTTACAGTAAGTAGGATTATGCATAGTGATTCACTTCACATAGATAAACTATTGTTTGTTATGCCTAAATGACGCATGAGATTATAGCATAATGTACCTAACTGTTATAATAACCTAATAACCTCTGAACTAGTGATCTTTGAAACTTGGATGCTCAAGTCTGAGAATGAAACGTTTAAAATTTAATTGAAAACTGCTAAACAGTCTATGCTTGAATCACGGCCCCAACCGTATTATATTCGACTATGTAGCTGGTGCCCGCGACTTCGTCAACGCAGGATTAGAAGTGCAATTTGCTATGCGAAATCTTCTAGGCGCTTCTGAAGAATTCGCATCCCGTTGATTTTCCGGGATAAAAGTAGCATATTATTATGTGTTAATCCAGGTCACGGACAATATATATTCCAAGACAAAACATATTTAGTGGAAAATAAATAAAATAAAAAATATAAAAAGGAACGACTCATCAACACGAAGAAGATCGGCATAAAGATGTTCCTGAAAATCAATATTTGGTTGATACTTAGATCGTGGGCGTCGGCGTTACAAAAGATCCTAGAGGTTAAAAATATCTAGTAAAACTTCGATACCTAATTATATTGATTATTCCGTTGGATTGCCTTGACCAGTTATTACCTAGGTTATGACATCATGGTCTAGTCTAGCCAAGCGCCTGCCTGCACCCACTTTGACCATTCGTAACTGAGCACCAGCCTACCAAAACCAGTATTGGCCATTTAGGTTGGTACTATTTCTCTTGAACTCTAATTGACGCTTTCCTTAGAAATATTTGCAAGAAAAGAGACAACCACGTGCGTACATTTTACTGCCTATCATCAGTCTGCCAATTTTATCATGTTTGCAACAGAATGTCCTTGACATAGAAACAATCTGTTACCGAAACTGCGTCATTCTTCAACAACTTATCACAACACATTCTGACCGTCATCATCAGCTCAACTACATAATACTCACATGTAAATTTTGAATGATCAAGAGATATTAAAAAATATGGGTGTTTATTAATAAAAGCATCCATAAATTTATCTCTTGCATAATGCTGGTCATTATCAGACATTAGATTAGTATGAGTTTTAATTTTGATATAGAATACGTCAATGTGCTAGCAACGTTGAGTTGCGATTGTCGGCTCCCGTAGTAATCTCCATGAATTCAAAGAACTTCACTGACCTCTCTTCACTGATCTAGAGATCTAGTGAACATTGATGGAGATTTTATATCATAGAGAACCCACTGAAAAATATTTTTCAAAAGAAAATTGATCCAGTAGGACACCAAAATACCTCAACAAATTGAAGGGTACTTAAGTACTTACGTAAGTTTTAGTAGTTTAGGAAGAGGCATAATTATTGTCAAATTATCTAATGCGTATTACTTTAAATAGGTGAATAACACTCACTAAAGTTTTCGACAGATTCCGGATTGACCAGAACGAATAACCGTTTGAAATTGAGCAAGCTTCAATACCGCCGGCCACACAAAAACAATTGTAAATGAAACAAAACATTAATTTAAAACGATAATTTATTCAAACAGCTGCGATAATGTGCAGAATCACGACGCGACCGCGTGCTTACTCTACGACATACGACTGCCTAGGTTTGGTAGAGTTGATGTAAACCGCAAAACAAAACATTAAGTACCTATAATACTTACTTATCACTTGTCACAGAAGTAATGCTCTGTTACTTATTCAGTCATTGCAGGGCAGTGTATAAAAACTAAATAGTTTTGTTAATCTATCTATACCTACTAGGTATATAAAACTGTAAAAAAGCCAAAAACTAAAATTAAAGACATGGGAAAACTAAACATGCAGTTCTACTAAATAAACCATTCTGATTTCAAAAATCGAGTTTGTTTGTTTGTTCGCGGTTCACGCCTAAACTACTGGACCAATTTCAATGAAACTTATGCCATTCAGAAGCCTTTTTTCCTGATTGAAACATAGGCTATATTTTATTGAAATGAAAGACGTGGATTTTCTTAGATACAGCTTGACCTCTCTAAACCAAAAGCCGCCTTTGGTTCATTTCAGACTATGCTGGTTGACAGATATTTTGGTGGAAAGTTTCGCACGCGTACGATATCGCGGGTATCAGCTAGTAAAATAATAAAATAATTCAGTTTTTTTTTCCACACGCAATTACATATTATGTGAACCACTACTTAGGTAACAAAGATAATACAACCACAGGTTGTGGTTTTATCAAATGAAGCTATAGGTGTGACTGCGCTGGTTTACAAACACAAGTTTTTTAGTATTGATGTTTGATACATTATTAGGTATCATTTCAGCTCAGCACAGACCGGTTTCTACAAGTCAATGATCAATTCGAAATAATTATGTCTGTCACATGACTCCATACCTTACCTACACACTACATATAGGTGTCCATTGGTACTTAAGTTTGCTCTTGAACCATTCAATAAAGTTTTATGGACAATATTTCATACAACGCCTTCTATAGTCCCGAACTTCCGAACGTAACTACCGAAAACCGATTTAAACTGTGTCCTACCTGTTGAACCTACTACCTCTGTATTGTGCGGGTCCAATGATTTGTGAGTTACAATGACTCCTGACATAAAATAACGTAATCCGGTTTCAACGGAAGGACCACAACGACCTGCGCAAGCGCACACACGAAATTGCAAGTGTTTGTTTAGGGAGCGGGCAAGCGGGAGTCGATAACGTAGCGTGTTCGCAGTGTTCAACCAACTAGCATCCAAATAACTAAACACTCTCACCTCGTATAGGAAACGGCTTCGTCATAATAGTCTCAGTAGTGGGCGGCAGAAGCCGCTGAGTCTCGGGAGACATGTCACTGGTGCACTGATTAATCTCATGTTTTTTACTGTCACTTGTGCTATTAACGCCGCCGCGCAAGCGCAGAGACGGCGATCCGTTCGAGTCCATCTCCGAGTGCTATAACCGCATGACTGAGAGAAGTTAAGTAAACGAACCACGGCCGATCCGATCCACACACAGCTGATAGACAACACTGGTTTACACAGTGGCTGACAGGTCCTCGAGCAGAATATGGTATTCTGTGGACAGGTCTGCGCAGTAACTTCAATTCAAGTGCAAGGCCAGAGAGCGAGGGCAGGAAACACGCGCGTCGTCTGTCCCGCCGACTGGCTGCGACTGGCGCGGGCATTCTGCCACAATGCTAGCGTAAACACAACGCTTCTGCTATCGAATAGATGAACCCATTCAGCGATATCATGTGGGGTTGCCAAAAGATGCGGTAGGAATTTTTATGTCCGCTGCCGCAGGCCGGTTAGTTACTCGATTATTATGGTTTTTACTGATGTACAAGATAAAAGATATCGGCAAGCCGGCAAGGTCACGGCATCTGTTATTGGCTATATTAGATTAGAAGGTTATCGATTTCTTCGATACGACTCAGTTAGCGTGATAAGTACCTTCTGAGTTCTGATCCAAAAGAAAAGTAGAGACACTTAAACCTACCAATTTGCTTTTAACCTTGAATATGCACTTGTACACTATTGGTCTGTCTACTCTATATTATTCCGATCGGGCCAAAAAATTGCATAATGGTCTTGTCCAATACGACATTTGTGGAAACCGGACGTCATTAACGGGGTCAATACCGTTGGTTTGAACGATAATGTCAAAACTACTGTTAAATAGGTTCTCTACCACATCATATTACGTCTGATTTATAAAATATAGTTAGATTATACCCGTTATTTTATGCTAAGAGAAACTGTCCTGATCACTTCTATGGAAACGATGAAATATTGATTTAGTAATTCTACTTTACTCGTAAAATGTAGAGCTGACAGGTTTGACTGTACTCGTACCTACATTATTCAGTTTCGTCATTGGTTATTGTACCTACTATGAATGATCGACAATGATTTCCAATCTTCCATGAAAACAACAAATTATCTTCTATTCAATTTGCAGCCAATGAATACAGAATACGTAATAATTCTTAACTACGTCGCAGAAACCATATTATGAGTGTACAGTTACATAACAAACTGCAGTCTATGGCGATTTATAGTCAATAAGTTCCTTTTAAATTAAGATAATATTAACGTTATATACAGTACTTATCTAGAGTGACCACAAAATATTGTGTTTTTTTACTTTTACAGAAATGAGCCCCCGTACACAACTAATGAAAAAACCCGACGATGTCTCGTTGAGCCTACGACAACGTAGCCCATCTATTTGGTTGAAAAAATCAATAATTTTGAATGGAGCTGGTATAGGGATTGAGAGAAATGGCAGAAAGATGGCGGCGGCGGCGGCGTAGAGATTGCAGGAGCAAGGAGAGTTGAGAATGATGATGATGAAACCGAAGGTGAGCAACCATCAAGTACCGATTTCTTCAGGACCTTCAAATTCTATAACCATGGACACCAGCTCATGAATACAAACCTACTTTGTGATTAGAACAATGCACGTGTTTTGTAATGTGAGGCTAGTATCGTGTCTTCAATCTGCATGGTGACTTTCCAAGAATTTAAAATATGGGAATATGCTTTACTACTAACATACACTAAATTGTAGGTGGTATGAGAATAATGTGCTTTAGCTAAATGAGCACAATAAGTCAACTTTCACCCTTGATTTTTCCCAAAAACAATCTTATAGACCCGTATGCCGACTTACTTACTGTGCAAGCACTGGTCCGGACTCAAGCATAGATTTTTGTATGAAAATCTACTCAAATGTAGAGTAACGAACGAAAGCAAGCGAGGGCGAGCGAAGGCGCGCGGATGCCTTTGTACCCAGGGCCGCTGTCGCTGTCTGCCAGCGTTAATTTCGTTGAAGGCGAGCGAATATGCCACTCTCACCGGCGAAGCCCTTCGCTGGTCCTCGCATGCTCTCGGCATGTCTGTACTCAGCATTATAATCACAAAAGTTGAGACCTTGGGATATTCGTGACTCAATTACACCGAATGACGTTTATCTCAAAAAAACTCAACAATAGTCTGTTGTATACCCCTAACCTAACACATTTGGCAGATTGCCAACTTCTTGCGGGTTCCACTCTACATAGTTAGTATTCCATACTCGATAGGTTGCACGCTCATCGATACAATATACTAGACAAGCACCACAGGGCAACACAACATCTACCCAGCTGTAGCTACGATACAGGCAAAGGTAGTGTGGGGTCAGGACTATATTGTGACTAGGATTTTTATTAACAGACTTCAAGAAAGTAAGGAGGATGTAAATTTTTGCGCTTAACTTCTCTGCTTTCGGCGTATGCTAATGTAGAGCATGTTGGTCTTGAATTTTGCAAACCTTGTTCTTGTTATCTATTGATCAGAATATTGAGTCCGTAAATTGTACATAAGGTAGTACCTAGGCACTTTATGGAAAAAGTAACCCTGAAAGTAAGAACCTACGTTTTGCAAGTATTCGCAATCACGCCAACGCCTATAGACAATTGGCTAAACGAAAGCAATTCGCTAATGTAGAGATCTTGTCATACCACAGAATTTTTGTACAAGTTGCCATAGGTTCAGGAAAGTGCATGAAACTTAATAAAATATAGTGGAGCCCGATAAAATGATCTTTAGTTCAACTCTGATGACTAAGCTCCCCCTAAAATACGCAACTTGATAACAACATTTTCGAAAGTTCCAACTTTCCGTAATTTTGGTAATCTGAGGTTCCCTAACGATTTTATGTTTTTGTCGATCACTTATTTCATCCTGCTTTTTCCTTCGATTACCACATGTCGAAAACCATAGATAGTTTTTGATTTACCGTCCCAGATCCGATGTCAGGGAGACATGCAAGTTGCGTGGGTACCAGCACGGTATCGACTAAACTTAGCTAAGTAGTGTACACAGATAGCTTTCACAAGACCTCAGAATCTGGGCTTAGTTTGTACGTGACTTTGGAGCTTCGAGGTTCGTCACCACGCTACGTGATCTCCGTAGCGTGTTACGATCGGACTCGTCAATATTTGGGAAATCGGATTCCAAAAAAGGCAAGTTAAATTTTTACCAGTTACCTATTGCATTTCTTTGCGTAATCTAGTGATTTATGTATACGTGTTTAAAACTGTAAGTAGGTAGGTACTTGCTTATTGATAATTTAGCTCAAAGGTGAGTACGTACTATCTAATCTACGGGAAACATGCACATTGACACTGAAAAACCAACAAAGTAGATACTTAGGTAGGTCATTATGAAAGTTGTATGAGTCGCAACAGCTTGTTCATCTTGCAGACAAACTAGACTAGTCATGCATGATGTTCAAATGAGAAATAATGATCGTGTTTGAGTTTGAAGTAGAGTATTTTCCGCGCGTTTGTTTTGAGCAGTTCTCGCTGCCTAAGTTTCGTTTCAATTTAAATTAGTTTTAATGTACCTAGGTATTTTAGTGGGCAACGAAAAAACTAAAGCAGGAATAAAACACTACAGTACCTAGGTATCCACAGAATGGGAAATTCCTATCATTAGCAAAGTCAAAAATCATTATATTCTTAGATAAGGCGATTGCCCTAGAAAAATCTCCAACCTACCTCCCTAAAGACACTTCAATAGGTTTGTTTGAAACTACCTTAGGGCACAAACTTAGGGGTTTTATGCTATTTTGTGTAAAATTAACCCAAAAATCACGTCTTTCCAGGCTTCAACATCTACAGTAAATGTACATGTTTGAAACCTTTCTGAATTCCATACCAAAGAACCGTTCAGACTTCGTAAACGACCTTGAGATTCCGGAAGTATCGGTGTCTCCGTACGTTTGGACCGACCTTGACGACTCTATCACGGCAAGGAGCGATAGCATAAGCATCGTGACATTGAACGTTACCGAGGAGGGCGAGGACAAGAGCTTGAATACAGCGTCCAGCGTACCCCTTACTAGGGCTATGACTGATTCTGATATCGATTACGATAAGTACAAAAGAGTAAGTTCTTTCTACATTGGAGTAAAATCACCACGTTATTAGTTCCTTGTTAATCTTTGAATGCGTTGTCCTGCAGTTCAAGCACAGGCGCTACAGCGATCCGTGGGACCTGATGAAGGCTGCCAATGACGCGTTTCCGACCGGCTACCTGGACTCCCTATACAAATACAGGCATGGAAGATACCGCTACTATGATGGGTCATGGTCAAAATACCGCAGTGACTCTTACATACCTTGGTCGACTTACTACCGCTACGGGTTGCTTCCGTCGTACAAATACGACGTGCCCTTGCCGAAGTACAGCGATTACTACAAATACGAGCCTCTAACTACCTACCGCTACAGTTACGGCTACGAGCCGGGGTACTCTTATTACCGCTACGGACTGCCAAGTGACAACTATTCCTGGCGGTATAGCTACTTAAAACCCTGGCGGTACAACTACAGCTACCTAAAACCGTGGCGGTACAGCGACAGCTACCTAAGTCCGTGGCGATACAGGCGAGTAGCCTGATAGAGGTTGTAGGTCGATTATTTTTGGACAAAAGTTTGTGTGATTTGCGTTTGGAACCTCTGATCTTAGGTCTATAGAGATCAGGTTAGGTTTGTTAGACCATGGTCCTAGTTTGTTTTATGTTTAGCTAGGTACATCACGGATATCCTGGAGGGTTGTCAACCGAATGAGGGCAGAACTCTTGGCACGTGTGAATCAAACGAATACTTACACTGTACTATGTATAGCAACTTAGCAAAGGTTATGTGGTAAATGTAGTGTCACTTAGTCCATGGAACATTATTCTATAGGACTGTTGGAAGTGCCCTTACCTATGGATTGAGTAGTTCTACCAATTACCTGTTATTAGAGCTCGTTCTTACACGCACACAGTAATGTATAGCTTGTCGAAACAGAAGATTTGCCTCTAGTTATATTGTAAGTAGTCTGTGTTCTGTGCTATAGACAGTTTTGTTTCAAAAAAGTATTGTGTCTGTATTTAGGTAACGTAAAGGTTATCTTCAAGGCTCAAGAATATTTAGACCTATCTTGAAGCTCTCTCAAAGCAAAGATTTTTGTTTTTGGGAAAGAAAGCACTAACTAAACGAAAATCTCTCCCAAAAACTGCTTGAGACTCTATTTTGTCTAAAGTTCTAAACCTTTCGTCTAAAAAACGTGCCTTAGGCATCTAGCTTAGCAACTACACAGAACTTACTGTAGTAGGTATATTTGTAGATTAGTTTTAAAGTCTGTACTCTGTACGTAGCATAAGCACCACGTAAAACCTTTCACCACACTGTTTCACCAAGTTAAACCTCCGTTACGTCGCGTAGTTTCCAGACCACGTCAGACTACGTGGACGATGTCCTGAGAGAGTCTCGTCTGCATCGCCATGAGTACAATGAGAAGTTGCGACAGAAGATGAAGAAATACTTCGACGAGGAATGCAATGTGTTCACTTCTGATGACCCTGGCCTGACGAGGCTGGAGGAAGCCTTGCTTGATCTTGATTATAAGGTAGTATAGGGGAACTTAGGGACGAAGGATGGTAGGACTTAAGAAAACCTGTCATCTAAATAAATGAATATTCTTGGACATATGACACAACGCTCTGTAGCCCCAACTTGGACGAATTAGTCCCAAACAATGCAAAGCTTGTACTATGGGAACTAGATTGCCGATGGAATACTTAAATACCTACCTATACGACGTCCTCGTTGCATAGTTTTTTGAATGTTTTCATGCCTGAAACCAAAACATGTGATATAATTAACTGTGATTGCAATTACAAAATGGCGAAGTCTTGCAAAATGTCAATGCTGGTTTGTAGATAGATAGAAACAACACAATGATAAATCATAAATCATAAATGATATTATTGTTATGTACTTAGTATAAATGGAAATAATAGAAATGACTTACGTTTCCGATTTCAATAACGGATACACCACACTTGTAACTTTTTTTTTGTTTCAGACATTATACCCATATTACTATGATACTACCAGTCTACTGTGAAACACCACATCTTTAGAAGCTTCTCATCAGAATTTCAAGCTTCGTATAGATTTTTCCACGTCATCAACTATACATAAGCAATTCACTGGCTAGTTTGTCACGATTTTTATAATGTTCCTAATCTTAAGGTTGTAATTCGTTGTAAAGTTTGTACGAACAAGGTCCGTATTGGCAATTTTGCTGATATTACAAAACAAAAAAATCTAAAGTTTTACCTATATTATTTGAAATAATCTTGCTATTCAGAATAAATACATAGCTACCTACTACCTATCTACCTACTAACAGTAATAATGTAAATTATATTACATCTGCCAAAATGGACCTAATAAAAAAGACGGCCTTGAAAATTGTAGCATATAATTCACTTTTGTCGTGTATGTAATTTGTCATTAAATGAATGATAGTTACTATTAATAATGTTTGTGAATATAGGAATCGAAATAAAAATTCAGTGAGTTCGTGTAAAATGTACTTTTAATGGGAATGATTTCCAACATTTACAACAATGGCTCATCACCAGACATGGCAACACATTTACATAACAGAGAATCATGTTCATTGTTCAGTCAACGAATATTTTTTTCGAGCAAGAATAAGATAGGTCGTAGGTACCTCACAACGAAGGAGTAATAATATGAGAAAATACAGATTTTAAAAGAAGTAAAAAATATTTATTCTGAAAATAATAAACTCTATTTTGAAATAATTATTCATGTTATGTAGGTACTTTTAGAAAAGCCACCATTTCACGTTTGCAGTAACAAAAA
Source organism: Eulithis prunata (assembly GCA_918843925.1). NCBI lineage: Eukaryota > Metazoa > Arthropoda > Insecta > Lepidoptera > Geometridae > Eulithis > Eulithis prunata. The sequence goes on along the minus strand of OU974018.1, from coordinate 8,531,848 downwards.
TGCTTCCAGAGCCCTGTATGCCTTGCTTATGTGTTGTCAAACATAAGAGCGCAACGGCCTACAGGCATGACGTATAAAAGAGAACCGATTTTTTCTACTATCAAGCGAAATGCTCTTCAATAAAAACTCGTCGACTGTACAATCGTAAGACATGAAAATAATATTAAAATAATAATATCGAAACTATACGTAATTATTGCACAAGCGTTTGGAAATCCAATCAGGAAATCATTTTTGAAATACATACAAAGATCACATAGTAATTTCAGTCTGTTATAAATAACATTTTCTTTGTACAGGTAACATCAAAATAATAATAATAATACTTTTTTTATACAGATTCTTTGAAATTGCTCAATAAAATTTTGATCATCATTTAGTATGGTTTAATATTTACCATAAAAAAACAGAAATCAAGTATTTTTCACTGGCTGTTGATAAACCTTTGATTAAAAAAAATAAGAGCAAAGATACTATGATAAACGAACTTCTTTTCGAACTAGTAATAGTTTGCCTATTTTTTTTCCAATAATAAAATATACTAATACAATGACATGTCCAAGTAAACTGTGAACCAAATACGATAAATAAAAGTAATATAATATATATTATGTACCGATAAGTAAATAATGAATTAATTCGAATTGTACAAATATGGCAAAATTCAAGAACACTTTAACTAGATACTGCTAATTTTAAGGCAAAGGCACCTAACTTAATATATAAGTTCACACCTCGAGAAAGTTTATTAACTTAGGTTTAAACTAAGATCTATATAAAGTTGTGCATAAGATTGCATTAACATAAAGTGGGACAGAATAACACGTACTTTCAGATCCAACTGAAAATCAATCAATTTGTTAATGGATACTTAAAAAAAAAAAAATTCATTGTTTTTCTTTTTCATTTTAACCATTTAAACCTATACAAAGAAATAACATAATTATCAGGACTAAAGAAGAAAACGTAACGCTTTTTTAAAAATATTAACGTGATTTTAATTTTTATTTAAAAAGTTTTTAACGCAAATCTATCGAGACTCTGTATTTCTGTTTTGTGATAATTTTGCGTATCAAATACAATGTTTTTTTTAACGATAATTGAGATTTGTTGTTCGTAAATTGAGAAGCAGATCAAGCCTTATTTATATTAATATTACGTCACTTCATTCTTCAGATATATGTTTAATTAACAGGTAGTCATTTAAACCTACAAGGCAGTCGCACGTTTTTTAGAGTTGGCAATCGATCTACCATCGATTGTTTTTTTTTTTTTTTTTTTTTTCTGTGGGTATTCATAACTTTCCTATCGTCTGACGAAGTGCCTAACATTCATTATTTTTACGTGCGAGGCAGCGCGCGGACGTCTCACTTGCTACCAAGAAACATTATATTATAAACAAAGTTTTTTTTTCAAAAGTTTTTAAAATGCCCAAAAGAAGTTACGCCGAAAAGATGGAACGTTACAACTATAAAATAAGAAGACTTGAAGATAAGGAAATGAAGCGACGTAAGCGAATTATCGATTCGTCGGATTCACTGGAAGAAAATTCAGGTTAGTAAAGTGTTTCTAAAGTGCTTTACAAAGTGTTGTGTTTTTTGTCTGTCATAATAGTAGTTGATTTTAACCTGGAGGTTGTCCGAGGGGCAACACGATGGCAAAATTATTGTTCTATGCTTAGAGGATTACCATGGGTAATCACAAAGCAATAATATGAACGAAAAAACAACTACTTCGGCTGACTATAATTATTATAATAACTAAAAACTAAAGGTTGACCGCGGGTCAACACGATGTTTTTATTTTTATGCTTAGATATTAACCGTGAGTTATTACAAAAGCAATCCTTATAAATACACCTGGGGGTTGATCGAGGATCAACACGATGGTACTAACCATATGCTTAAAGGCTAACCGTGGGTTATTCTAAAGCAATATTCATCTAACTAAGGAATCGAACAATAAATTATAATTATAAAGTTATGCTTATAAAAGCCAGCTTTAGTATAAAAGACATATTTTTTTTCACAACTACCCTCGAAATATTTTTTCTTCGGAAAAATAGTTTACTAGCTAAATTCTTGACTGCTTGGTAACGCATCTCGTAAATCTCGTTTTACTTTTAGACAACGAGTCGCAAGCAGCTGTTGATGAGCCGATGCCCTTGGAATGTGCGATAGAAAACAGTCTCGATAGTCTGGCACCAGAGCAGGCACCAGTAGAAGGCTCACAAGAATTAACACCACTTCCCGATCTTGATCCGGATATACTATCAGCTCTTGGAGAAGTTGCTGAAGACACGCCTAAATTCGGTGAAAAAATTCATGATAATTTATCAAAACTCTGGCTTCCCATACTCCGAAAGGGGATAGAAAAAGAAGCCAAAGATAAGCTGATGAAGCAGTATCAGATACCAGAAAATTGCACCCTTCTGCAAGCGCCAAAGCTCAACCCTGAAATAGCTGCTACGATTTCAGATACCACCAGAAACAAAGATAAAAGAGTTGAGAGCGCTCAGCAACAGCTAGGCCTCGGCATCACCGCTCTCAACAAGGGGTTGTCGCTGCTCCTTGAGAATGGCACAGAGAGGGTAAAAGCAATTAAGTTTCTCAGTGACAGTAGTCGACTCTTATGCGATCTTCACCATGTTGAAACCGAAGTTCGGAAAAAGTTTATGACACCTGGTCTGGACAAGGCTTTCTTAAACTTGATCCAAGATGTAGATAGGGATGACACCCTATTCGGACAAAAACTTTCTGAGAAGATTAAGGTGTCGAAAGTTATTGAAAAGCAGGGCTTGCAAATAAAGAAGCCGGCTCCAGTAAAGACACCAGCGTCTTCTGCCCAACCGTCAACTAGTAGACCTCGGTCTCAGGTAAACTGGTCGGGCCCCTCCCGCTACACTTCGAACAGGGGGGGGCGGGGCGGTTACAAGAGGACAGGTCCAGCCGGCCGCAAAGCTTTCCAAGCATCGACGACGAAGCAATCGTCGCCATCGCAGCCTCAACAGAACCAGAACAAGTCACGTGCTCCGGCCCAACAACGCTAGAGGTACATGCTGGCCGTATACATTTCTTTTATGATTGTTGGCTTAAAATAACTGAAAATCAGTCAGTTCTTAACTGGATTAAGAAGGGATACTCTATACCATTCTGCAGTAGAGTAATGCAACATCACGTCCCTTCTAATACATTAACATGTCATGAGGAAGCCGATATGGTAGTAGCAATTTCTAAGCTAATAAGTTTAGGCGTAGTGTCAGTTTGCGAACGCGCAGAAGGAGACTTTATATCTAGCATATTTTTAACTCCTAAACCCAATGGTGGAAAGCGCTTTATCTTAAATTTAAAACCACTCAACAAATTCATTGAAAAGTCTCATTTTAAAATGGAAGACCATAGGGTTGCTACAAAATTGATACCAAAAGACGGCTATCTGGCCACCATAGACCTCAAAGAAGCTTATTTTTCGGTACCAGTCTGTAAGACACATAGGAAATACTTACGATTTGTTTTTAACAATACTGTCTATGAATTTAATGCTGTTCCATATGGCCTATGTGCAGCACCAAGAATTTTTACAAAAATTATGAAGGAGGTTATAAACTACCTGAGGCAGAGAGGTTACAAATCGGTGATTTACTTGGATGACATTTTATGTATCGGTGACACCTTCACCGAATGCCATACAAATGTAACTAAAACTATAGAGCTATTACAATGTCTAGGTTTTGTAGTTAATTTTGATAAGAGCGTATTAACACCCAAACATTCTTGCAAGTTTTTAGGGTTTATCCTTAATTCTGCCGATTTGTCTCTGTCTCTGCCATCTGACAAAAGACTTAATATTGCAAAATTAGTCAAAAAGTTTTCAAAACTACCCCATTGCACCATAAGGGAACTTTCACAACTTATTGGAATACTAGTAGCAGCCTGTCCAGCAATAAAGTACGGCTGGCTGTATACTAAGGAACTGGAACGTGAAAAATATTTGGCCCTTCAAACATTTAAAAATTTTGAAGCTAAAATTAAGTTATCTTCTGTAATTTTACCTGATTTGCTTTGGTGGAATCAGAACATTCTTTTATCGTCAAATTCCATGAGACCGGATGAGCAATTTTCCCTTGAAGTGTTTACAGATGCTTCTAGAACTGGTTGGGGGGCATACTGTAACAGCAAACGCGTGAATGGCGGCTGGAAAGATGTGGAACTCTCTTTCCACATTAACTACTTAGAGCTCCTCGCTGTATTTATGGGGTTAAAATGTTTCGCCTCTGAGGCTACTAATTGTGCTATTCTACTGCGTATTGATAACACCACAGCAATCAGTTATATTAACCGCATGGGCGGAATCCAATTCCCACACCTCCATGGCTTGGCTAAAGCCATTTGGCAGTGGTGCGAGAAGCGAAACATATGGCTTTTTGCATCATATATAAATACAAAAGATAATGTCGAAGCGGATGAAGAATCTCGCAAGATAAATGTTGACACAGAATGGGAACTATCAAACCGGGCTTTCCAAATGATAGTTCACAAACTTGGCCAACCAAACATAGATCTTTTCGCTTCTCGCACCAATGCGAAATGTGAAACATACGTGTCTTGGAAACAAGACCCGGATGCCTTAACTGTAGATGCGTTTACGATAAACTGGCGTTCTCACCTATTTTACGCATTTCCACCTTTCTCACTTATCCTTAAATGCATTAGGAAAATTATAAGTGACAAAGCTACCGGCATATTGGTTTTTCCTTATTGGACGGGACAGCCTTGGTTCCCATTACTAAAGAATTTAATAATTTCAGAAATCATATATTTTAATCCTAACAAAGACCTCTTGCGTTCTCATTACAGATCGCAACACCCACTGTACAGGAGTCTTACCCTGGGAGCCGCGATGCTCTCCGGGTTGCGTTCACTCGACGAAACATCCCTTCAATAGCATTAGATCTTATGTTATCTTCCGTCTCAAGTAGTACCCTCAAGCAGTACAATACCTCATACAAACTCTGGTGGCAATTTTGTAATACCAACCACATCAACATCTTTGATCCCCAATTGGCTGACATTTTGACGTTTCTAACAGAACAGTTTAATAGAGGAGGATCTTACGGAACGATTAACTCGCACCGATCAGCCCTGTCCTTGCTTTTAGGTGGTAATATAGGATCTGATGATAGTATCAAACGCCTACTCAAAGGAATTTTTAAACAAAAACCTTGCATTCCCAAGTACATAGGTACTTGGAACCCCCAGATAGTGCTCAACTATGTTGCCAATTGGTTTCCTAATAAAAGTGTGAGTTTAGATAAAATTACCAAAAAAGTCTGTGTTTTACTGGCAATTTGTACTGCCCATAGAGTCCAAACTCTATCGCTTATTAAAGTGTCAAATATAATTAAAGGTACAGACTCAATACAGATCCCAATCTCTGACATCATTAAAACTTCAGGGGTTGGCAGGGACCAACCGGTGTTAATTTTACCCTATTTCAAAGAAAACCCTGCAATATGCCCAGCCACAGCCGTAGAGGATTATTTATTTATGACATCCAGCCTAAGACCAGACAATATAGACCACCTTTTAATCACCTACAAAAAACCTCATAAAAAAGCTTCTTCTCAATCCATTAGTAGGTGGATAAAACAAACTCTCGCGGAAAGCGGCGTAGATGTGGGTGTGTTCAGTGCTCATAGCACCCGACATGCTTCCACATCTGCGGCAGCCTCTGCTGGAGTATCTATTGATACGATTAGGAAGATGGCTGGCTGGTCCAGTTCGTCTCAAACCTTTGCAAGGTTTTATAATCGACCTGTATTAAATGAAGCAATGTATGCTAGATCAGTTTGCTCATTACCTAATGAGCATCCAAAATGATTTAGAATGATTTATTATCAGTATCTAGTTAATAAATAGATAGCAATTGATTGAATTTATATTGTGATTTATTTCATAAGTACAAATATTATGATAAAATGATTTAAAAATGTTATGGAAATTAAAAAATATATATTGATTTCATAAAACATCTTTTATATTGATATAAAAGTTCATACTTACTCTAAACATCTACCTGTTAATTAAACATATATCTGAAGAATGAAGTGACGTAATATTAATAGATGATCAAACGAACTTCTAAGTGAAGTTCGATCACTATTATATGAGTCACTTCATTCGAAGATATAAAATCACCCTCCCAATAATCAAAACCCATAACCCTCTTATATTTTTAAAATTTCCTCTCTGAATGAATGAATGTTAGGCACTTCGTCAGACGATAGGAAAGTTATGAATACCCACAGAAAAAAAAAAAAAAAAAAAAAAACAATCGATGGTAGATCGATTGCCAACTCTAAAAAACGTGCGACTGCCTTGTAGGTTTAAATGACTACCTGTTAATTAAACATATATCTTCGAATGAAGTGACTCATATAATAGTGATCGAACTTCACTTAGAAGTTCGTTTGATCATCTATTCCTAGCGTTTCCTTACAAAAGTCATTTCATGTTCGCTCCAGTCTTGACTCTCAGCGTAGGTCTACTCGCTACCGTATATATTCTACGCTAGCGTTCAACTAAACAACCGGCTAAACTAGACTACATTTCGATAAGCTAGCTAGATTTTTAGTTAAGACGACCTACTTAGACGTATTGTCACTGTCCAAAACATAATAGAAAATCGAAGAATGCATCAATTTTCTGCTGTTTCGAGATGAACTTTGTCCATGACTTTCAGATGTTAACATTCTTTTTGCTCGTTAATATTTGATAAAAAAAAAGATTCGATGTACATAGAATAGCAATATTAGTTTAGCTAAGAGGCTACAAGCCAACCACAACCGATGTGACATACCTACCTAATGAACTTCAACTATAAGCCATTTGGTTTCTAACTAAACCTTACTTTACTTTGGTAGACCATTTTATTATACATAGCTTGGAAATCATTACCCAAGGACGGGCTTGTACCTAATGCATGCACGCAACAGGCACTATCGAGCTAATTTTTACAAGAACATAATTTTTTTACTAGAAAAATCTTGGCATTTACAAAACTGACCCTTACTCAATGAAATCGTAAATATGTATTTGAAAAAATGCAATTCTCGAAATAAAAATGAAAATACTTTAACGGTTTCAGCTCGATAGGGCCTATTAGTTTAACTTACATTATGTGATTATGTGCGATACTTCGTTACAATACATAATACTTCAGCTCGAATACAAAAATAATTGTTTATTTTATAAGGAAGAACAATAGAAGACGAAATTGGTGCTGACACACGTGACTATGGCCGTTATTTCGAATTTAAAATAACTAAATATTATTTTATCAATAAAATGTAAACTATAATTGGGTCAGAAGGAGTGAGATTTTTTATTATTATTACGAGAAATAAATAAAATTATATTATTTTTATCAAAACATTATTGAAATAAAATTAAGAATTACCTAAGTAGGTAATATAGCACAGAATTTTAAATTTCTTGATTATTATAATAAATGAATATTCTTGAACATTACACACAACGCCCTCTAGTCCCAAACTAAGCAGAACTTGTACTATGGGAACTAGATTGCTAATACAATACTTTTTTTTTTTGTAAATACTTACATAATACATAGTAACACCCAGACACAGAACAAACATCTATGTTTACCACACACAAATGCTAGTTCTTGGTGGCGATCGAACCCACAACCCAAAGCACGGAAGGCAGAGCTACTACCGACTGAGCCATGACGCCTGTCAAATAATATGTATAGCAACTTTGATATACTCCCAGTGATTATTTATTTTGTAGACGATAAATTATAATATTAACAATAAGAAATCACAGCCATAGTCTTAAAATAGAAGGTGAAAAGTTAAAGCACGATACACGACAGTAAATACAAATTGGTAAATAAGTAATTGACACGTTAGCACGTACGTAGATCGTCGCAAGATGGACAGATTTAAGAATTGCCAATAGGTACATACGAGTACGTCTTACACAACTAGATATATCCGTTACATACCATATATTATCGAAATTCAGCAACTGAATGCCACCTCTTTCTTTCTATCATCGTTCACGCATCAAATTGACCGTATTTCGATAATATGTCAGCAGCATAGAAGTTTTAAAGCACAACACTGAGTAGGAATATAGAATGATGCATTTTCAACACACTACATAGATTCTGATAGTTAAGATAGTGAGAACACAGTAAGGCAATGAGAAGGAAATATAGACAGTCTTGCATGTATACCTTTAATATTTCTTTATATAATCTTGTATTAAATGTCGAATTTTTAATAACCTTATCAAATCCGTGCATTTAATGTGAGTACTTGGATAATTTTTTTAAGGTGCATTATAAAAAAATAATTGTAAGTATCTATTATAAAGTAGTTTGTAAAATAAATAAAATGTAATATATAAATATAAACGTAACAGTTATAATATGAAACAAATTCCTTTAAACATAGTTAATGATATTATGAAAATCCAGATACACATGCAAGTTCTAAAGAATGAAGAAGAAAGATATTATAATGTAGATATAATATAGATTTATAGTTATATCTTTATATTCTGTTTATATTAATTCCTAAGGCGCGCCTGATATGCATTCACTTCGTTTTACAAAAATAAACCACTTTACTTCCACATACAACTTCTATTAACACATTTAGTTCGTCGTAATCAACCCTCGAGTTTTATGATAAAAATATAACTTTATATTAAAATCACGACGTATACCTCATTGCCTTTCGTGTCGTGGATCTTTTTAATATGTATTAAATAACATGTTATCTACAATATTGTCATTATTTTAACAAGTGAACGATGTATCCTTACTAAGCTGTGTCGTTACTTTAAGCTTTTATTTAGCGAACAGCTAATGAATATGAACTTCTTTTCAAAGCTTACTATTTTTAATTCTATATAGCTACGTACCAATAGTATGTATAATTATAATCCATGGCGCCAGTCTCCATACGATACTATATTAAAATATGTACAATGCACGTTATTTAATAAAAAATAATAAGAAATACATTTAGAAATCACAATACATTGAAATAAACTTTAATTTCTGAATTTTCATTGACATTAGTTTTAAAGAGATCATGTTTTATAAAAATATATAGTCGCGAAAGGATATATAATTAAAATATAAGATTATCCTACAACTAGCAACATTAACAATTTCTTTGAACGGTAAGCAATACGTCATCTAAAAATTGAGTAGGTACTTACATCAGTTTTAGGGGTTGCCAGTAGGAGAATAAAAAGCATAGTGTTACGCCAAAAATGTTTATAAAATATGTATCAAAAGTAAATGCAAGCATTCAGTTCGTATAAAAATGAGATAAAACTCGCAAAAAACTACATAAATATAATTTGTTTTTTAGTATGGCAACCACCACTAGGACTAACACGAACGCTTATAAAACTAGAAATGATTCTCTCTCGGTTTTAGGAATAAGCCTAACTATTTACAAATTGATTTCTCAAAGACTTGACTAAACTTAAAATAAAATACAAACGAAAAATGCATAACAAAACTTCGCACTGACCTCAAAATATTTAATATACCTACTTTACTGCAATACAAGTCAATTATTTGAGAAAACCAATTTGCTAAGCACAATTTCGTGCGTCCGCAATCAAGCATCTGCTGAAAACCACTAGAATACTGTACCACCCGATTCATTTTCGATGTTGATATGTCCATACCATAACCCCTTACAATAGTATCAATCAGATTTGTTAGCATATATTTTGAATGAAATTTAGGCGTCAATAGTCCGTTATTTTTCGAATCTAGTAACACCATTTCACAGTTTCCCAGTAAGCAACACGAAGCTCAATGTTGCTGTGAGTTTTTAACATGGATTCAACCTCAACATGACATGAGACACAAAGCAACAGCGCTAGAGAACATTGATATCTATAATCATCTCATAGGTGACAGTGAATGACTGATACAAATCCAATACCACCCACCACCAAAATTTTACACTAGACTCCCACAAAATAATTAAAAACAAATCATTGGACAAATCAGCATGACACATTTGAAAGTTATGCCCGTATGCTGATAAAGAAATCGTTACTCAAGCAAAGATTTAAGTAGAGATTTTTTATAAAAATATCAATGCTTGAGTCCGGATCAGTGCTTGAGCAGTCAATCAGCATACAGCATACACCTTAGTGACAGATCAAACAAACCTATGCAAGCGTACAATGGCTATCTTTTGCACATTTTGTCTTTTGGGACATCCCCAAAACAAGTTCACAACCATAGACTGAACTGTTGCAGACAAGAATGTTGCCTTAAGGTGGGATTCCACCAAAATTGTGTGCAGCACATTTGTTTACTCGCATGAGTCCACCAAGAGAAACATTTGTGTGTGGCGCGCAGTGCCGAAAACTGGTGGAATCCTACACGCTTGCTACGTTCATATTCAGTTCTGTACCAGCTGGTACCAGTCATGACAACATGGCTCAAGTTCTGTGGCGAGTGCTTGAAAATGTCCTTCAAATGTAAATTTCACAGTCAGTCAAATAACCGCCACCTATGGCTGGAGATCATGACGTCAGTCCCGAATCGGTGCGGTACAGTATTCTAAGGCTCAGTATGGACGAAAATCAGACCTTCCTAGGCTTCCCAGGACCCGGGCATTCCGTCGACTTGATGATTGATGTGGCGAAGTTCTGAGGCCGCGGCCTTATAGGGTCCATCTCCATAAAGCCAGGGTTCAGGATAATGTTAGGCACTAGTTCCATCGCGTCGGGATCCTCAATTAATTCTACAGGTTAGTCATACGTACCATGTGTGTGTGTATGTTTGTTAGTGTGCGTCCCCGCAGTCCAAGCGTGCGATCCAAGCGAGTGCGATAGAGGGGAAAGAAGAAAAAAATATGAATATAAAAGTTAGCATGTACTTGCGTAATGTAGGTAGTAGATAAAATCATGCGAATGTAAAGAAATACGCTGAGACCATTACCAAAACTCTCAATACTCTACTAAATTAATTTCGAATCCATAATTTAGATTTTGATAATGGTCCTATGCGTGTACGTTTTATCCAATTTAATAAATAAGAAAATAGAAAATTTTTACTGTTTTCGTACAGTATTAAAAACTATTCGTTTTATATTCTAAATCTAACTAAACTAAATGTAGCAGCAAAATACTTTTCAATTTTTATTATTGTAAAATGTTATACTAAGCACTACTAAATCCAACCTTATACGTGTTTTTATATCTATTTTCGTTTATCTCAATTTAATTAAATGATTATAAATTTCTAAAAATGACTACATAAGGTGAAATTAATATACGAAATATAGAAGTCAATTATTCAAATCTGTATCACCTTATTCAATTTAATTCCTATTATTCTGTCCCATTTTATATTCTCTCTTTAAATATCTAATTGTGCTTATAATTTAAAAGTAGTGCATTTGATGCGTAGTTCATTATTGCGGCCTAAGAGATTATAGTGGTCCTATAGTAAGTATAGATGTGGTCCGAAGAATATCACAAGAAAATTGTATTATTTACAGCATTGCATATATTTTAAAAAGTCTACAGTAAAGTTAGGTTTCAATGCAAAACGAGTGTACGCGAATATGTTTTCGAATTCTCAAAGATCAATATAATATTGCGTACAAGATTTACGCGAAAGATTTTTTTTCATCTTCAAATTTATGAAAAAAAAAAAAAAAAAATTTATTTTATTACATTGAAACCAAACCATAGCCTCTATATAATAATGCTTTTAGTATTTTTTGGCAAGAGAAACTAGTATTAAAGTATTTATAGCTAATTTTATTATTTCATAATTGCCTAATTTAATTCTATATTGCGTTGTCCTACTTCCCTAGCTTGCAAAATTTGCACATATCTAAACTAGTTATTTAGTATTATTGTTTTCATTTCTATTAAGCGTAAATATAATTAATTACTGTTAGTATTTTTTTATTTATTATGATTTTATTAAAAAATCTTGTTGCAACGTCAGAGAACCTAATAATATTGTTCTATATGCGTGAAGTATCACATTAATATGTTGAATAGTACATTGGTATTGATAATAAGTTATTGGATGACTTAAAGATTTCAGAAATCTAGCCTATTATTAGGATTGTTAGGTACCCCTATATTAAATCTATGAATTGAATATATTGCTTTTCAAGATATATTCAATAATGAATTGCTTTTCAAGATTGAAACTATAGTATCTATTGTTATAATTGACACCTTGTAGATTTTTTGTTTTGGTCCGTAAATCTATATTTTTAGTTGAGAAATGTCCAAATTAATACGATCACAAAATCAACGAGTTAGTTTTTTTATTTGCCAAATTTTTACGTTCACGTTCTAAAGCCCTCATCTCGGTAGTTATTATTTTCTAGCCTCAAATATTATCATAATTATGTTGGCATTAATTATACCTAATGTTTCCGTGCTTCGGAGGGCACGTTAAACGGTCGGTCGCGGCTCTAGCAGTCGTTAAACCACGATGGAGGCCTTAAGGCGGCCTAAAAACTCCGTTACCAAAGTTGGCTACTAGCTCGTACCAGCTTGCTGGCTATATTATGTTTATAATTTTAGCAGGTTAGTAGGACATTTCTCAACCATTCTGTTATTCATAGACTGATTAGGATTAATACTTAGCCTTAGTAGGATAGCATTATTGCAAGAGGTAACTATAAGGCGAGATTCCATACTTAATTATTTGGTTTACATTATAATAACCCTAATATTAATTGCTTAGCACCAATCGCGTAGCAGAATTCATATTACTAATAAATATCTTTTTGTATTTTCAATCACGTGTTTTATATAAAAACTAATAAGTTATATTTAAAAATTTGGTAATATTAGCAATTCATCATTGGCACTATAAGGTAAGTAATTTAAAATTACAAACTACAACCACCAAAATTATTTACAAAAGTAATATAATCGTGCTTATTATTTAGTTGTAAATAGTGAATAATAGATTATATTTCTACAAAAAATGGAAGTCTTTCAAAGTAATGCAAGCTTGTAAATATTGCTATCGAATTTTAAAGAAATTTCTAGGTTTTATAGAACCCTAAATCACCTACAAATATTTCTAAAAAGCTTATTTATCGAATTAATTTGAATAATATTCTTGTATTATAATATCAATAAAGCGACACGTTTGTCTATGCTTTGAAAACAATGTTTTCAGCGCATTTATCCTGAAACTTCATGAACTCCACTTTGATATTTCACCATACACTCGTAGGAACTATCGTGTAGCTAAATTAGAAAACATCAGGATCCTACCTAACACACCAACCGTGGACAGGTTTTTCTACACTACTACCATAATTACGGACAATTTTATTGCTGCCAGCAGACTTATTGACACAGTCTCGCTCGACGATGCCGCCCTAAAAATGTGTTAAAACATCTCCACGTCCATGATCCAAATACCCTCTTAAGTTATGGAAACCTCAGAACAGATCAGCTAAATTTGGCACTACTGATACTGAAGACAAGGGTACCTACGGACAGCACCGCGGGAAAACTTGCAAGGAAGTGAAATCAGAAATATTGCCGTTTCGGTTTCAAAAGCGAAATTCTATAGGGCTGGTACCGGTAGTGCCATAAAAGAGATTTGTCAGCAACGGATTAACAACCACACGAGATTCGATCGCTTCGATGTCCGCCAAACTCCTAAAATCTCTGTCAACTGGACGTAATAGAAATCTACTTTATTAGTTAAATCAACCGTGGCTAGTACCAGCACTACTGACAAAGCTAAAATGCCAGAAGGCGAGCAAGCTCAAAATAACGCTTTCAAGCCCCATCTGACACTGGTAGCAAGTCTCAGTAGTGCCATAGGAAGTAAAGCCTCGGTAATGGTTGATGCTATATGGGCGGCTCACCGCTTCGTCGCCATTCGCGGCAGAGAGTGGCGCAAGTCCCCGCAGCGAGGATAACCAGGGCTCCCATCACCACGCAAACTGCAGCCAGCCACGCGCGAGTGTCGAAAGTTTCAGCACCAGATAGGAAGTGCTTGTATAGCTCTGGAAGATAATATGTTAGAATTAGTACCTGAAAATATGTCTGTGTAATTTCTGAACAGTCTTTTATGTGGTGAACCGTATCGAAAGTTCGAAACTCAAAGTTTCTCGCGTTTCTGCGCACTGTACGTATCAATCGGATCAGGATTTTATAATTTTTTTAACATGTCTTAAGTCGGCAAGACTACAGTTCAAGTACTTTTCCTTAAAGTGGACAATATTTTTAGAGATTAAAGAAGGAAACCCTCAAAAACTATACAATAAGAGGTACTTTTTATTTCTTACTCTTTGGGCAAACATTTTATTTCTTGCATGATCTGGAAGTGGCCAATGTTCTAAAACTCCAATACAATTAGGAATTGATAGGCAATCTAAAAATCAGAAGGGACATTGTTAATAAGACAGGAAACTAGTAGAAAATACAGAAAAATACATGATCAGACCTGCATCTTGATCGCTGTAGAGCGTAGTAGCGAGCACCTCCACCGGTGGCCCCGGTCCGAGCACATTGGTGGCCCACGCGCGGAACCAATACGAAGCGTTCGGGTCTAGGTGGTACACGTCGATTTGACGCTGGAAACATCCACATTTGTACCATACATTGAGATATCTACAACTGTCTTATAAGATAGTAGCTAGAACTGAACTGGTGATGGACATTAGACACTCTAAAAGGCTTCCGTTTCCTGACTTAAACACAGGAACCCAAGCTCTCCTACGCATGAGAGCTCTCTCGTGGTTGGACATTAACAGGTCAACGATTATTATGATTGGTAAGCTTACAACGAGGGATTTCGTTCACCTTTGGTAAATTGGAGTTAAAGGACACCTTTGGTAATGTCTGTTCAAGCTCTGGGTTACATAAAAAAATACACAAGGGATAGTTTGTAGAATGTCAGATTCCTAATTTTAGACGGAGATGAAAATACTAGTTCCTCTGAGTACATAGTGAACTAACAACGGTCGAAATTCTAAAAATAAAACTACCTATGATAGAGTTTCGTACTGAACAATTGACGTCCTCCTCAAGCGGCAAATCTTTCACAATTGGCAATTGCCGGACGAGTGGGGTTCAGGAAATTAAAGGATGCTATGCGTCTTCGGTTGCCGGTAGCCGCTTGCAGTTATGATTTTACTAAGACATGGATTTATGTTCATAAAACTGCGCTACAATTTGACGAGGAAGGTATAGTGGTCACAATCAATCTTCGTTTCTCCGAACTTAGCCGCAGGTAGCTGCAGACCCTATTCTTGGCTTGGATTGAAGGAAACTAAGGACGGCAGTGACTTATATACCTGCTGAAGCATTTTGAAAGTGAGAAGCACAGTCAATGTACTAAGTCAATCAGTGAGCCAATCGTAAAACCGCCTACAAACATCTCATTAAGATCAGTTGAATGGCGTTGCTGGCAAGAAAAATCTTCAACACGGCGAAATTTGGCCTCAAACTATCTATCTATAGATGCGAAAACGTTCAGGTTGGACTGTTATAATCACTGACTTTGGTTGAATGAACTAAATGTCTACTTAACATTAACTGCATATGTAACTTACCGAGTTTGGACTAATATGATTAGGACTGATAGGGCGCCACGGCTCCAATGAGCCGTTGACCGGTGCCGCAGACCGGTACTGCGCCGTGAAGTCAATGATTGGATGCCCTCCATCACCCGCAACGTTCCATAGGATCAGCGCAAGGATTGTGGATGCGTGGACGGTCACGTTTACCAGTGGTGGCGGCTCCGCTGTGGAAAGAACCGGTTGCAACCTGTTGAGCTAAATTTTCTTTGGCTGTTGTGTGCCTTCAGTTAGTTACAGACAGATGACAAGCGAACGGAAGCACGCGAATGCTAACTTATATTTTGTTTGGCTGTTGTGTGCCTTTAGTTACTTACAGATGACTTGCGAGTGGAAGCACGTGAATGCTAAGTTGGACTTTTGCAGGGAAGAAATCTTTACAAAGCTAGTTGTTAGTAATGAGTTACGTCGATGGTTTATAGCCGTCCCCAGTTGTACCTAACCTCAGCTTGCCCTGATAAGATACAGGTCTCAAAATTAGTGGTCGCGTGTGGCATTAAACTACGGGAACTCTATGAGCAAACGATAGTTAGAGAGCATATGCCTTTGCTTGCTTTTAGTCGATTGTGACCCCAGTATCACAACACCATGCTGTTAAAATGTTCAAACTGTAGAACAACTTCGAACCAACTAAGTTGCGACTGCGGTAAGAAAACGGCAGTCCGGGGGTATGTAAATTAGAAAAGTTTACGGCTCGGGCACGAGTATTTCAGCGGAACTGAGTTTTTATGAAGCGGTGGTAAAAATAGGTGTGGTGACTTAGAGCCCGGGCAACGACCTCGCACCTTCGATCGTTTGATTTGTTCTTTCTTAGTCATACTGCTATGAAAAATAGAAGTAAGTCAGAGGAAGAACCTACTAAAGTGCATTGCTTTAGGACTGGTGATGATGATACACCTCATCTTTGATACAAACAGCAAAGAATCCTACAGACCAAACGTTTAAATAATTTTATGCAAATAATATAAACTGTAACACATAAGATATGTACCACTTCAATGCCATTAGTAATTCAGTCAGAGAAATGGGATAACATTTTGTAACTCATATGATATTCATTTCATAATGTACGGGTTAATTAATTAGAGAAACGGGTCGACTGACTTGACACAGACGAATGAGGATATCTGGTAAACTTCATCTATCTTAAAAGTGATTATATAGCTATTTGGCTAAGTACATCACCGTTCACCAACATGTAACAGTAACCGCCTTCCGTTAGAGCATACTGGACATGCATACATTATGCGTCAGAACAGAACCTACCCGAAGACAAAGCCAGGAGGATTTTATTTGCAGACAGAGCTATGATAAACAAGTACTGATTGCAGTAATCAAACGAATAAGGCTGTTTGTTCTGTGGGTACTTGCTTGACGACCAATGGTAATGAGTTCCATTCTTTTACGCTTTTCGTGTATTGTTATCGATATAAAGAAAGGTGGCATGGTATGACGCACGAGGGTGGAAAAGTCCGGAACTAGGTACACCTTTTACTCTATTTAAACATATGGCGAGGGGCACCAGTAAAATTCGTAGGTATAGTATCACACTGATTTCATTGTTTTTTGATTGTTTGTTGTTAAAATAGAAAGATGACAAATGGCGGCGGCGGTGGCGTAGTGATTACTGAGACGCCTACGCCGCTGTCACATCGAAAGCAACATTAGTGGCACGTTTCTGCAAAAAAACCAGCTACTCCGATAATAATAGCTACTTCTAGCTCATTCATGCATCTTTCTGTTTACCTATACCTGTATTATTCGAACCGCATTTCTTTATAAAAACTAGACGCCTTGTTTAAAAACCCTTATAAAGTTGAATAAATCTTAGAGCTCTACGAAGACTGGTCGGTAGACGTGACAAGCTAAATCATGCAGCATAGACTAATATTTTAGACTAGCCGTCGCCCGCGGTGTTGCTCGCGTCCTAGACCCTTTAGGGTGCGAATTTTTAAAATTCCTTTCTTAGTGCACCTCTACCTCTAGGACTTATGGTTTAGGCTGTGCGTTGATTCTCTGTCAGCTTCAAGAGTTTTATATATATTGATGATGATCTTCCATCGCGGAAGATCCCATGAAGGCTAACCTAGCTTAAACCTAAAAGCTACCTTAAAATAGTAGTAGGTATTTTTTTGATAACAAATTGTTACCTATATAAGAAACTATATGCATTTTGTTTGTGAATTTTAAAGAGAAGTAATCGTCTTCTAGAATAAAAAGACACATTGATAATTTCCTTGTCTTTTATGGAATATGGTTTGATTAGTTTGTAGGGGATAAATATAAATGGCAGTTTTCACTAAACAAATACGGTAATTCTGTTCAGATTTTTTTTTATCAGATGCGAAATAAAGCAATCAATCGGAACAAAGTGTCAAAAAATATAATTCAAGAGCACAAAGCAATATTTGGTTAAAATGTAATGGAACTACGCAGCTAAAGCCCCGTTCTATTCGTCCATCAATCTCAATAACACAAGCGTCCAGTTTGACTAGAACTATAAATATAGTTTCCATGTAAAGGGTTCTGAGTGTCTGGCTTCATAAAGTACGGCAGACAGGCAATCGAGCAGAGCTCGTGAATAATGACAGCCATTACGCGGCCTTCACTGGACCGTATTCTGTACTCGTCTTTACGTACCTACACGCGGCTGTGACAATATTGTGCGGAAAAAAAGGACAGTTTCTCTTTTGAGTGTATTCTTCACTTCGCTCAATCAGATACGAGCGGGATTAGGTACTCTGATTGTCAAGTTGACAGCGTGGGCGGCCGTTAGGGCATAAACACGGAGTACTATGAGGATTTGAGGGGATACCTACAGTCTGAATCTCTTCGTGTAGAGATCCATGTAGAAGAATACTAGGAACTGCTCGAAGGTTCTTCCAGGTGGAGAAACGAGCTGACAGCTAAAAGTATTTGTAGAAACCTAATGGACTTGATGTGAACTAGTTCGCTGTAGGTAGAGTAAGATACTTTTGGCCGATCTAAACGTCGGCCAACAGGGGGTGGTCCAAGATTTCGTTCGTTATTGCTTCAGAGTTGGTTCCAAACTTTAAATACAGTAGGTAAAAATATCTTAATAAAGCTTCGCGTGTAATATGGAACCGGTCCAAGTTTTCCACACTCTCACAGGTTCACTTTATCAGACTATTTTTCTGTCGTCGTGTTATTACTGTATTCGGCTCGTATGAATATTATAAATGCGAAAGCGTGTTTGCCTGCTTCTTAGTTTTCCCTGTACCTCAGGCTGAACTGATCTCGATGCCATTTGGGACACTTAGCACTTGTCTTTATCTTATCGCAAACTGCGATGGAAAATGAAATCCTGAGAAAAGGCCAAATCATCCATTTTTGCAAGAGTCGTTTATTTAAACGGTTTTGTTTTTCTAAATGACGTTGCGCGATAATAGCAGCATTATAAACGAATCATCGTAAAGATTATTGTGGGAACTGGCTTTGAGTTTTATTGTGGTAAAGGGCCATCTCCGTTCACCGACTTCTAGTCTTTTCACAGACTTTTCATTCTTTATCGATTTTCAAAGTCGTCAGTCAATTTGCCGTCAGTCTATCGAGTGAAAGGACGCCTCGCTTTCACACCACTAGTGGGAGTAATCTAATGAGGAGGATGGGAACAACCCATCGTCAGTATACATGGTTTAAGGTTAGTCCGTTTTGCATGGTGGACCTGGCCATGACCACTTTAAAATACGTACCTATTGTACGAGCTGTGTCGGAGACCTCGGTTCTTCAGATTTCCTCAGACCTTAGCTTATTGTATTCTGCGCTTAAGGTAATTAGGTTTGTTTAGGGAAATTATTTGAATTACTAACTAAGCGGATTAGAACTGGCTTTTCTAGACGGAATTAAAATGAGAATGATTAAAATGGATTATTCCAGTTTCCATCGACGTGAGCTAAGAGAATTGGGTCAGTCTACATAAATAGAG
The DNA here is from genome assembly GCA_918843925.1 of Eulithis prunata. Taxonomy (NCBI): domain Eukaryota; kingdom Metazoa; phylum Arthropoda; class Insecta; order Lepidoptera; family Geometridae; genus Eulithis; species Eulithis prunata. The sequence continues at coordinate 8,512,253 of OU974018.1, read as the reverse complement.
CATGCCCTAAGAGGTAAGTTCTCAGGTAAGTAAACAAATAATGTAGTAGGTAAGTTCGAGTATTTTCCGTTTACGCATTTCAGTGGACTGGATGAGAACTTCAAAAAATCATAAAACAATTAGAGCCTTAAGCATTTTTCCTCAGCTTCTTTCTCCAAAAAACATTCCGGAGCTAACTGTGGAGAATTGCGAGTGGATGCGGACTTTGAACACTAAAGCTGCGGAAATAGCCAGTAGGTACCTACAGGTATAGGATTGCAGAGTGGGATGTATGATAATCTAAAAAATATTACAACACATTTAAAAGTACCGGACATTTGTTCTTAAGCTGGTACTTACTCCGCACTGTGAGGTTGACTCTGTCGACAAAAGCAGTCTCGTTTTCGACTCCACACTCGTACAGGCCAGCATCGTCTACTCCTATCTGTTTGAGGAGTAGGCTGCCGTCCAACTAGAACAAACAGTACATCATAGAATTGTGCTTACGGCAGTTATCACTAGGCACGCTGTTAAACCGCATAGGATATTTTAAAGCTGAGCTAGTACAATAACTAAAACCCGATTACCGAAAAATACACGCTCTAAAAAGTATGAAACAGGAAAATATCCTCATCCGAAATTGTTATGTGTGTGTTCATAGTGATTTTTAGAGGATAGCCGTGATCATTTGCCACATTGCCCTAAAGCATTAATACCTACTACTATTACAGTGTATTGTTTTACGTACGACCTGACCCGGGCATCCTCTTAAATTTCCATATGACACTACTTAAAGGTACACCCTAGCTGCTTATAGAAATCTTTTAAGTGTACAAGAGCTAAGATTTATCCAAGTAGTTTAAACTTTACCATTTAACACATTAATCTGTGAACTTTTGAGTCCCAAGAGACTCATTCAACCTCTTCTAAACCCCTTGCATGCTCGTACATCTCTTGTTAATTAGTACAAACTTTCATTCCCTAGAAACTGGCGCAATCACAACCCCTTATATTTACTGGTAAAAGTAGGAATAAGAACGAACGAAGAAAATCTCATCTTCTTTATCGGTCTATTGCCAGAACTACTGGTTAAAGGAACATAAGGGTTGTTCTGAACTTTATTCGCCGTATCAAAGATGTAGCAGTCATTTTTTACCACAACGAACTAGCATCACTTGCACATAAATGCCAATTTGCACACATAATAGAGCCGATACATACGTTTAGGCAATATTCGATAACGTGGTCTACGGCCTCGGCACAGCATGTAAAGAAGCATTTATGCAGAAAATGGGATTATCATTACCTGTCTTTACCCCAAGTCATACGTTAACATCTCTTTTTTTTGTTTTTGACTCCTCAACTCTTCATTATCATAATGTTCATGTTTTCGGTCTATCTGTATTTTAAAAAAATTCAAAGTCTTCGTCACATGACTCCTTAAAACAGGATAAAAATACTCGTTTGCAAAATTCAAACCACATATTTTTATTTTAAGCTTTAAAGATTTCCTTGTGTTATGTATCATCATAAGTCGGTTTTCCTCTTTAGATTACTACCATCCGAACTAGTGTTGGCAGTTGGCAGCCTGCTTTCTAACAAATTTCAGTCTCACTGTTGGTTTGGTTTGGGCCTTGAACGGAGGATCGATAGAGAATGGCCCGTGTCTGGTGCCCTGGTAGGTGAGCTATCTACAACAAGGCTTGTATTAGCTCTATTTTTAGGTCCCAAAGTGTTCGAATTCACAAACGACTTGCTTCAAGACATTTGTAAATAACATCAATTTACTGTTTATCAGCTTTGATCATATAATTTTTTTCTTCTCTTAGGTTTTTTATTTATTAACTTTATTTCAATTTCTTTTAACATATTGGTCGATGGTTCGCTGGTAACCCGATTACCAAAACTACAAACGTTCTAACGCTGTAAATGTACTGGATGGTAATTGTTTTTAGGTAGGTAGGTACTAATATTTTGATTGTAGACGTTTGAGTTATTTTGGATGAAACTTCCTTCCGGCTTATTTTATCCAAGAGATTTTAAAGTACAGGAATACTTTCAGGGTCGAGAGGGAAGACAATAGACCCGGCCGAGGGTTCTTCAACCCCTTCAAGTCTTTAAAACGAGAGCCACGTAATGGATCCCAAGCTGGCAGTCGCAAGTAAACTGCAAAAAGGTTAACTAAATTGAAGAGGTCGTGTTTGTGCCATATATTGTGTTTTTGACTAAAAATAAATGTTACTCAGCAACTAATGAATATTTTCGTAGATTAAATTGACGCGTTAGTGACTCAGACAAACTATACCTATGCATCTCCGCGGAAACTCTACGTAAACATTTAATTTTCGTACTGTCTTCATAACGTGGAATCACAAGAAAATTCAAGGAAGAAAAAGCTCTTGACCCTTTTTGTCGGAATCTAAATCGTGATCAACTGTAAAACACATTGTGCGTGTTATTTATTAAGGGCATAACAACAGTCACGACTCACGAAAGCTTTGCGAAGAAATAAGGGTTCTCGAAAAAATCGGCTGTGTGTGGCACATTACCGAATCAACTTATTCCAAGTATTTCAAGCTTTACAAAACGCTGAACGCAGCCCGTCTCGTATACGACTTACCCTCGGCAATTTATATTTTCATGTGAAGATTGCCTTGATAGGAGAGGATTTCTTATGATAAATCTCTGTGTGATATTTTTTGGGAGAGTTATTCAAGTTGATATTATCAAAGTGAATTGAAACGGCTTATTTCGGCCAAGGGTCGTGGAAAATCGATCTGTTTCTATAAAGGCTTGCACTGTTTATGGCGTTTGCGTGGAAGTTTTGGGATTGTTGGGCATCCTTCCAAGAATAAACTTCACCAAAGTTATAACAGTGCACGACTTTGCGGTACCGGTACTTCTACCTTCCTAGATTTAATCTACGATATTTTATTCTAGTCTTGGCTTTAAATCTGGGATAATATTGCGTCAATGTTTTGATAATTAAAGCATTGTTCATAAATGGGAGCACCTGCATGTTGCTTTACTATTATCCAATTTCTCATATCAATATTCTAGTAGGTACTAGTAACACATAAATCTTGCAATGCCCTGTGGGTTAGCCCAGTGTGTAATGTAGGTCACCGTAACATTCAGTTTAATGTTTGTTTGTGGAATCAAAGCGCAGCTTGTGTCAGGTCTCTTTCCGCGGTTTCTGACAATACATTCGCTTCATACTATTTATGAAGATGGAACTGTGAGATTCGTATGCTGAAACAAGTCTGAATCGACTCTCAGCAACTCCTTGACAGATTTGCAATGAAAAGTGTCTACAACTCTATGCTTGAGTTTAAGTTTTTTGGGTATACGAGTGCAAGCGTGTGAGCACGGCCACGTTTCGCGTTGTTTTAAATTGTTGAAACGGGGGTCAGTTCAGGTTTGGTTATAGTATATTGCAATAGCACGATGTTTGATATGAAAAAGTTACATGTTCTCTTAAACCGTGTAGAAAAATATCGTGTGTAACTTGTAGTATAGGTGATAGACGTGTCTACCTAAAGAATCTATGTTGTTGAGATCACAGTCGTGAGTGCATTATATCGTCTGTCTGTACTACTTGTCTGTACTCTTCTATTTGAACTATGCATGAATGAACCGCAAACACAATTCATTGCAGCATTGCAGCCAATCCAATATTGTGAGTGCAGGTCATTGGTTGGCTGTGTCAGTTCCGTAAATAAATACTCGCATCTAACAGTCTAGCTCATGTCATGCTATGTGAAGCGATACACGTGAGTGACTGATCCTTCTCAACTAAGATAGTTTATTGCGGAAAAATATAAGCTGGCAAAATATATCTGGAAAATATAAGTGGAACGAGAGACCGGTAGTCCGAAACTAGAATAACTATGTATGACGTGCGAATTCAATTGCTTCGTACTTTACATTCAGTAAATCATAAATCTAATGAAATTATGTTCAGTAATTTAACTCTGCTATGGCGTTGTATGAAATGTACATGCTTTTAAAAGTAGATCGAGTTCTCTGACGTTTCTTTTCTTTCATAATACTTTTCTTGCAAATACTAACACCTATGGAATGGACATTAGACATGTCTCTTGTGTGTTATTTTAATTATATACGATCTATGTAAATAATTTGCATGTCAATAAAGCATTGTTTTACACAAAGAAGTTTAACACAAATATGGAATACTTTAGTGTAAATGTAAAATGTAACTTAACTATGCTATGGAAACTTCGGTTCGTCAATCGACTTTGTGTAACTATTAGGTACAATGAATCATTTAATTTTTCTAGGTGCCTAATAGTTGGCAAACCGCATACAAAACACGGTGTTGTAGTAAACACGTTATAGCTGGTAGTAAAACCACGTATAAATAAACTATGGCTGTGGTGCAAGCAACGAGAGACTCCTATAAGGTGTTAGCGATATACCCAACCAGCTTCTGAGAGCTGATAGCGTTCTATGGCCAAAAAACTCGTGGTTACTGTTTCACGCGGTCAGTAATTTTGGAGTACATAAAGAAGGTAGAGATAAATTACTCCAAGAACATGTTTATTAGTCTACAGAATCGAGAGCCTTTGGATACATACACTACTACAGTAGAAAGAATAGATGAAAACAAATACAGAGGTGTTCTGTGCCTGCTCAAACAGTTCATTCCATTATGATAACTCCTAGTGAATTTAACGTTGACTATAAACACGATTCACGTACCAGCATTCGATATACTTTACAAAAATATTGATCGGACCGATGAAATCTAATTCAAACTTTGAGCGATCAACCCGTAAGGGGATGTGAGCAAAAGAAAAAGATATGCAGATTTCTTCCCCCTTCAAAATGTAAACAGAACGATGTCAGATTCAGACTAAACGTGTAAATAAATTAAATTGAGTTAAGCTTGTTTTTGTTCAAAGTTTCATATCCAAGTTTTTGTATTTGAAAATAGGTAAACAAGTTTAACATTGTGAGTAATGATAGCCAGACTGTGGCGAGACGGTTTCATGTGGTTTATTATTTTATCGTTTTGAGGTCGAACTGCCTATCCTGGGCGCCAGGACGATCTTACCCGCACGCAAATAGGAATAATATCCAATACCTAGTCAAAATTACTGCGAGAACATAGTGTACCCACTGTGAAAATAGAATACACGAATTCAACGCGATCATTGCCAAAATAATTAAAAATATTGGTCTCGTTTCCAGTTAGAAATACCAGGGTCTCAAGATTGCCTAACGTATTAGTAGAAGTTCAATCGTATAAAGCTTTAAACTAGGTTTAATTATCTGCCAGTGGGGTATTACAGTATGCATTATTCAGTCAAGAGTCCTCATTTGTCTACAACTAAAGCCTATGAATCAGGAACTATCGCCTGAGCATGAGTCATACTAGAAAGGGCGAAGCTCCCCTTTTGATGCCAGACACCAGACGCCCCATATCACGGCACAACTGCAGACAATGGAATAGAAATGAAGTTATACGACAGGAAGGGGAGGTGACGTCATACCCTGATCAAAAAGACGACACTCTCGCTAATGAGTGCGGTTCTGTTTGTCTGTAAAAATTTTGCGGCGAAGCAAAGCTAATAGAGATCCGACTAAAAGCCGCAAATAGAAGAAAATAAATATACCTAACATGCAGCTATGTCGGATAATGAGTAGTTTTTTTCATATTACTGTTTTTCTTCTTTGTAGAGTCAAGGACTTTGATGAGAGGCTACTATAGTTTAGCGACTACTGAAGTCGAAAAAGTGTTAGTTCAAGCGAACCTAAATTTCGTTCCCATCCTAAGCAGAGTTTCTTGAATGAATGAATGATTTATTTGCGTGAAGAGTGGTACATAGTTCTCACGTTAGTAGCAGTGGTACTTTGCAAATCACAAGGACATCAATATTTCGATGAGTACTAGCGGGTTCGTTATAGCAAAACTATCGATTATCCGTCCAAATATTGACCCCGCTAAACGTTGCTTCACCTATTTGACCTGTTCATTAATTTGTCCTGACTCTGCTTATGTAATACGTTATACCAAGGCATTTTTTCATTTGAATACCACAAAAGGCCAGTCTATAATTGTCAATGGTGACTGTAGACAGAAGCACGTTGTCCATAGGTATAATGGCGTGCATTAGCATCCAGTTTTAGCACGCTCATTGTGTCCGATTAGACCGTTCACGTGAATACCATCTGCCATTATGTTCTATGAAGCAATTAGAGCCGCTTCATGAGGTGAATCTAGTTCTAAACACGCAATGGACATATTCTTTTGATAGGTGACAGCTGCTTGTGGTATCAACACTTTCAACTAGATGAAAATGCAAACGAAAACAATTGAGCGATATAAACTGCGAACGACTTGATATACTTGGATGATACACTATTTGTTGTGGAACCAAGTGTTTTTTTAATTCATAGTATTTTATGCCGGCAAAGTCATGCTGAAGGTCACCCGATGCCTATGAATAACATCTCGATCGATAGTTTTGGTAATGATACAACTGCTTCGTCCGATATCAGTATAGCAGAACTCTTTAACCTAGCAAAAGAGGAGACAAAACTATACAGAGAAACGTCAAGGTATATACTCGTAGTATAACTATGCTAATTGCTACGCCGTTCAATCGAAAGAATGCTACAGTACGAGTCCAAAAACTATGAAAACAAGGAAATACTGGTACTAAGGAATGCCGCGACCAAGGACATCGCCTTTCATGTTTTATGCTCAATTTATGACGCCAATGGCTTAAAACCATGCATATTCTTTGTTTATTTTTAAGTTACCGATCGACTAGTGCTTAAACGTACTCAAAAATAAGTACTACCTTTTAACATCAAAAAATCGTTCTACAAATATCTGCTTTGTATGAAACGCATTAAGTTTTTCTCGCATTTAGCTCGAGAGTTTCGTCGGACTGCGTACAGTTATTTCTATGAATAATGAGCTAGGGGGCAGTAAATTCGAAATTCAATTTCAGCGAGGGATTGTTAAGAAATATCGCCACCCAAAACCGCAAAACGAAGTTACAGGCTCTACCTGCTACTTTTTCGTACCTCATTTTAAAAACAATTTGTGTCGTTGCTTGGAATTTCTTGAAATCTTGAATTCATATATTCTTTTGTTCTACCACGCGAGGTTGAATCAACGCTCGCTGTTGTGTCGTGAGCTCATATTTTACCACAGCTTCCATTGGATATATATTTTCTATCAAAGCTGTAGCATCGATCCAAGTATAAATACCAACTTCAGTACCTTTCTAGTTCCTGGTTCATACTGCGTATTTGTAAATGAGCAAAATATAGACGATATTGCACTATGCAGCTGTAGTCCATTGCCAACGCTAACACAATTAAAGTATGTAAAACTTCACAGGGTGTTGAGACTCTACCAACCTTTACAAATATGTTTGATTAATGCAACATTTGCAGGACGTAAGTGGAAATCGTAGTATATCATTTTAAAAGCTAAAAGTATATTAATTTTTATTTTTTCACGATGATGAAGATATATAATTACATCTTATTATTACTCTATCAGAGCCTTCAATCTGAACTGTATTTCTTGGTAGGTAGTTAAAAGAAACATCGATTCCTAGTGTATCTGTACATGTGGCTGTGTAAGTTTGTGTCACAGAAGGCTATAAATGAACAATATGACGCATATTGCCCGAATTGAGACATAGCACAATTTGTTTTATGAGCGGCCAATTTCCCCAACGTCTCTGTTTGATTAGTCCGTGTTAGGTGGAATGGATTCCAATTCGGTCAAAAGAGATATACAATTGTATAATTTGTTTTGGACAAGAACACGTATTCATTAGATATTGAGAATTCGGTAGGTATTCTTAGGATAAATAGCAAATGTGGCTCACCCATTTGGTTGATGGGTTTCAGAATTTGAAAGTTTAACTAGTTTGAAAGCGAAAACTAGAATCGCGAGGTCAGCAAAAGCGTCCATACATTTTTAGTGTCCGTCTATAGAAGTACATTTACTTCTGACATGGTGAATCTGTTAATACTATAGCGAGTAAACACGTTAAAACCTATTAATTGTACAATTTGTACATGAATTGTCTTTAAACAGATGGAAGCTATTACTTATCGCCAACGAAACCTTTGTAAGCCACAAACAACAAAGCAAATAACTATTCATAGAAACGAAACCATGGTATAGATCGCGAACAATAGGAGAAATAATTGGTGGAACTATCAAAGTTTACACACGAACCGACAGTAAAATAAACACTCCTTTTGAAGTGCAACAATATTAATAAATCAATACCAACAAAGGCTCGAGGCTCGAGGGCTTGAGCAGATATTGATGGTAGAGCTCAGTGCACCTCTCTAGAAGAAAAACACTGAGATGCTTTATATAACAACTGATGATAAAATAAAATACGGCCCGTTCATAAGAAACTCAGACTCAGGCATAGATTTGAATACTTAGCGATTTTGAAACAAATGTACCTACATGAGTTCCAACTCAGACTAAAAAAGACTAGAGCCCTAAATGTGTGTAATGTTAAAGAATAACTAAAGATAATGAAGGAATAACTAAATGCCGTAGAAGAATCAAGGAAATAAAATGTATATAGATGGGCACAGATTGTATGCCTGAGCAATCGAACTGGCTCTTACGTTGCATATGAATGAACTGTCCGAGCTTCTTCTAGCTCACACAAAATCACAAGATTATTTCACAACAAACCCATGCGACGAAGCTGGCGGCAACTAGAACTAAATAAGGCAATCAAAGAGAGTCTTGTCATTGTCCTGTCCTTGTTTAGCAGCGTGAAGGGGAATGAGACAGGCAGTTTCAGCGTCCCAAGCGCTGCATGAATTCAAATCAATTAAATACAATTGGTCACTGACCTGATGAGACAAGGGTGCTCGAGAAAAAGCGAAACCAAACTACAAAAAGAAGTAGTTATCTGTAGTGCAAGACAAAAAATAGAATATAATTTATTCATTTTACGCAAAAACACATACCTACTTACAAAGATACAATAAAACAAACATGAAATTATAGAGAACAGATGCGTAAAAAAGCAAGCTCACAGCAAATGCTAAAGGTGCAAGGTGGTTCCTTTAGCGCTGGTTTTAAGGAGTGCCAAAAGTGAAGTGGTGCACAGCCTCTGCGATACGCGACACACACGACACACAAGGTTTTGTCGATTCGTATCTATAGCCGAAAATATTGACTACTTGAAGTAGTTACATAAACTAGTCTTAATAACAATAAACAAATGTATCCCGTCTCCTGAAGTAAATCACCCCTCTCTTACATACTCTGGTAACAAGACAAGAACAGTACGAGACCTCTTTGATTATCCAAATGAATACCAGTTGCAGGCAGATTCGTCTAGGTCGGTGGTAGTTCAGAGCTGGCGAAATTGCTGGTATTATCTGGCGTGGCTATTACACACTTTGAAGTTATTGATGGAGCAATTTGAACGTCGATTTCAGTAAGTTATAGATAGGTTAGTGGCTGTTCAATTATCAAGGCAATTGTGTTCAATAGAGTTTAAGTTTAGATGCACTGTGCAGATCAAAATTTATGTTCTACTCCTATCTGAAATACCTTACACGAGCACAAAATATGATCTTTATGGAGCTTTTATTTATTACAGAATGCGAATCAAGAATCTTTGAAAAGTTCCTTTTGGGTGTTATAAAAGACATTCCTGAAATTTGGTTGGATAAAATATTGACCCAAATCTTTACGCTTTCAATACGAACATCGAGTTGAATTACCATCGTTGCCTCAAAAACTCCTGTTTCTTTATCCGAACGTCGATATGGATTAGGGAGGGATGACGACAAGGGTCTGAAGACTTATCTTCACGTCGACGTATGTATTGACACTGGCGAAACATCTTCGAATGATATGGGTAAATGCATTCGTTCCTGTCAGAAAACTTTTCAGTACCTAGGAGAACGCGATAGCATTATCATGCAGTATAGTTTAGTAAACTATGGAAGGCTATAGCAAGGTGGGACATCTCTTCTCTCTTATGTAATGTCATATTCTTCATAATGTGCAAAGTGTATGTTTCTACAATAACGAAGATCAATACAATAAACAGATTAATCTTTTTTTTAAAATTTTATCCTCATCAACACCATACTGAAAATCTGAACAGCATTTTCCTTCAGTGACAAAAGAACCATAATCATTGTGTTTCACCAGCAAGGCCAAATCCGTTACTCAGTCACGCCTATTGCACACCGGTGTCATCAGGACCAGATTAACTGTGTGAATCTTATGACCTTGAAATAGGGCCTGAATTGCATCCACTTTGTACAATCTGTCGTCAGAGTAACGGATGATTGTTTGGGATGTGAATCTTATAGACTTGCAATAAGAGTCATTGTATTCGCGTTTTTGTGGGCATTGAACGGAAACAGTGGAATGCTAGCTGACTTTAGATCTAGTTGAAGCCTGAGGCACTAGCTTCAATTCAGTTTGGGAAGTAGATAAAATAGGGGGTACCTTGGTACCTTCTCATTTTTAGACAAAAATTCAATTAACAAGTGCTAACAGTTAGCTTATGACCTAAAACCTAAAGCAAAGTAACCTCTAGCGTAGAGAACAAAGAAGTTGAAGGTGAACATAAAGAGTGTTTGCAGTCCAAACAAACTTAGTGCTAAAGTTTTAATACAAGAATCTGGTAAATTGATTCACAAACATGCATAAATCTATTCTCGCTGTCAACAACAGTATAGCGCTCTCCAAAAACATACACTTCGAATAATTAATTTAGATTTGAAAGTTCTGCGAAGAAAGCTTATCGGCCTCTTGCTTGAAAGTCTCACGAAAACTACAGTTTATAAAGTTGTATTGCAAACGAAACCAGTTCTCAATTCTACAGTTTTGAAAGCTTCTTTGAATTTCAATACTTTTATTACAGTGCCAAGAGTTAAATGCTCTTAGGTAGTTTGATCATGCAAAAGTTGAATTATAATGATTCAGCGCGAATTGTACTCCATGTGTGTTAGATAAATTTTACGACATGTGTACCTACTGTTGACCTCATAAAATAGTAGATACGTATGTGTTAGATACCTAATCATCAGCTTAATTAATAGGTCGACCCCATTTCCAAACCGCGCAGTAAAATAAAAATCACAGAGAGCTTTATCAAAATGATCGTAGTTATTGGAAACTCAAGTAGAGCGTAAAGATGAAGTTGAAGAAATGCAGCCTAGGGACAGAAGAGGTCCAAAGACCAGCAGGTAGGTGGATGACATTCTTGTTGCATAGATAAAACGTCTATATGCACAGAATAAAGCTCAAAATAGCACGAACAACGAAGCAGAAGTCACGCAACCAAATCTACTCGTATAATTCTAAGTAAAGATACCTAGGTAATTGTGGTAATACAAACACACACATGAGGAAAACAACGCTAGGTAACACTAGGTATAAAAACAAACATTACACAAAGCAACAAAAACAAACAACAGTTCTGATAAAGATAATACTTTAGCTTTTGTATTTTAGTTTGCAGCCACACTTCCAGCTCTAATAGAATCTATCGAACGCTCGCTATTCTCAGACGAGTTGTAGATGTAGGCTAGATTTCATAGCAATACAGAAACATTCACCGTGCCAAGATAAGGCTAGATGGGACACCGAGTCGCCAAGAAGCGACCAACTCCGATACAAACGCCGCCGATGGCATTTATTTCCAGATCTGATATCAAACTAAAGGCAAGTTTTACGGAATTAGAAATTATCTTTAGAAATCTATGCCTTTGCAGTTGACTTTTTCAAGAAGGTTGATGAATTATTGGGTTCAAATATATTCGAGGATCTCCACTAGTCTCAGTGCTCTTGGGAAGTCCGTATGGCGAGGCCACATCCGCACTTAGCCGTATAGAAAACTCTTTATTGTACACCACATAGGAAATTATGCAATAAGCACAGAGTTCATTAAACTTACATAAAGTACAATAGGCGGTATTGAGCGATCTCTTCCAGGCAACTTTCGTTATGACCGTGACGTTACGTTTTACTGGGCGTTGTGTATCTGTCTGTCTGACTCGTTCAGAAATATTACTTATGACATGATTTATATTGCACTCTGTAACCAAAAGCTAGATGAACGATTGTAGGTATATGAAATTACTAATTGAGGTTTCCATTTCAACTATTCCTGGGTTCCAGAAACGTTGGAAATGTTGCCTGCAGCAGTATTGCACTTCCTTAGTATTTTGTTCGAGGGTTATCAGCAGTGTACGTAATTAAATCAGTTAGTCTAGCGTGCGCAAGGTTTATTTCAGACAAGGGGGGACTTTGTTAGCGTAATGAAGTTAGGTAACGCTAACATGGCATTTCTGAGTCGGAAATACCACTTCTTTATTGATAAAACGACTATGGTTAAACTGAAATAACTATCATTAATTTTCAAGAGTTCACTCTTCATTGCATGGAATGATAAACTAAACTTTATATTGTAAAGAGTTTATTGTGTGGAGAGCCATAAGACCATGCAGAATTCATGCTTAGGCGTACCAAACCAACTACAGATCATATCTAAACTAGTCGTACTAATGTACGGCCTTGGTAGACCAACAGCTTGTGGGTCACTACAAGCTGCCTATGATGATGATGATGTACGGAGAGCTATCTAGATATCAGATTGAATGGCACCAGTCACTCTTTATCTGCAGAATAGGCATGGAATAAAGCTCTTTGGGGACGCCCAACGGGCAATCAGAAAACTAAAAACTCACACAGTCACGCAGTTTAGACCGAGTAAATCAAATCAATTCTGTTGCAATTTCTAAAATCGATTATGCTACATAGGTCCCTAATCGATTTCAATGTGTAGTTATTTACTGTGCAAATCTAAGTAGGTACGACTGGAAAACTTCCTTCAGATCGTAATATTGGAGACACCCTGAGGCACCCTTATTTGAGTAGGAGTCTGGCAGGATATTACGGGGATATAAGATAGTGCTATAGGGGATAAAGTCAGTCAAAATGTCACCATCTTTCGAGCTGATATTTTGTCGACTACGAGGAAGTGCTTTGCTGTTTTGATAAGGTACCACATATCTACTTAATCGTAGGCAAAGCTGGACAAGGCACCTAACCTATCTACCAAGTGAAATGAGATGAAAATTTATTTGTTGACATAAAATGGTTACTTACACGATTTATTTTACCCCGAGATCCCGAAATAGTGTGAACTGTATTTGGGGAATTAGTGGCTTTTCCTGACAAAGGGTCTATTATTTTATTTTATTGTTGAGAGGAGCAAGGGGGACTTGAAGTACCTAGGTAAAGAGTTTATTTCCTTAGATGGTAGCGAGGATTCGACGACACGAGCATAAAAATAATTACAAACTTTTCGTGCAAATTTTTGCAATTGACAACTTGACAGTAATAGTTGAGGCCACTTGAGGCCTTTCTTTGCATCGTATAAATCATATTCGTCGCTATTCAAAGCAGCGTTTCATCATAGTCCCAGGAGCCATTATCCATTTACATACAACCGCACAAAAATATCGCGTTTCATTGCTTTTTTACCCTAAAGGGAAAGGGGGTGGCTACTGGCCGGAAATACGACTTTTTTTAACGCAGAACGCAAATACAGTCTTAAGCAGAAGTGACTTCACAGATCAAACCACGCCTGTTTTGTAACGATAGCAGACCACAAAGTTTTTTTGTAAGAAAGGGGATTTATCTGGAATGGTTCTTAGCTATGTTTGATGAAAATTTATGGAGCCGTTTCCGAGTTGAGGATATTTATCAGCCCTGAAAACCAGTTTTAAGGAGTCTCAGGCATCATTTGCAGTTTGAAACATTTACCAAGTATTTAAATTTGATAAACTGGAGTCCATACTCTAAGGTCTGATGATGTCCAATAATGATGAAGAGGATGTAAGGAAATTTTAATGGTAAGGGGCTTATAATTTTTGTAAAATAGAAGCATTGCTGCAGACTTTTGTCTGAGACAGTACCTACCTAAACACCCATCCACACTATACCTTGTGTAGTGTAGGCATATTAAAAATTGTGTAGGAACTCGTATGTTACTCGACAGTCAGTGATAGGTACTTCAACCTACCTACTTGTTATGTAAACCAGTTAAGACTATGTATCTAATTTGATTTTAGTAAAAAATTCAATTTAAGTTATTTAGATTTGTTTATTTTTTATAATGTATAGGTATTAGAACTAGTTAATTTAAAAAAAAAGGTATTAGCTCAAATATATTAGTTATTGTTTATTTACTTGCATTGAATAGGCTCCGAAACTATTGGACCGATTTGAAAAATTCTTTCGCCGTCCGGGAGCTACACTATCCCCGAGTGACATAGAGCTAAATTATATTAAAAAAAATTAGGGATCCTTACTAAAACTCCAGTAATGTAAAAAAATTACCTAAAAAAATTGGAATTTTTGTTAAATACCCTTGCTAAGCCAGGATGGACCGCTAGTGTCTGATAAAAACTGACTTACCAAAACCTCATGGTGCGCTCGGTTGCCTCGGTGAACCCACTGCACATTGATGGAAGGAGGCTCGAGCCCGCCACAGGGGACTGTCACGTTGGTGCCCTTATCTACTGCCACATCTCTGATCTCTACATCTTCAGCCAGAAGAGTTGGAAAAACTAAAAAAATATTGTTGTATAAATTAAAATCATGCAATTACAAGATATTTGATATCTGGGAGGCCTTCTTAGGCATAAACAAAATAGTCTGATCTTATTTATTTAATTATTTACGCATTATTCTAATTTATTTACCTTCAAATCCAAGGCAGAACGCAGACAAAAATATCCGCTCGAAAAACATTCTACTGTTACTACATCTACAAAATTTGTCCAGGATATTGTTGGTATTTTTTCTTAACTAATTTTCACATTACACAATAATTGAATTAGGGTATTGACGAAAGGCGAAATAAATAGGAATTAAATTCACAAAACAAACGTCCTCACACCATTGATAAAATCATAGACTATTTTCTCATTTTCCTTTTCTTTTCTTTTTTTTATTGGCAGATACAGTTTTTTTTATGAGCTGCCAAGAGGCTTACTAAATACCATAGACAATTGGTTAGGCTGTCAAACAAGACTGCCATATTAAAATTATAAACACTTGATCTAATGTTTTTTTATGTGGCTTGGTGACACACTTGGTGACGATTTTAGAAAATAAAAATTTAAGATAATACATAACCATAGATAAATAATGAACTCCAACCTTTTTCCTATTCCTAAACTTCAATTTTAAATGCAAAAGCTCGTTGTGGCCTGACTGATTTGAATGGAACTTGGGGTCGTAATACTCGTATTATATAGATTATTAGGCTCGAAAAATTAACTTATGTATGTACCTATCAATGTAGAAAGAACTAAGCGGCGCAAAAAAGTGCTGTTTTGCACTGCACTATTCCATTTGCTAGCGTCATTTCGATGTTTGGTTCTGGCAGCACTGCTGTCAAATGGGTTGTTTGTTATCTATGGTAGACAACTGCACAACAAGCATAGACAAAAATATAGATTTCCTTCGGACATGGCCACTTTCGGCAAGACAACATCTGCAATGTTTTTAAATTCATTTTTATAAAATGAATAGTGTGTTTTTTACATATTTATAGTGTTTAAAGGACCGTGTAAAGTGCTGTGATAGTTGTAATGGATGCAGATAGCGAGTACGAAAATAAGAGAGCGATTCGTGATGCAATTCAAACGATAGAGACGATTCAGTCGATGATCGACGTTTCAGCTGATAGGCTCGAGGGGCTGAGGACGCAATGCTCGACGAGCGCCGAGCTGACGCAGCAAGAGATCCGGACCCTGGAGGTGAGACCCTGACACGCAAGGTAGGAAAAAGCGGTGCCCTTGAATGTGCGAACTTCCGAGGTCCCAGTTTCAAGGACTTTGCTTAGCTCAAGGACTGGAGGTGAATAGTTCATTGCCGATACATTACATAGACCCTGGGATCTGGATTTCTACAATGTGCTATAGCAATCTGAAAATTGATGGCTAGTTTATTCAGAATTGCAACTATTACAACCAACAAAAAGCATGTTCATCCTAAAAAACCTGTACTATACCCTACATTCCTGGTACTGTAAGATAATGATTCAAAAAATATGTAAGTTAATACAATAAACTAGTATAGTTGCAAAACTAGTGCAAAAAGAAATCATGCATGCATACTAATGAGAGAAATAGCATTCTTTCAACGAGAGCTGATTATTGGTGTGTAATCTTTGTGAAGGAATTTAGTGACCTACTCTGCAGCTGATAAGATACGCACATCTCTTGTTGATATGTGAGATTTGAGTTATCTATTTGAAAAGTTATAATAAATTAAAGGCTTTCATTTATTTTCTATGTTAGAAAGTACCTTACTTTTTAATGATTAGTTTTATACAATAATCTTTCATTATTAGAATTTATCTTTATAATCAAGGAATTTTCATGATTTTTAATACAGACTTTACTTTAACATTACATCAATTGATTTTCCTCATATCCTGAAGCATAAATAATTTACATTGAATGCCTTGGTCGAACAATGATTTGTATTGTCATATTTGCTTTGATTTGATGACACATTGGACCAAATTTAGAGCCACTAAAAGTCCACAAACTTCACCTTCAAACTATATCTGATGAAACAATACTCACTCTACGAGTGTTAGAGATGATAACTTTCTCTCGATTTCGTTATGGATTCATGATACACTCACATTTACACACAGTTTTACTTATTAACAAATTAATTTATAGATGGTCTTATTGCTAACAGCAATATCTACTAGGTATTCCATACCATAAAACATTTGAGTTTTGTTTGCTTGTATGTAAAGAAGTAAGTATAACAACACATTAAAAGTTCATTGAACATAAACACAAAATAAATCAATAGTAAAGGAAAATATACAATACTATCCGTCGCCCGCGGCGTTGCTCGCGTTGTACCCTTTAGAGTGCGACTTTTCGAAATTCCTTTCTTAGTGCGCCCCTACACTATATAAGGAACCTACCCTCCAAATTTCATACCTCTAGGACTTATAGTTTAGGCCGTGCATTGATTCTCTGTTAGCTTCAAAAGAGTTTTATATATGTATATATTGATTGATATTCTAAAATAACCATAATTAATATTTATTATTATGAAAGTAGGTGATGTTTACCAACAAAACATATCAGTTTACTGTCTGTCTTTCATAATAAAACAATTAGTCAGCGCCAATCAATTCTATCAAGCAATATCAATAACAAAGACTTGAAATTCAATACATGTGTGCATTGATAAAGGTATTTATAAGTAGCTGCTCCACCCGCAACATTGTGTTTCAGATTTAATTTAAATAAAATTTGAAATTTGATATTAAAAACCAATATTATCTGAGTAAAACAAAGCTTATAGCACTCAGGAATAATGACAAGACAAGTTCATATTATTCAAAAACCGAACTTTATTCACAAAGAACATTACAACTAATACAGTATCATCATCATCATCATCATCAATATATATAAAACTCTTTTGAAGCTGACAGAGAATCAACGCACAGCCTAAACTATAACTCCTAGAGGTATGAAATTTGGAGGGTAGTATCCTTATAGTATCCTTATATTAAACGTCACACTCTAAAGGGTAGAACGCGAGCAACGCCGCGGGCGACGGCTAGTATTGTATATTTTCCTTTACTATTGATTTATTTTGGGTTTATGTTCAATGAACTTTGAATGTGTTGTTATACTTACTTCTTTACATTTAACAAGTTTACAAGCAAACAAAAACTCAAATGTTTTATGGTTTGGAATATCTAGTAGATAAGTATGTATTTATAAAAAAAAATGTAAGTATGTATTCTATCAGCCATCTAGTTTCCATCGTACAAGCTTTGCTTAGTTTGGGACTAGAAGGCGTTGTGTTAAGTTTCCGTGAATATTTATTTATTTATATATCTCTTTCCAGGGTAAACTAGTAAAGCACTTCTCCAGACAGCTAGTGATCAAGTCTAGCTTCTGCGAGGAGATACGGAGGGAGCTGCGAGACGTGCCGTGTCTGGCGCAGTGGCTACGAGTGGTTGGACTTAGTCCTGAAGCTATAGAGGTAGCTACATGACTATGATAGCTGACTAGTTGATACCCGCGACTACGTACGCGAAACTTTCCACCAAAATATCAGAGCCAGTAGTCTGAGTAAGTCTGAGAAAACCCGATAAGTGCCTCTAGCGGGGGATTTGCAAACTATTTTACTCCATACCAAAAGTCAACATAACTCAGACGACGGGCTCTGAGGAACGTCTTAGCAACTGGCTGCTTTTGGTTTAGAAAGTTCAAGCTGTGTCAAAGAATCCACGTCTTTGATTTCAATAAAATATAGCCCATGTTTCAATCCGGAAAATTTTAATTTCCCTTTTCGATAGGCTGTAGATTGATTATTGCAAAGGCATTCATAGACTTCGTCACCTGACCTTGTCCTATTTCGAACCTGTCTCTGCTCAGTATAACTTGTCTGGTATAATGCTGTATGATTATACAAATCCATATACCGCGTTCACACTATGCCCATGCCGCTGCCGGCATTATTGCCGCGGACTTATTGCCACAGCAAAATCGCCTTTATTCTCAGAGCAAGGGCATGAATTTGGGCCGGGAGCCGGGACAGATGCATGATCGTGTTCACACTATGCTCGTGCCCACTTCCCTGCCCAAGTCCCTGCCGACTGCGGCATAGTGTGAACGCAACAATAGAATAGAACAATCTGGATAAACTCCTTCGATTTTGAATCTAATTATCTACCTAACTCTGTAGCGTTTGTTACTAGATAATCAATGTTCTAACGTTGTTTAGTTGTAAACATCATAAGCGTTGTATCACTTTATAGACTGTAACTAGCTTAAAACTCGTCTTTCTAATTGATTCGTAATTCAATTTATCTTCTTCCAGGCAGTATGCTCTCGAGTGCCGTCAGTGGAGGCTCTCAGAGAACGTTCCGACCACGAGATGAAGGCTCTACTATCCAGCGCGAGAGACGAGGAAGTACTGAGGCTGTGCCGCGCTATGCATCGTTTGCGTACCTATATCGGTTAGTATCATCAAGGCTAATTGGCCTACACAGCGTAGCATACAAATACATTTATATTAGTTAAATCTATATAATCTATACAATGAATTGCTGTTGGTTAGTCTCGCTAAAAATCGAGAATGGCTGAACCGATTTGGCTAATTTTGGTCTTGAATTATTTGTGGAAGTCCAGCGAAGGTTTAAAACGTGAATTACAGGTTTATTTTATACAAAAGTTTAGGTCTTTTATTTATCGATTGAATCACTCTCCCGAACGTCATTAAATAAACCTTCTTTCAGAGGCTCTCGGTCAAGGGGAAGGTGTAGAAGGGAGTGGGGCAGAGCTCCAGTTATTCTGGGACTCGTGGGAGCGACACGCAAGAGCTTCGCCGCGCGCGCGTGCCCAGCGTAACCGGAACCACGCTAACGACGTATCTGATCATAGTACCCCGCAGCCGAGGAAAGGTAAGATCCAATTTGAATTAAACTTGGAATATATATTGTCCGTGACCTGGATTAACACATAGGCAACTTTTTATCCCGGAAAATCAACGGGATCCAACGAGACGCGAACTCTAGTAGAAGCTAGTAAATTGATAATACAGTGTATCTTTGTCCACAGCATCGAACACATCAACAGGCGGCAAATCCCCCACCACTCCAGTCAGTAAAAGAAAACAACACAACTCAACAAGCAGATTGCCAACACCCGGCGCGCCACTCACCAAGTCGAGATCACACGAATCGCAGTTGTCTGTTCGACCAGATGATAAAGACCTTAGGTGAGAGAGATACTTGTTCACAGATGAGGCCAGTTTATTTTGGTCATGAATGGTGAAAGCTAGTGCCTTCTAGTGACGGGTCGTGGCTTTACGACTTATGTAATCATTGCATAACAGTATACCAACCATACAATACACTCTAATTCAAAATGACAATACAAACCTTCATTTATTGTTTAATAAAGTATATCCTTGGACCGATAGCATAATGTGTTGTCTGAAGCAGTGATGAGTTATTTCACCAGCATTGGACCATCCAAATGGTAAATTGAGTACATTATTGTGTTCAGTTTTATAGTGCAAACTCAATTTGAGACTGAAAATGTGTCAAAATCTTTTAACCTTTAGTAAAATAAGAATAATAATGATGTTATTTGGTTTGTTCCAGTGACAACAGCCAATCGTCGACGTCTCACGTGAACGCGTCAGAGAGTACTCCCCCCGCTTCCCCGCGGGAACCGGAACCGGACACCACGCCCTTACATCGACCCTCGCAAAACCACTACAATAATAATGTAAGTTATTATTGTGGGTTGGGAACAATTATTTGTTTTGGGCCATATTTTGTCCGATTATGGGTATGTGCCAGTGCAATTACAGGCAAATAAGACTTAGCATCTCTATGTCTCAGAGTAGTGGGCGCAGTGCAATGAATAACAAGGTAAATCCTCAGTGGATGTGCTCGGTGAGGCCATACGTCGTTATAGGCAGTATTAATCACCTGATATTAAGTTACCACTTAAATCAGACGGGTTATTGGCTTGTTCTATCATTTAGTTGTATTTAAAAAAAGCTAAATACACGAATCAAACAGCGAAAATGTTCGCTGATCGTAGATTCTTTATTCCTTTACTTTTACGATCATAAATCATGAAGTAACATAGCTTAGTTATTTTTCATATAGATCTTTAAAATTATATTTCTTTACCAAACTCTTGAGTATTATGTTCGCAGGCCGTGTACCCTTGGAGCGCTGCACCCCGTTCTCCCAGAACGCCAACAGTCTCTCGATGTATGGCACACGACATCGCACATCGCTTCGCAAAGACATTCAACATGATCGCTACCTGCGACTACTGTGACAAACAAATGCTCTTCGGGGCGGGCCTCAAGTGTAAGGAGTGCAAGTTCAAGTGTCATAGGTGAGGTCAAGTGTAATTTGTGAGGTCAAGTGTAAAATGGGAGCTCACGTGTAATAGGTAAGGTCAAGTGTAATATGTTAGCGCAAGTGTCATAGATAAGGTCAAGTGTAATACGTGAAGTCAAGAGTTATAGGTGAGGTCAAGTGTAATATGTGAGGTCAAGTCTATGTCTAGAGGTATTATCACATGACGTCGCTTCGTAAAGATATTCAATATGATCGCTAATTGCGACTACTGCTATAAACAAATGCTCTTCGGGGCGGGGGTCAAGTTCTATGAGGTCGAGTGCAATGGTGAGGTCAATGGGTCAAGTTCAAGTATCGGCCATGCAGGGTTTCATATTTGAGTTTTCATTTTCCTAGTAGCTTAAGTATTTTTGATCGAGTGAGTGAAGCGAACGAGATCTTAGTGACAACTTGGACGAAAATGCTTTGTATGTTTGTATGTTTGTTCGATGAGATCTTTTGAACCGCTTATCCGATCTTCACAGAATTTGGTAGGTATACGGATAGTATTCTTAAGTTTTACTGGTTTGTAAAATGAAGTAATTCAGTCAAGGGGTCGTGAAGTTATGAGGGTCCAAAGGGAGTAAAAAAAAAAGTCGTACAATAATATCAAGTAAGGTGTCATAAGATAGGGTTTTGTTTAGACATTCCAAAACCGTTTTTATTTTGATTCTAGGTCTAACAGTTTTTGAGTTGTTGTAAAAATTATAAAATTGGCAAACCCAGTATAACCTGAGCTACCATTTCTTGGAGTTTCAATGATTTTGTAGTTCAAGTAAGACTTGTATATAGCAAGACGGGGATTCCGAAGCGATTTGCAAAGTTTATTACAACCATTGGTCAATAAAAATTGTTTGGGTTTTATTAGCCTCCGACCATCACGAGATCTCAGTTCGGGGCGAACTACTAGTTTTAACTAAACGTGTTTTTGCAGAGATTGCGAGAGTAAAGTTCCTCCATCGTGTGGTCTACCACCGGAATTCGTAGTCGCCTTCCGGGAAAAGTTTCATAAAGATGGTAAGTCGCTAAAATAAAGGTACGGTATCTTCAAAACGTGCATTTTTCTGACTTTTTTGAAAGTACGGTCGTAAAAAAATTACTTCGTTTTCATTCTTTTGTTTGACGGAATAGGAAACTGAAACGTTTGTCATGAACTTCCTTGGCTAGCTGACGAACAATTTGAAATGCCTCGTTCCACACCCAAATGGTATCTAATCTACTCTTGCTTTACGCGATTGGAATGTTTGTGGTTCTCTGCATGTATCGACCTTGTCTTTTCTGTGAATAAGGCCGACTAGGCTGAGAGGATGGTATAGGTGCTGGAAATCCATATAATGTCCTAGGCACCGCAGCGTTCCATTCATTGGGGAATGGGTAAAGAGTGGCTTCCGACGTGACGCTATATAAATAATCTTTTTTTTTTATGATAAAAGTAATGGAACAAGCTGATAGCTCACCTGATTAATTAATTAATTAATTAATTTTATTAAGAGGGCTGTTTATTTATAATTGTTATGTATGTTTCCTGCTTACTTTTTATAATGTTTGTTCTTGTTAATTGCTTACTTTTCTATGTTGTCTTTCTTTTTTTATTCTGTGTTAGGTTAGTCAAATAAATAAATTCTTATTCTTATAATAATGTTTATAATTTATAATATGCACTCCATCCAAAGGTTGTCTGGAAGAAATCGCTCCCTAGCGATAAGACCGCCCATTTTACGTAATATAATGTAATTTAGTCTGTCTCGCATATTAGTTTGTAAGGTGTACCTACGTACAATAAAGTACTTCCATTCATTCATTCATTCATTCAATGTTTGTTTCAGGTGGGTACTATGGGTGCATGTCTCCAGGCGGCGGCAGTACTCGCGGCGGGTTCCTCGCCTCATTGACTCATCGCCCTCGGCGGCGGCACGCCCCGCCTACTATACACCACACGGTGCGTATACTGTACCCGGACCGACACGGTTTTATAGCGCTCACATGCGGAGAAGTCGACTTTTAGGCTTATTACTGTTTTTCCCTGCGTGAGTCCCCTGTGTACGGGATTTCTGGAACTTTTGTCCAATAATCTCCTTTAGATCTGTTTGGCTGTCTGTCCAAATCACCTCTCTTTTTAGTTGTTTTCTGTGATACATATTTCAGATCGGATAGATGCTCATTATGTTCCATTTGCTGACAAAGAAATCTAGTCAAAGATTTGAGTAGAGATTTTCATACGAAAATCTATGCTTAAGTCTGGATCAGAGCCCCGAGTTTGTGCATTAGTTTTGACTTTCGACTCGAGTATAGCACACGCAAAGGCATTCGCAAAGAGAGAATTTTTTTGGGAATTGCACAATTCCCAAATCTCTCGCTAGAGGCGCTTATCCGGTTTCATACAAAATTTTTTGCTTTGCGAATACGTTTGCGTGTGCCATATTCGAGTCGAAAGTCAAAACTAAATGCACAGACTCGGGGCTCAATGCTTGATCAGTATACGGGCCTTAGATAGCACTTTTATTACTATTTCACACTTGATCGTGGGCACAACATAGCATGCATCACATGTGTGCGTTCTAATACAACGCTGCAAGCGAAAATGCGCTGTATGCAGTCGTTGTAAAGTATGATATTGTGAACAGGGCGGTCCGGATTCGTCGTCGAACACGTCGTCGTGCAACAGCTCGACGCCGTCGTCGCCCGCGCTGGCGCCGCCCGCGCACCCCGCGCCCGCGCCGCACAACCACAAACACAAGCAACAGTTCCACTTTCCCGGTATATATAGTGCCTTCTGGTAACATCGGCGTAAGTGGAAGTCCGGAGAAATCACGTAACTAAGCAATTATCATACTTGTAATTCTTTATTGTACACTAAAATAACACATAAACAGAAGACATAAATAGATAACATGTACAAAGGCGAGCTTAACCCTAAAAAGAGTTTTCTTACAGCAAACCTTTGAGGCTAGAGAGAGGTGACTATAGAGGTAGGTCCGTGTACATACATAAAGTTATAATCGAATAAAATACTAACTGTACTATGTTAAAATATATATACTAATGATAGAATACATATACCTACATATAAATACTAAAAATAATACATACATGCAATACATATACATACAATATCTTTACAGAGATAGATAATGCTCTTTAACTTTGCTCTTAAATATGTTTAGCGATGGACTAGCTCGGATACTATGGGGTAGGGCATTCCACAGCTTAACTGCAGATACGGAGAAAGAGTTACTATAGCGACTGGAAGAGTGTTGAGGAGTTTTAAGAAGTAGGGATATAGAGGATCTACAGGGCTCATATAAAAATATCGCAGAATTGCTTGGCATCCGGACTTACTATTACGCCGATCTTACCAGAAGGCACCTTACCACTTAGTCTTATGCCTATACTCTAACAAATAATCATATTCAAACATTAACACGTTCCCTGTCCCCATACAAAATCATACGTCCAAGTGTGGTTCCACTATGTGTGGGCCATTGAAGTTGTGAACCCATAGTGGAAGCACGGACTCCTGAAAGAAAGCTTCATGGTCCCACATTAGGGGCACCTGGACAGGGAACGTGTTAAGGTGACGGGTAAGGTCAAACCACCTTCTCGCTCGCCAAAACTGGTCACATTGATACAAGTTTTTTGGTCGGAAAACTTGTTTGGATCAATGTGATAATTTTACTGAACCTTTGCATTGTATTCTCTAAACCGTGAAGCTCTGCGATTTTAAATAATTACATTTAGTGATAGTATATCTTCAAGAATGTTGAAATGTGCGAGCGAGAAGGTGGTTTAACAGATAGTGTTGCCACTTTTTCATCAAAACTTAATAGTGAAGTGAATTAGATAACCAGCTAATACAAGTTTTGACATTAGCGCAATCCTACTAATATTATAAACGCAAAAGTTTGCATCCCGAAAAATAAACGGGATCCAACGGAACGCGAACTCTTCAGAAACGCTTAGAAGATTTCGCAGCAAATTGCACTTTTAATCCTACGCAGACGAAGTCGCGGGCACCAGCTAATAAATAAATAAATGTTTCGATACTGATTTAGATAATTTGTTACAGAAGTAAAACCAGCTGTATCGAGTCCAAACCACATAGGTAGCGTGCAATCACCGGCGCGATTAGCGCACGAGAAGGAAGATTTTACGTCTAGTATTAAAAGTGGAGGTGAGTCTACTTATCCAAATGATTTATACAGCGTCGGGGGCCAGTTTTTACTCATGCCTAGTATTCTATCAGCAATCTGTTTACCATAGTACAAGCTTTACTTAGTTTGGAAGTAGATGGCGTTGAGCACGAGCATAGATTTGAGTAGAGATTTTCATACAAAAGTCTATCTATGCTTGAGTCCATCAGTGCTCGAACAGTAAAGCTCGAGCATTCAATTCTAAATCACTAAATGTTTGGTTTGTTCTGTCGTAACGTCAAATAAATTATCCGGAAAACTTGTTTGTATCAAAATGCTAATTTTGCATTGTTATTCTTGCATAAATACATTCTCTGATTTTTTTTTCCCTAACCTATTTCGTCCCACTGCTGGGCAAAGGTCTCCCCAAACATCTTCCACTTTTCTCTCTCCTGGGCTGCTCCCACCAACTTGTATCAAAGGCGTCGAGCTCGTCCCGCCAACGCTTTTTAGGGCGACCGCGATTTTATATTTTATATTTTCAAAATGTGGAAATATGTCCTGTCACCAATTATAATTTTACAATGGTATTAAAGTTTGTATATTTTGTACAGACAGTTCGCGGGTTTCGATCGGCGGCAACTCAACGGATAGCAGCGGAGCGAGGCAAGACTCTCTTGACCTACACAATAAGCACGGAGACACGCGGTGGCCCAGGCAAAACAGCGTGAGTACCCACTAGCGCCTTAATAAAGTCACTAGATACCCACTGGCGACGTAATAGAGACACTAGATACCCACTGGTTTCGTAATAGTCACTAGATACGAGATACCCACTGAACGGTGTAGGAAAACAAATGCCTGGCATGGCGCCTAGCAACCTGTTTCGCAAACAATTTATTAACAATTAATTTTGATTTAAAACAAACAATAGATTAACTTAAAAAACAAGATTTTTATTGGTTCAAGAAAATCCCCATTATCAACAAATTGGACGCGGATGAAGTCGCGGGCGTAATCTTAGTTAAAAATAAACCACAAAGCATTATTAGTACCTACTAGAAGTCAATGCTTCGGGTGACTAACCAGTAGCCAGATGTAGTCGTAAATCAATGTTGTAGATAACTCCATCCCGTCGATAACAACCACGGAGTACCGAAACTTCACAATAAAACAACTTGCAATCTAAAATACACCTTATTACTGTAGCTTTCAGTTCAACTTATCGCGTACATATTTTCTTTAAATGTTTTTTGTTCGTAAAAGTAGAATTTGTTTGTTGATTGGAATGTAAACCGTATTTGTATCGATATTGCATTGCTTTCAAAATCAACCTACTCCGGGTTTCGTCAAATGAATTTGAGCAATATTTGGTTTGTTTTTAGGACTCAATATTGGTTGTACGTATTTTGTTTCTTATACAGTGTCAGTTGAAATGAGATTTCTGTATGTATAGTATATTTATTTCTGTGTATTGATAATGTGGTGTCGTTACTGCAGTTTAGTTGCGTCAGTTTACTGTGTTACAGTGTTTATTATTGTTTTAAATTGAAAATAGTGCATAGAACACAAAATTTTTATATAAAGAAGTGTTTTTTTTTATGCAAGGATTAAAAAATGTCTGCTATCGTGCATCGTCGTCGGTTGTTCGAAGAAGTGTGTGACTTTTTAACAGATTTTTTTTAAATTGAGTAATCCGAAAATAAACTGCCAAAATTAAGATAAACATAGGTCCTACCAAATAGGAGTACTATTCTCTTTATAGTCGTAAGATTTCAATGTAAATTTTTTTTTCTACAATAAAGGTATCCACAATCTCACGAGATTAACTGATATCTATGGAACATCGGTGTGCCTTAACTTGTAGGTTGTTGGGAGCTGTGTAATGCACAGGGCACGTCCTCGGTGGATGTGCTCAGTGAGGCAATGCATCGTTATAGGCAGCGGATTAACATCACGTGCGCCATAGGCTTGTTCCATCAATTAGTTGTATAAAAAAAATAAGAAGTTATGGACGAAGCCGAAAACATTACGATAGTCGCAATAATATTATATGTCAAAGTTTAGATGTTTGGGTTTCAATCACGCTGCAATTGCTGGTCCGATTCGATGAAACTTGGAATATACAGGGTGTTACCAGACCACTTCCGAAAACGAAAAGGGGAGCTACAGCACACCAAAACCCAACCAAAAAAAATCAGTTATCCTGAAAAATAATTATAGCCGGAGAAAACAATGTTTAAAGATTTGTATTTATTTCGCCCGCCCGCAATGTACGCATTCACGTAGGTAAGGTCGAGGCGTAGTACTATTATTTATTCTGTGTCGTAAGTGCCTACTAACGTAGGTAGGTACTAACGTAGGTCGCTCGCACGTCGCGTACTTGAATGACCCGCGATGAACTCTCAGCTGTTCATGCTGTAGTAGACGTAATCTGCGTGCTGCGTGTACATTGCTGCTTTATTTATTTTATTTGTTTTTTTGCTTTTTTAAATGAGATAATTAGGTAGATATGTCTTATTATGTTGTACTGTGTGTATGTAACTAGAAAAAAAAAAAAGAGATAGTCAAGTCAATTTTTTTTTTCGCGATTTTTTTCGCTAAATGTTTTCAGTATCATGGTCTGATTGGAACCTCCAAGTTTTCGGAAGTGTTACCAGACCACTTCCGAAAACTTGGAGGTTCCAATCAGACCATGATACTGAAAACCTTAAGCGAAAAAAATCGCGAAAAAAAAAATTGACTTGACTATCTCTTTTTAATTTTTTTTCTAGTTACATACACACAGTACAACATAATAAGACATATCTACCTAATTATCTCATTTAAAAAAGCAAAAAAACAAATAAAATAAATAAAGCAGCAATGTACACGCAGCACGCAGATTACGTCTACTACAGCATGAACAGCTGTGAGTTCATCGCGGGTCATTCAAGTACGCGACGTGCGAGCGACCTACGTTAGTACCTACCTATGTTAGTAGGCACTTACGACACAGAATAAATAATAGTACTACGCCTCGACCTTACCTACGTGAATGCGTACATTGCGGGCTGGTGAAATAAATACAAATCTTTAAACATTGTTTTCTCCGGCTATAATTATTTTTCAGGATAACTGATTTTTTTTTGGTTGGGTTTTGGTGTGCTGTAGCTCCCCCTTTCGTTTTCGGAAGTGGTCTGGTAACACCCTGTATAGTTTGTAACCTGGATTAACATAATAATATAGGCTACTTTTTATCCCGGAAAATCAACAGGATCCAACGCCAACGGGACGCACACAATGTCTCGGGTGGAATCTAATATTTCATAAGCCTTACTTCGGTTATATTTCAGTTATCAATGAAAGAATGGGACATCCCGTTCGACGAGTTGAAACTGTTCGAAGTGATCGGTACCGGTCGATTCGGCACCGTGTACCGCGGCAGCTGGCACGGAGCCGTCGCAGTCAAGTTGTTACACGTGCATTCGTTAGCGGACGACTGTTTGCCGCTGGACACATTCAAACATGAGGCAAGTATTTTTTTGAAGTGAAAACTTTTTTTTTTATTCTTTTTTTTATTGTACACAAAAAGTAATGACTAACGGGAACTTAAAGATAGGTCATGTACAAAGGTGAGCTTAACCCTAAAAAGAGTTCTCTACCAGCAAACCTTTTTTGAAAGTCGATGAAACGAAAAAGCGACAGTTCGACCCCCACAAAACGCAAAACAATTCGATAGCGCGTTCTAGGATCCGACCAAACTTAGCAGCGCCATCTGGTTCTGATTTAGGCAACATGAGCAAAGAACCTTTTCTAACTAAATAAGTACTGCATATTGGTTTTTGAAGGTTTCACTTCTACCACAAGTGAATTGCACACATGTTTTTTTTTTTAATTTATTTGGGTAAACAAACAGTACCTCAATACATATAAATAAAGTGATTTCTTATACTAGTTTATTAATTGTGGCACCAACACCGTTTACCACAGATTACTTAGTAGTATATTTATTCAGTTCATGAGGAGTTTTATAGTTAAGTGAAGTAAAAATGTGTTTATTTTCACATAGCCGTATCAAATAGGATTTTACAAACTTATCTATTTGTTTCTTGTTAAGGTTACTTATGTATAGAATGTTAGGTACTTGAGTCTAATGTAATTAATCTTATTTAATACTAGCCGTCGCCCGCGGCGTTGCTCGCGTTCTACCCTTTAGAGTGTGACGTTTCAAAATTCCTTTCTTAGTGCACCCCTACACTATATACGGATCCTACCCTCCAAATTTTATACCTCTAGGACTTATAGTTTAGGCTGTGCGTTGATTCTAAGTCAGCTTCAAAAGAGTTTTATATATATTGATTATAAACGCGAAAGTTTGTATGTATGTGT
Source organism: Eulithis prunata (assembly GCA_918843925.1). Taxonomy (NCBI): domain Eukaryota; kingdom Metazoa; phylum Arthropoda; class Insecta; order Lepidoptera; family Geometridae; genus Eulithis; species Eulithis prunata. The sequence goes on along the minus strand of OU974018.1, from coordinate 8,482,786 downwards.
AACCTTTCACGCAAAAACTACTGATCCGATTTGTATTTCTTGGCATTTCTTTAATTAAATAATATATCTTCTAATTCTAAATAATCCGTAACATTTTACCGAACGAAACATTTTTGACTTCGACTTGGTCTCAAAAAGGGTTTAGAAGTAAATCAATATATCTTTTCAGGTAGCAACGTTTAGAAAAACGCGTCACGAAAACCTAGTCCTATTCATGGGCGCTTGTATGAAACCTCCTCGACTGGCGATAGTGACGTCACTCTGCAAGGGCATGACTCTCTACACACACATCCATCTGCGTAAGGACAAGTTTACCGCCAACAAGAGTGTGTTAGTCGCCCAGCAGATCTCGCAGGTAACCAGTGTACCCTGACCTATCTATCGACGCTTGTTTGTAACAACTACATGTCTAATTAACTGGTTCAGACTCTTTGCCAATCGCAGCCAACTAGCGTATCCTGACCTGTCTGTCGCTGATAGTTATTTAAAGGTAGAGGTCAATTCTCCTGGTAGGATACTCGCGTCGTAGCCAAGCGCATGTAACCAAACAATACTGACCTGATTGTTGGTGCAAAGTAGTACGAGCTAAAGGTCTACTCTTCTGGTTTCGTCAGATCTCGCAAATAACCAGTTACCGCTGACCTGTCTGTCGGTGGAAGCTTATTAAAACTAGAGGTCTATTTTCCTGGTTGGTTAGTTGGGATATTTGCGTCTAGATCAAACCAGCTAACTCTGACCTGCTTGGTGTATGTCTGGTTGCAGCAACTTAGTAAGCGCTAGGGGCCAACTCTTCTGGTTGGAAATAAAAGTGATTTTTACTCCAGGGTATGGGTTATCTACACGCGCGAGGCATTGTCCACAAAGATCTGAAGACGAAGAACATCTTCCTAGAAAATGGCAAGGTGGTGATCACAGACTTCGGGTTATTCAGCGTCACTAAACTGTGTTTTGGCAACAAGTAAGTGCAGTAGGTGTTTGGTTTTGTGCCAATAGTGCACAATCGCAGTGGACGTACCTTGTGAGGTAACTGTTATAGGTACACGCAGCTCAACATTGAACTGGCCAGTAGTGTGTCCATTTCATGTTCAACCTCTTGAGTCAAAAACATCAGACTTAAAAAAACCGCAGTTTACTTGATCCAAATTCAAGTTGAGATTAGTTTACATCCTAACATTGTATTATTGATAAGTTATTTATTCTGTTATTTTAGTGACTAATAACATGAAAATGAGCTCGTAACTTTTACTTAAAATGTACCTACACACAACATCAACAAAATAGGGCTACTTCATGTTGTGTGTAGGACGTAAAAGTTATGAGCGCATTTCATGAATGAAAACCTTCGAAATCTCAAAAGTCGTAGAACAAATATTGTTCGCCATGTCCTGTAGAATACCCTTTCGGACTTATAGGGTAATTATTATTATTGATTATTAATTCTTTATTTCAGACTACACAGGTCCATACAAACTTAAAATTAAACTAAAACTAAAATTACACAAAAAGGTGAGAGCCTCATTTGGCTCATCTAGACACTACAAATTAAACAACGAAATAAATGTACTCTAAAATTATTATTAATTATTATGTAGCACCGTGTATGTTTATGAATAGTTTTGTTTGTTAGTGCTCGCGGAGACAGCCTGGGCATCCCTGCAGGCTGGCTGTGCTACCTGGCGCCCGAGCTGTGCCGAGCGCTCAGTCCACTGGCCTCGCTGCATCTACCCTTCTCCAAGTGCACTGATGTATATGCATTCGGGTATGTAATGTACAAATAACATGGTATTATGGTACACAAGCTTCGGCCCGCGACTTCGTTCGCGTTCTGTTGGATCCCGTTCTAAAGGATGTATGTATTGATGTATGTTTGTTTTTCTTTCACGAAAAAACTACTGATCCGATTTGGTTGAAACTTGGAATATATATTGTCCGTGACCTGGATTAACGCATAGGCTACTTTTTATCCCGGAAAATCAACGGGATCCAACGGTTAAATCATATTTAGATTCTTTCTGATTCCAGCACGGTATGGTACGAGCTCCTATGTGGTGAATATCCGTTCAAAGGCCAGCCCCCTGAAGCGGTCATATGGCAGGTCGGGAAGGGGGTCAAGCAATCACTCGCTAACATGCAAGCTTCTAGAGATATCAAGGTAATATTGGCTAATTCCTCTAATCCCCGTTGACAATCCCTGTCAACGGGGATTAGTGAACTTTTTGTTCATTATTCCCCGTTTACTTGCCTCTTGCAATTGGCTAATCCAGCTCATATATGTGATGAATAATCGATATTTCAGGACATCCTAATGATATGCTGGGCTCTGAACTCCAACGACCGACCGGACTTCCCTCACCTACTCACCACTCTACAGAAGCTACCTCGGAAACGACTAGCGCGCTCTCCCTCGCACCCCGTACATCTGTCCCGCTCTGCAGACTCCGTGTTCTGAGCGACCAATTACATCGCAACGAGAGAATTTTCTAGAAGATGCAGTATCGACACAACTTTTAAGGAAGCTATGGATAAGAATAGCTACTGGACTTTAAACTTGTCTTGTAATTGACAAGCGCGCTCTCCCTCGCAGTACGTACATCTGTCCTGCTCTACTGACTCAATGTTTTGAACCAATCACAGTGCTGTAAAGAGAGAACGTTCTGGAAAGATTAAAAAGAGGTTTAAAATAATTTCTCTGAGCTATCATCTTGACTAACACGAGCTTAACGGTGAGGGAAAACATCGTGAGGAAACCCTTGGCTTAGTCACGTCCGCATGTATTGACGATGTGTTTCGTATGACTGACTAGGCTGAGAGGATGGTATAGGTGCTGGGCCTACTCCATCTAAACATTGTCCCAGGCACTACAGTGTCCCGTTAAGTGTAGACATAGGTTGCCTCCTGACGCTATATAAATCATCTTCAATAGATGTAAAGGCCTATTATTGATTATTCATTTCGACTAATCGCAATCGAAATATGAGTTTTTCGATAAACATCCATGGTTTCCTGCTCATCTGTCAGTTAGGGCTTAAAAAAAACTATCTGGGCAAACAGGACATTCTCATTTGAGCGTTTTCGTGCTTCGGAGGTCATGTTATCTAAATATAGCAGTTCTTAAGCCACGACGAAGGCTTGTAAGCGCAAATAACTATTTATTCGACTTTATACAATCAACTTCATAAAATGAAAATCCATAGCATAGTAATTATTTAAAACTCGAAATATCATACGATATCGCGAACGAAATAGTGTTTATTTTTTTATAAATTTAATAGTATTAGCTTTGTGCAAATCTGAAAGAAGCAATAATCATCCGTGTAAATAGTTAAATAAGTTTGTTCCATGTATTCGATTTGCACAAAACATTTTCTGCTTATGAAGCTGACTGTCTAGGAAGCAATGGTTTATGTAGTTAGGTATTATTATGTGGTTTTTGATCATGCCGTATGTATACAGCTTTATGTGTTGATAGAAACGAAGTGTCGTTGGATTCTTACAAAAGTATTTTTATAATCAACAAATCCAATATGGCGGCTACAAGCAGCCATATTGGTATTTATATATATACAGGGTGTTACCAGACCACTTCCGAAAACTTGGAGGTTCCAATCAGACCATGATACTGAAAACATTAAGCGAAAAAAATCGCGAAAAAAAAAATTGACTTGACTATCTCTTTTTAATTTTTTTTCTAGTTACATACACAGAGTACAACATAATAAGACATATCTACCTAATTATCTCATTTAAAAAAGCAAAAAAACAAATAAAATAAATAAAGCAGCAATGTACACGCAGCACGCAGATTACGTCTACTACAGCATGAACAGCTGAGAGTTCATCGCGGGTCATTCAAGTACGCGACGTGCGAGCGACCTACGTTAGTACCTACCTACGTTAGTAGGCACTTACGACACAGAAGAAATAATAGTACTACGCCTCGACCTTACCTACGTGAATGCGTACATTGCGGGCTGGCGAAATAAATACAAATCTTTAAACATTGTTTTCTCCGGCTATAATTATTTTTCAGGATAACAGTTTTTTTTTTGGTTGGGTTTTGGTGTGCTGTAGCTCCCCCTTTCGTTTTCGGAAGTGGTCTGGTAACACCCTGTATATATATCGGTTTTCTATATAAAAATATATCCCAAAGGTCACTGTCGAACTTACGACCTTTTCTATGGTGCGAGTAGAACGCTTGACCATCGTTTTGGGATATAGTTTAGTTTTATAGTTTTTATTTGCGAGCTTGAAGTATTATGTAATTTGGTTTTATTTAACACGATTGTTATATATTGTAAAAACGGGTTTGTTTGCTGTAAACTTACAGTTTAAATGTGAATTCTGTAAATAATCATTATAAAAAGTAAGTAAAAGTCTTGATCTCTGATTAATCAATATAGATTAAATTATATTTTCGTATTTATGAATAATTAGAGCTCCCAACAGACTCTAGATTTTATTGAAATGCAAATTCATCAGTATTTTGCAGTTAAATATTTTTATAAAGGTTTTTTTGTAATGGTTATGTAGCGATCTGCGTCAAATCTATACATTTTTAGACGAAATAAGCTATGTTGCTGCGGTAAATACTTCTAGTTAGGCAAAACTAAGAAATGGCGATAGCTAAACTAGATGTCAATAACGTCTATAATCTGTTGGTGGACTACTGTGAACTTGAAGGCTTTGTTAATAAGATTGTAAATATTGTACAGTGTTACGAATTGCTGTGATTGACGGATGTTGGTTGCACTGGACTTATTGTTTCAGACTAATTTCAATTAATATTACATCGTAAAGGAATTCAAAAAGATGTAAATTATTTTATTGGATCAAAAAAACTATAACAAAGGTAGAAACGAAGGCAAATTGCAATAGTTATAAAAACTGTGATGCAAATACCAACGCCCAGCTCCCAGGACATGAAGGAACAATTTATATATTCCTAACATAAAAAAATTGAGTTCTTAGATGCGATCTTTTTGAACAATGTGAAGTAATCGCACATCACACAATTTTATGCCAGATAAGACTAGTAAGGTGCTCTATGTACCGGCATTAGGGCACGGTTTAGCTTAGCGCCATCATTCAAATACCTTAAAAAGATGCGCGGGAACTGTATCGCATCAATGTCAAAAACTTACCTAAGTATTTTTCTTTAGAAAAGTATTTTTTTACCAATGTATCAAGTCCAGTGCAGCCTGTAACTAAAGAGTTCTTGATTAGTTCGGTAAGAGTTAATTTGCAGGCCTCGGTAAGGAAAAGCGAGGGTGAAAACTTTCAACTATGTAGTCCTGTGTAGTAGTCAATTTCATAAACTTCTACCCCCTTACGATCGCTGCATAACTTCTTCTTCTTCTCTTCAATAATGGCCTGTGTCCGTCATTTCGACAGACAATTTTGCCAATGTCAAGTGTTAAAATTGTAATAAATAAGTCAAGTCAAGTCATTTGTCAAGTCGGCTGTCGTTTGTTTTGAAAAGAAAATGGTGGATTTTCTCTTCAAAACCTAACATGAATTTTCACATTCAGAAAAAACCACTTTACACACATTTATTCCAATGGCTCACACTTTATGTTACGACCTAAGTATTATTGGTTAAAATTCCACCAAAATTAAACAACAATACTCACAATAACACAAGAAAAACTATTAAAATAAAAGTGCTATGTGTCGTTTCAAAAAATGTCAAAACTCGTGTCCCTGCATAACTTTATTCAGCTGTTTAAATTATTGCTGTCACCTACTAACAGGTAATGTCAAACAGTGACAGAGCTAGACTTTGATTCAACTGTTTAACTATTCGTCTGCCATAAGAAAGGCCCCATTTGACTACACACACGACAATATGCTTATGAAAGACGTACATTTTGTGTCATCACCTCAGATGTTGGTCTAAACTTGAGAAGGAATACAATAGCTCTCTTGCTTGCACTTACCAGGGCCACATATAGTAGAGATAAGCTGAAATACTACAAACTATTACTTCTACATATATTTGGAAAATAATAATTAAAGTTCAAAATTAAACCTTGAAGTTGCTCACGGTTTTGCAGTAGGCACTGCAACCTAGATGGAGTTAAAATGGTTTACCTAGATTTTTTACTATTTGCTCTGTTACACACAAAAAAAAAATGTAAATAATTATATAACATTCCTTTCTGTAGGTTGTTGAACTTTGATGTTACTATTCAAGCAGCATGTTAATTTGTTTATATTTAACAAGTTACCACTTTCTGATAATGTTTTGGAGAGGCTTATCATTAGGGTTATAAGCTTCCTCACTTGCTGACAGCATGGTTGGCTATGAGAATAAAATGTATTATATTTAGCAATTGTGACTAAACTCTCATAGCCAGTTTACTGACAGCAGTGTGAAAAGGCCTATTAGTTAATTTCACATGCTCATTTTAGTGTAAAAACAGTACCTATAATTATTCTCTATTAAATACTGTTTACTGGAGATCAGTGTTACAACAAAATTGTATTTTAGTTACTTATATCCTATGTACTAAGTGGTACATGTTGGTTATACATAATAAATTGTGAGAAAAACGCCCAAAACACAATGTTACTGTTAAGAAATTATTTTTTTACTGAAAAAAAATAAAAAAAGATTAAACTAATGAAAACTGTAAAAAAACTTCTACAATAATTTATTAAAATTAATTTATTGGTCACCTAATTCATGAAAATGTATATTATTGTGGTATGTATGTATATAAATGAGAAGTGGCGTGATTGGAACTATTGTACCATTAGCCGAAATTACATTGTATTAATGGCGTGAGTGAGATGACCACTGGATTGGTTGTCGGAATGGATCATTCTATACCTACAACCAAGCCGATGATGCTAAGCCCACATTTTACCACTCCATCATAATAACAATGTAGTTTAAATGAAGGCGCCTTTTAATATTTATTCAATAAGTATGTACTCAGTTTGGTTTCTGATCTGTTGTAGTTTTACACTATGTAATTGAGATTTCTAAATGAATAGGCTAGTTACATTTGCCAAAATAAAATTCCAATCACTGTTTTTGTTGTTTAGTTCCTGCATAATTTTCCTATCCCTGTACCTAAAGAAATTAATTTATCAATTACTATTTTGTACATGATTTGGGATTTGATAGTAGAATAAGTAGACAGGTTTTTGATAGAAAATCTTTATTCTAAGAAACATGACCAGCCAGGACAGTAGCAACATTTTTGCACATGTTCTTTATTTCCTCATTTGTTAAATACTCTGATGCTAATATAGCATTCCCTACTGCAACAGTTTCCCTCATGGTCTTAGCTTTTATCCATATCCTGCCGTTCATTCCTGCAGCTATTTCAAATGGCCACTCATTCTTTAGTGATTCTATCAACATACACTGTTGATTTAAAACCTTTCTTATAAGGTTCAGAGAACATTTGAATACAAATCCATCTTCTAGAACACCTAATCTATTCTTTTTGCCATTTGAATCCACACATATAAGTTCTGGTTCCATATCTTTGCTGGCTACTAGCATTTTAGCGTATACCGCGTCTCCTATTTCCACTTTGGGTCGGTTCTTCTTCGTCGCACCTTCAAAGGACAGGTAGGAGAGTGTGGCCGGGCAGCTGCTACCAACATCTACTCGAAAAATATCTCCCATCTTCTGAGTAACCAGTCCGATGACATTTTCGCCCCTTGACGGCACATACCGCTTCTGGTAACTGTCTACCCAGAATGTGTGAGGTACCCTTTTTCTCAAAACTCCAGGTTTTGTAATGAATACTCCCTCAACTTCTTTTTGAAGTCCTGGACCGAGGATCACTCTGCTGTTTTCGGCGATGGTGGTTATGGTCTCGCAATGGTCGCCTGGTAGGACTACATCACCTACAATAACTTTCATGATGGAATTAGTCAGTTAGTACCAGCAAAGGAATCTGTGTTTTCTACCAAATCAAAACAAACAGCATGTGGTGATGAGTGAAATAGGAATGACAATGACAGTTTAACAAATATGACAGTAAGTGACCTATAAAAAAAAGACAAAAACAGTGACAAACAGATAAACATGACATTGACAAAAATAGCAGTCAGTCAGCGTCAGCTGTTTGCTTGCACGTGTATCAGTCACGTCACGTGTGTTTACTTTCGTTCGGCATGTATTCCGTAAAGATTCCGTACTATTTCATACATTGAACAACAAATAATCACATAAAATGCCCGCTACAATTCATAACGACGTCCTAGTGTACAAGGGGAGCAATTTCTTCCGCCAACGCCTGCTTTTGGCCACTCTCAGCGGGCGAGCTATCAGGATAGAAGACATCCGAAGTTCTCATGATGACCCGGGCCTTCGGGAGTATGAAGTGAACCTCATCCGTCTCCTCGATAAAGTGACCAATGGCACGCGTGTGGAACTCGGTCAGACCGGCACGAATATGTATTTTGAGCCAGGGTTGTTGATTGGGGGACAAATTACCCATAGTTGTTGCCCTCAAAGAGGAATAGGTTAGTAAACTTTACTGTATCCACTAATTACCTCCCTAATTCTGTTTCCTTAGTCACCACACCACACCAATAGGTACCTACGTACCACTTATTTATATATTTCTCTAATAGTTCTATTTATTCTGTGTTGATAGGTAGTTAAAACCAAATCATTCTGTATTCCAGGCTACTACCTCGAAGTTCTCTTGGCCTTAGGTCCATTCTGCAAAGAACCATTAAATGCAGTGCTGCAAGGAGTGACACACAGCGACCTGGATGTATCCGTAGACAAAATCAAAACCGCAGCTTTACCAGTGCTACTAAAGTTTATTCTTGTTGACGATGGATTAGAACTTAAAGTTGTTAGGAGAGGTAATAAGTTATTTTATATCTTTCTTACACTAACTTTTTTCAATTAGCCTGTTCTGCCCCACTGCTGGGCAAATGCATCCACCTCTTCTCTCCACTCGTCACTGTCCCTCGCCAAATTAGGCCAGTCATTATTGTAGACATCTACCTCGATACACTGGGGACTCTCAGAACCCGGCACTAGCATCAGCTAGCTGCTGGCCTTCCTGGAGTACATCAGGTGGCTGCAATAACCCATCGGTGGCCTAGTTGTCGAAACAAGCCCGCCGAACAAGTACCAAGTATCTATAGACATCTAGGTTGTCCCTCCACCCCATTTTTGGTCTACCTCGGCGGCGATTTCCACAACAGGGGTGTCTGTAATACAGCTCCATTACCCACTAATTATAATGGACTCACGCAAATCGCTACTTCTCAGGTGCACCTCCATTGGGTGGTGGTGAGGTAGTCTTCAAGTGTCCAGTGCGACGTCATCTACGGCCACTGCAGTGCAGCAAGTGGGGGCTGGTGAAGAGGATCCGAGGAGTGGTGTATGCACTGCGAGTGTCACCTACAATGGCTAATAGAGTTGTTGATGCTGCTAAAGGGGTGCGTGACTCATGATTTTGAATTGGTTTATTTAAGTAGCTATTCTGTTGTATGGGTCAACAAGTTATTAGGCTTTGGTGTTGGAAAAACCTAACACAATGGAAGTTGACAGACCAAATATTTTGTTCAACTAAAAAAATTTTTTAAATTGTGGTCGGACTATTGTCTTGCTGTTGATTTTAGTATTCCTAACTAGTTCTTAGCAAAATACCAACATTTTATTTATGACATTGGCAGGTAATGCTAAAGTTCCTGCCCGATGTGTACATAAACACAGATCAGTGTCGAGGGCCCAATGCTGGCAAGAGTCCCGGCTTTGGAATCAGCCTCGTTGCTGAAACCGATGATAAAACCTTCTACTGTGCTGAAGCAGTAAGTCACACCTTGCTATCCTCCAGACATAAAGACTGTCAGGACTTAGGACTTAACCAGACTTTGCTCACTTCAGTAGAGAATTTACTGTCATAGTGATGACGTCATATCTCGGCCGAAAACTCGTTTCACTGTCTGATAAATCGAGTTTTCGACGTCATTTTGACGTCATGCGTATAAGAGTAAATTCTTTACTGAAGTCAGCATAAGTCCCCTGACTGTAGATACATGGATTACGGATTCAATCTAAATGCATTTTTCTGTGAATCTCTGTTACTATAATAAGATGGAGAAGGAAGAGTCCTCTTTTCAGATGCAATCCAGCAATGACTTCTTCAGTCAAAATAATTTTGACTAACATTTTTTGTTCTATCTCCAGAAATCTGCAGACACAGGAAGCGGCGACATAACTCTTCCTGAGGATCTAGGCATTGAGTGCGCACAGAGGTTGCTAGATGAGATATACCGCGGCGGAGCGGTTGATAGCGCCTTCCAGTGGTTACTGGCTCTGTGGATGGCACTCGGACAGAAGGATGTTAGCGAGTGTGTTGTTAGTATCCTATAACAACAATACGTTTTTTTGCAACTATTGCAAAATTAATTTTTTACACCTCTACGCCGTCATACGTTCAAGAAAATCTTATTTGTGTTTTCTATTTTAGATTGGACCTCTATCAGACTACACAATAACATTTCTTCAGCATCTGAAGGAATTCTTTGGAGTCATGTTCAAACTGGAAGTGAAGAAATCTGATGACGAAGATTCAGATGAAGACAGTGTTAATGTTCAGTCTATCAAGATGACGTGTGTGGGGATAGGATACTCTAATATTAGCAAGAGGACATTATAAGGAAATTATCAATTATAAAGGTATTTTCACTTTATCCTATTTTTGAGTGATCAAATCCAAATATTGTTGATAGTTTTAGAAACTAGACTAAGAAATACCTGGACTATTTGATTTTTTTTTAAATCATGACACATTTCCCCATCAAAGCAGTAAAATAAAACCAATCAAAGTATTTTATTGTCATTTATTTACGTACTTACGTAAATTCACAAACATAACACTAAAATTGTAAATAAGGCACATTTTTTACGTATTCATGAAAATAATCCAATCGCATTCCGTTTTAATTTCCAAAAGTTTTTATATTTTAACTTATTTCTAAAGAGTATAATAGTTGGCAGTGATTGTACAATCCGCTAATAACGATAAATTTGACTAAGCATACGTTTTTCCTGCAAGAAGTTCAAATAAATATTGAGGGAAACATATCCTACGCTTAAACTACCCTCTCATAAATAACTTCTTGGTAACCACATATAGCAGTAAATAAGCTACATTAACTAGCAGTTTTCAGTCGATAAATACATACCATAATAGATATCACATTTTCATAAAATAAAAGCATAAAAATGTAATAAAATTTTAAACTACAATATAAAATAATAGGAAAAGTATTGCAACCTATTGAAAATATAAAAAAGTAGGTACTGAAATAAATACCTTTTAAAATAAAGTGAGCTATCAGTGAAGCATATTTTTATGTAAAGTAGATAGGTAGGTACTAGAGTTCTTTCAATTTGATATAGGTACCTAATATAATAATAATTAAACAGAATACTAAAGCTATGCTTCACAGATTATTCTCATAATAAGAAAGAAGGCCAGTTCACCAACAAATGAAGAAATGAGCGTCATCAGTTTCATAATAAAATATCTGATACGCATTCTCCAAAATTTTGTCTTCGAACGTTTCACGGTGTTGGTGATCTAGCCGTATACACAGCGACACTTATCAATCTTGAGATTACGAGAACTGCCGTCGTGTAAACTATCCATTAATTGTACATTTCAATTCTACACATCCTTTTCATCACACCCAAGTCCCGCAGACCAGTTACAAATCCCCCCGACCGGGTCGAAGCTGAGTCCTTGTGGACACACGTACTCCCAGCCAAGGAATGAGCCGAACTCCATGCGCGCGCACGATATAAACTTCTTGCATGATGAAGGGTGGGGGAAGTTACCTACGTCAAGGCACTCGATCGATCCTGGAAAAGATTTTGATTTATGATTAAGTCAATAGTACTGTATTTACACCTGTCGCGATGATCAAAGTCGTCAAGAGTATTGCTGCTGGGCTCAATGCCACATTGTTAAATGGCAACAAATAACATAGGACCAAGTATAATGCCTTGAGGTACTCTATTATTGACAAAGAGTAAAATAGGGCTTCATTTATTATCAAACTCGTCGAGTAAAATCGATCTGATACCAAGATATTAAAAATAGGATAAGGCTTTCTCCTAATTCTAGGTCTCCTCTTGGATTTTAAAGTATGTAGTGGTATTAGATGAAATCGAGACAGCGTCAAATGCTTTAGACAAAGCCAATATATGAAAAATATTTGTCGCAGTGTCTATATTTCAGCCGTCAGCTTCCCTAATGGCCGCTGTACACATTGGGTCAAAGTTCAGATCCTTACCTTTTCCGTGTAAAATAACTTTGGTCCCTTCAGCGTACTTCAGAGCAACTTTCTCCTCGCTGTCTTCATAATAGTCGTAATTGATAACCGGCTTGTATGTCCTGTTGGGTTCTGTCTTGGCTATCTTTTCAAACGGTTTCTTGGACGGCACCCTGGATCTTAGAGTTGGTTTTGGAGTGGTAACTTCTGGTACATAAGTGGGAGTAGCACGGGCTGTGAGGATAGCTGATGTCGTAGGTCGAATGGTGGTAGAAATTCGTCTCTGGATCTTCTTCCTGATGATTTTGCGGGTAGTTGTTTGTGGTGTAGTAGGTGATAGGTATTGGTATTCGTCTGAAAAGGTGGTATGTAGTTGTTCATTGTAAAGGTCGTGAAGAGATATAAAAAAGTATGAGAAAAGGTTTAGGTTAGGAATGCAAATTAATGTTGATAGTAGATTTATTAGACTGGATTACTTGGAAACTGCTGAATCAAGCCAGCAATTAATTATATGAGGGTTTAAAGAATAAGTTAAATGGTAAATATATTAGGAGTTATTGAGGAATGTGCGTGCATTTGTGGAGATACTATTTGGCCTTAAATGTTATAAGTGTTATCAAGAAAATGTAGGTTCTACTAGACTAGTGACTACGATGTTCTACGGTGACATCTAAAATACGTATCGAGTGATGGTGTTAACAAGCGAATTACTGTCGAATTTAAGAAGATTCAGAAGAAGCCGACAGCTTAAATAATAAAGGCATGAAGAAAGGATGCTTGATAATCACGGCAATGAGACTTGGTTATCTAACAGCGGTATTAAGAAGCAGTCATATCGTAAGCTTCTTAGACTCACCATCATAAGTCTTTGTAACTGGGGAATCCAGTAAATATTCTCTAGTGAAAAATCCAGAGGGCTCTTGACTGGAACCTGTGTAACCTACAGTAGATCCACTGGTTTCAGAAATCGTGTTATATCTGGCACGAGTGGACCTTGTCTCTTCAACAGGGACAGTTGTGTATTTAGCAGTGTTTTCTGGGACTGTTTCGTATCTATCGTTTGCGAACTTAACCCCTCCTCTTTGTACCCCAGTATATTCTGAAGTAATCACGTTAGGAGAAGTGAAATCCCTCGAAGCGAAGGTTCTAGGGGTCGAATAGGACCTTGGGTCGGTGGTTTCGGTGTAATCCCTAATAGAAGTGTAATCGCGAGTAGTGGGCACATATTGATTAGTTACAGATTGGTACACAGGGGTGGTAGGGTATCTGCTTAGGGTGCTCAGTCTAGGGGCTTCAAAAGTTGTTGGAGATCGGCTGCTGAAATCTGTAGGGATATTAGTGTATCCTTCTCTTGGGACAGTTGTAGGGAAAGTTTCTAAAGTGACTTTACCGGTATCAATATCAGTTCTGTCGTTGCTGCTGCTTCGTAGACCGCTCGTGGTTCTCGGAATATCATAAGTGGTCTTTGCCTCATAGTCAGTTGTGGAGAACACTGGGCGACTAGATTTAGCTGTAAAATCAGCTGTTGTGTAGTCATCGACAGTCGTATCTCTTGGTGTGTCGTAGATGCTGTATGTATCTCCGATTGTCGTCTGGACGAAGTCCTGTGTGGGAATTGTCCTGAACGCGGTTGTGTATTCCTCGTATTTTGGTGTTTTCGTGTATTCGGAGCTTGAGTATTCTGTGTTTCTGGTGCTTTCAAAGTCTGTGCTGGGCAGAGGAGCTGTGATGAGCTGATGTGTGGCGATGGCTAGGGCTGTTTCTGCGTTATCTGTGTAGAATGAGTTATGTTAAAAACTGTAGTACTAGGTGTTGTTTTTATCTAAGCTAGGTATATGTTTATCTCCTATGACGTGAAGACGACTAAAAACCTGAAATTTGTCAGCATATTTAATTGGTAGGTATTCAGACTCTCTACTATTTAGGTTCCTCTTTATCTACTTATATTTTTCTTAACTTACCTTCAACGGTAGTGCTAGCCTCAGTCGTAACTTCACTTTTCTTCAGTATATCCTCAAGTTGATTTTGCTTGAAGGTGGAGCTGTACTTCTTGCTCTGTCTCCGTCTCTCCTCTTCAGTCGTGGCTGCAGGGTTCTGATCATCCTTGAGGTTGACTAGGGGACGACGTGGAACCTTAGACCTTTCTAGACGAGGTTCTTGATTTGGATCTTCGATAGCATCTGTGGAAGATGACAAAGCGTATCAAATAAAATTACAAACACATGAGATTGGACATCTTTACGTCTTCGAGTGATAAACGCAGTGCATTGTCTCAGGGCAAGTTTTCAATAGACTTGCTCTGTAAACTTATGCATTGTTATATGCAGCGGTAACTGCACATATCAGCGCTTTGAGGTGGGCCAAAAAGTCTCGTTTGAATGAGCGATGGTCGGCTATAGGAACACCATAAACATCTAAGGGTAACCACTAGTAACGAAAATAATATCGCAAAGATTCTTACCAATATCCCCAATATCCTGCAGTAGTTCCTCACTCTCCAGCATCAAGGTTGTAGATTGTGGGGTGGTAGATTGTGTAGTGGTGCTCGTAGTGGGTTTTGTAGTGGTGGTTGTGGTACTGGTGGTACTCGTGGGTAATCGTCTGCGGCTGGCGATACGGTACGGTGCGCGGCGGGTCACTGTTCGAGAACTGGTAGATGGCGCTGGTGTTGTTGATCCTGTCGAAATTTTTTTCGGTGAAATATCTGATTTACTTTGGCTTTGTTATACCTACTGGTTGCAACTAGTGCCCTAGCGTATATATAGGAAAATACTATCAATAGTGTGACGAGTAAATCAGCATCTTCCGTGACACAGGCGGGCTAGCTGTGCCATAGTCATTTAGTTGAGGTATTTGTCGTGTCGTTGTGTTATTTAAAACATCGACACAGAGAAAGATTCTCAATGAACTTAACACCATTGCAATTAAATAATTACATTCAATAAAATATGGATCGTGAAACATTAAGCATGAAATCTTTCGTGTTACACGGAACAGAAATATGATTTAATTTTAGTAATGGACACAGATAATTGATCATGGAGTCGCCGACGGTAGTAATAAATACATCAAGGTGATTTGTATGTATTCAGTTCATTGCCAAGGTGTTGTATTATTGAATCAACAATGATGAAAGCTCTAAAAAGTATCGCTATTGATCAAGACAACGCAAGGACTTCGAATATGAGTAGCATTTTCTTGTGCTTTTTGCAGAAGCTGGTGGGAAGCAATAGGTCCCTTTGTCTTGCCTGTTTTCGTCAGCCAACTATAAATAAATTTCAAGGCATATTCAATTCTCAAAACACATGACTACTGCTATTCTCTGCATCACTGTGTACATAGCAGTTTAAGATGACAACATTTTCTTGTTGTCATTCTTTTTGAAGCGTGATTTTTCAGTAGTCTGGTTTTAGATTTTGAACTTACTTTATTCCATACTGGATTCTTTCTACACTACGAAACTCTTTACAAGGCTATTTTACTAATAGGTCTTTTGGTAAATTTACTGTAGTGAAGAGAAACAAAGTGCTCTGTATTTAGATAGATAGATAGATGATATTTATTTTCCACCACAAAAAAAAATGAAAAGTACACGCGAACCTAAAATTAAAAGCAGAGAAAAAAAAACCAGAATCTTACATTAAGTTCAACTCTGTGTATTTCGTCTCGATCTACAAAATATGCTCTATTTTGCTGATGGATCCACTTTGATTGATTTGTTAATTGCCATCGTGCATTGTCAACATGCACAATCCATCAAGTTGTGAAACTGCGTTTAAATGGGGCATTGGTAATTATTTTAATCGCTGAGCGTGAGTGTCTGATGATCATTAATTAAAATAGGTACCTTCTTAATTTTGTAAATAGACTACACTCGAAATCGCTCCCTAGCGATAAGACCGCCCATTGTACGATATATAATATAATATCTGTCTCGCATATTAGTTTGTAAGGTGTACCTACGTACAATAAAGTATTTTCATTCATTCATTAATTCATTTATTCATTCATTCATTCATACACTTGAGCAGTAAACCATCATAAGGGGCTTAAAATTGTCTTCTAAACTAGGGAATTCTACGTGTCAGTTCCTCGTGACTGAGTTTTGAAATCCACAGTTTTCACATAGAACCCCCAAAGAAAATGCCATCATTATGAGCGGTGTGTCAACAGACAAGAGCGTGAGACGATACGAGGTCTAGCATTATAGAAAATGGATTTTCCCACGGCAACGCTATAGGACGAGTTGTGACATAGATGGTTGTTGCGATACCAAGCTTACTGGGGAACATGTTCTTTGAATGATAGGGTTATGGTCTTATGTCAGATTGTCGATAAACCTTCCCTTAAACTGATGCAAAGAAGGGTAACATCACATCTTCAAGTCTTTAACGTAGTCTTTAACGTCCTATACTTTATAAAACATTTTACGATACCCGAAATGGGTCAATCAATATGTTTAGAAGTTCCTCATACCTTAAGCTAAGACCAATTTGTAAACACTTATTATGCAAATAAACGTATCTTGTAGATGATGCGTTCTCGTGGCTTGGAAATAATGGCTTAATAAGCCGTAAGTTTATTGACAGTTTCTTGATAATTTGGCCTGCGCTGATCGAAGTAACATGGAACATATAAATTCCAATCACCTTGGTGTATGTAGGTATATTGATATAAATCTATTGGATAGGCATAATTAGGCATAATCCTATTATGCAATATCATTACAGAAAGTCGCACGTCCCCACTAGCCGTTCGCGTCTCGTTTGGCTACACTTGACTAACTACTTTCACGACAACCACTTATAGAGATTGTAAGGAGCTCTTTAATAGGTACTTATACCTAACTATAAAGTTGTACATTGGTATCTCCAAGGCAAGGAAGTCAAAAATAATATTTATTACATCGGAACATATTCAAACACAGAGAGAGTAGGTACCTACCTACCTACGTACATGGTTGATGTATGATTTTTTTTGGTAATGTTTGTACCTATTAGCTATAGCTATAGTCAAAAATCTTTTATTTATTAAAACCTCAAGGATCATTTCATCGTCTTATATACTAGAGCATAGAAGAACCGTTTTTTGTATGGACTTCCTTACAAAGGAGTAAGAATATTTGGTCAAAAGTTTTGGAAGCACCGATCGTTTCGATTATCTTCAAATTAGCTACGCATATCGGCTAACCAGAAGTGCAATTAAAACATGTACTCGTATTTCTTCCGAAACTCTTTCATAAAACCGCAATCAATAGCGGAAGTCAATTACCATAAAAATAACCATTTCACACATTTTACGTCTAGGTTTACTGCCGCGCCACGTAATTAAAAACATGAATGCTCTGTGTGGATAATTAAGTCTCAATAATGTAACTGTCGATATCGGTAACAATATCGATGTAGGAACGTTTATGTATCTAGTGAATAAACTCATAAACAATAGGTATAGAGTTTTCTTCTACAGGCGCGTAGGCATATTCAGGCGACGCTAGGCTGGTTGCAACGGTGTGGCGGGCTGTTCACCCTCTGTCTATGAATTCGGGGGTAAGACTCGTATTTTGAAACAGTGCTCAAGTCAGAATGGAGACAATATAGATTTTTTTGACACCTTTTCATTGTAAAGTGTCAAAAAAAATTATTATGCGAAAAGTGACAGATGCAGAAAGAAGAAGAAGACACTCAAGCGTAACTCAACGCTTGCTTGTTGAGATTTTTTTAAGCTCTGTCTGCCAATATCTTGTCTGTCACGTTATCGGTGATTCATTAGGTTATCGACAATAAAAACGCCCATAAACACTCCCATTAATTCGACCAGTCGCAGCATCTTTAATATCCAGTTAGAGAGAAAGTTCTGGGTCAAAATCAACGGATCATTAGTCTGTTGCGCAATGAGCCGGTCTATTGTTAGCCTGTGCGAAAGTTGTACAACAATAGTTGCTGGGGGCAAGCGCGGGACGTGTTGGATAATATTCCGTGTGTTTTGCTTAGGGTACAAGTATTATGATCTGTGCTTAGGGCTTTTTGAAATTACTAAGAGGGAAATTGTTTTTAGGATGCTCTTTGTCATTATCCACAGACTTCACCAACTGATGTACAAAAAGCCAGCACGCCATGGTAATTTTTCAAAATAAATATCATTATTCTGCGTTTTTATGATTGCCACTGCAAAATAGATTCTGATAAAACAAATACTTCTAGATAACAACAAAAAATATCCCGATATTAAAATACAGTCAGGACCTAATTTGCCCAACGCCTTTTTGGATTTAAGTCAAGCAAGCTTTGTCAATGAGTTTACAGCTGTGTTGCATTGGAACACTCTTGACGAGGTCTTTGGTTTTCAATTTGGAGTATCCGTTTCATTTTCATTTGAGCATTTCCGTTCTTCTCCTAAGATTTTGGGTAATTTTCTTTTTATTCAAAGAGATCCATTAGCATTGTCTGCATTGATACTCAAAGCAATTCAATAGAAGGAATCCCCGTACAATAGCTGGAGTCAGTGTACCAAAACGTTGCACCGTCTGAGTAATTGCAGCTAAACGGCTTTCATGGTCGTGTTACCACAGCTATCGTTTTGTATTTTATCGATAGAAAATACAACCAACAGTCACGTGCAGTTCTGAAACCACTTAAGGGTGTGTATAGTTTTAAATACTGAATAAGTTAAACATCTAATTCTAAATGATCCTTGTGACTTTGCTAAATAAAATATGTGCTGATAAAAATTTGCTCTTGTGTCTGTTTGACTGAAGCCGACGATGAAGCAAGACGGTCTAGAAGACACTTACGGCCGAATACTCAAACGCTACTTATATTAAGTTCATGCTTAAATTATTGCCATCTCTTACAAATGAGTAATGTCAAACAGAGGCAGAGCAATTTAAAGTGGTGTTTAAAGAGTGACGTTTCAGTATTCGCCTCTTATTCACTCTTGCCTTGAAGACATTCAGATAAATAAAGGTGGAATGTATCTCTGTGGTAGAAAACATAGTAAACAAATATTTGCAGAGATCATGCTTATATGTACCCCGGCGCGCGTTACAGAGCGAGCGCGTTGAAATCTATTGTATGGGACAATCAACATGACCTACGTAACACGCACGCACTGATTGCATCTTAGGTAATCGATGTAGTCATACAATAATTGATGAAAGAGGTATAAAATAAACAAATTCTGTTACGAATAATGCCGTCACCTTGAAGGACTCCTATAAGTATTTTAGTGTTCTATCTTTTGTATTGACAAGCAGTTTTAAATTAAATCGAAATAAACAAAATACGGTACCAATAACTATTCTGAGCTTACAGTGGCTTATAAGTAGAGCCCCGATCAAGCCGTCAAACGAACCTTCAGTGTGCTTTTACACTAAGCTAAGATACGTTGCTGAGGATGTGTTTGACATCCACCAATAGGAATCGTCTAATATGAAAACAAATGATCTCTATTGGTGGATTTCAAACACATCTTTAGCAACATACGTTGTTAAGGATGTGTGTTTGACATCCACCAATAGGAATCGTTTGATATGAAAACAAAATTAAATGATCCCTGTTGGTGGATTTCAAACACATCCTTAGCAACGTAGCCTAGCTTAGCTCTGGCGGAAAAGCGCCTTAAGCCAACTCATTCGAAAAAAAAAATAGAATTAAACATTTTTTACAATTTAAACTAGATAATTTTTACATCAATTATCAGGAATTTGCCAAACGCTGATAACCGTAACGTGTCAAATTGTTCCACTTGTTACTGTGAAATAGTCCAGTTTAGTTTGAACTCTATCGCGTGAGAATGTTACCAATCAGGTACTTAGGTATTTAGAGCAATCAGGTACCTATATAGTTAGGTTTTTAGTGCAATTTACAACAATGCTCGTTATTCAAAGGTTTATTTACATTCATTGCAAATCCTTGAAACGGCCTCTCGAAACGCATGATCTGATCAAGTTCCTATTTTTGTCTAAGCACAGGAACGAGTTCTATGTTTTGAATTTCTGAAGAGTTACCAACATTACGTATCTGATTGTTTGTGTAGATACTGATTTCCCTTACTACTGTTGAGTACCATCAGCGTGTATTTGACACAGGCCTCCTCCAGTTGGTTCTCATGTTGTTGGTCTCGTGCGGTTCTTGTCTACAGCGGGCGTGCTATTTGCTTGATGTCGTCCGACCATCTTTTAAGCTATCTGCCACGCTTTCTTTTGGGTTCCTACTCAAGGGTCCAGTTGGTTGGTTGGTCTTAGTCTATTCTATAGTTTTTTTGTCTGGGCATGTTCTCGTACCCCGTCCATCTTTATTTTAATATCTTGGTACTACTGATATACAAATCTTGGAACTCTTTTGTAACATTTCATTCATTATTAAGTGTTTACAAACAAGTAGGTACCGTAAAAGTCTAGAAATAAAAGCGACCTAGACATTTGCAGTGCGTTGTCCTGCGAGGTCGCCCGCTCTTGCATGCAAATGTAATCTCTAAAGTGGGGCAGGTACCGACCTGAACCGGGTTTCTAGGTCTTCGTTACTTTGCTTTTCCGTATTGTAATGGGTAATCATATATTACCTACGTTCTTTGGAAGTTGGACTGTGTAAATATTTAACAGCCGTGGAAGGAGTGACTGGAATTACTTAGGTAATTATTGATATTAGATATACAACAGAAATGTAGAACAAAAAAAATGTAGGTAGAATGTGTATTGAGAACCTATAAAAAACGTGTAGAGTGATAGCTTTCAAATTTTTTAATTGAATAGTATCACAATATATTTTGTCCGTCGTCTGATCTTCTTTTTTTTTCACGAAACGAGAGTGGGTTTGATTCCCGTAACGATGTAAATGTTTGCGTCATTAAAAACAATTTTGCATAACATTACTTAACCTAAAGTTGAATAGAATCAAAGTAACAAGTGAAACTGTCCGACTCCCGATGAGAACAAGAGTTTCTCTCATTGTATACTCGAAGAACTTTAGTGTAGAGCAAAGATTACGTAAAGTTGTTGATCTGCCTTGACTTTACAAGAACTCATTCACTTCACAAAAATATTTGACATATTATTATTGTTATTACGATAAGATACCCCCGACCCGATAACCGATAAACGGGTACGGATTTCTCAGAAAAGGAAGGTTCAAAAACATTCTTCCTAAAAATACATACTAAAGTTCCTTTGGAATCCTATAATTGTAGTTGTTGTTTTACTTTCAGACTACTAATAAAGACATAGGAAAATGTAATGAAGACAGCAGCTTTAGTAAAAAAGCTACTGTTGAAAGATTTATATAGGTATCTACTATGTGTGAAAGTGAGAAAATGAATGCTGCACAATATTTCCCAACAGAAAAACTACATCATCATGTGATAGCGATTAACTAAAGTGTTCATTGTTTATCTAAGACTCTAGTCGTGGTAAATTGAAACGTTATGTGCGACTTGTGGCAACCTAATTGGTGATGAGCAGTTAATATGACTAAAACAATTGCATTTGCTCACAGAGCACATCTACCGACTTGCCAAAAATGGCGTGGTGCTGTGTCCATCCCTTTTGAGACGTCTACAAGGTGATAAGTCGCATAACATACTTGTAATCGCAACCTTCGACAAGTTTTTTACAAGCAAATCGAACTAAAATACTATATTTGTGTGTAGTACGAGTACCATCTACCCACTCAATTTAACAGTAATTACGAGCCAAAGGTCAAACTGAATTGCCGGTCGCGCCTTCAATGAGTTCCGTGACCAAGTAGAGTCTTCATTACCAAGGCAGGTACGGTGACATTGAAAATAATGAAATAATGACAGACGAGTTAAATACAATTAAACAAAAGAATGCGATCTTTGACATTGTTTTGTTTTGTTTATAAGAAAGCTGTAATTTTGATTTGATTGTAATATTTACTCACAGAATTGACAACTTTTCGATTTGAGTTCTGTCATATTTGGAAGCAACATTAGCACTTTTATTTATTCGTATTTCTTGTGTTATTGTGAATATTGTTGTTTAATTTCGGTACAATTCGAACCAATGGCCTTGAGGTCGCTATAGCATAAAGTGTGAGCCATTGAAATAAATGTATAAAGTGGTTTCTTAACTGATAGAATTCGTTTCCAGGTTTTTAAGGGAAAATCCACTTATGCATGTGTAAATCGGGTCTAATATAAAAGTAAGTCTACCGGTAAAGTTACTGGATTTCTCCATCATCAATACTTTCCATATTTCGAACTGTAGATGCAACTTTTACTAAACGTGTTGCGCAGAAAGTTGCAGGTTTTTTTGAAGGCTAGCTTTCGATGTTGTAATAATAATTCGATTGATATTATATTAAGGGATAGGTAATACTTTGAAAGTAATACGAAAAGAAGAAGTTAACATAATATAATTACCTAGCCTAACAGGGAATATGCAGGTAATTCAAAATAAAGATGTTTGTAATATAGATTTAATATAAAAAAATATGTTATTGCATGTAACAGTGAAATAAATTAAAATATAAAAACTACGGTGTAATTCTAAATGAGTAAAACTTAGCGCGATTGGAATTTATAAAGAAAAAAAAGTTGTGGATAGGGTTGTCAGTCTTAAAAGTATGTTAAAAAAAAATTGGGTGTAACTTCAGGGTGTGGTCACAGCGGTGGCGATGGCAATTTCACCGGTTTTCAGTGCTGTCGTAATCTGCAAAAATGGCAGATATTTTTATGACCGCCTATGTTTTTATCTAATTCCAAGAAGCACCGATAGAGCCCGATTACGTAACCATCAAATTAAAAAACCATTTTTGAATTGTGTTGCCATAACCAATAGGTATATTAAAAAAACCATGCATATTCCCATACTCTCTATTGTTTCGGTTTTAGTAAGTGTTTCTGAATATATTACGTTTTGTTAGGTTTATTCATATTCCCTTAAAGGAGCTCTATATAAATACTAAATAACACATACCACAATTTTTCATGCTAGAGCTTGCTAAAAACCAGTTGTATCACGTTGTTCCCTAATATTATGTCTCTCTATAAAATTCGCATTATAAACCAAAGCGTGATTTCAAATCTATTTTGAGCCAGCTTCGAGATCTAGCGTCAAATACAAGTTAATCGACTTACCGTTCCCCCCGCTTTGCCTGCGACGCGCGAAGTTCCGATTCGACTGCGTCGTCGTCTGCGCCGGCGGCCGCTCATTGCGTCTCGCGCCTGCGATCAAAGTCGGCCGTCTCCCGCGAATTCTCGCGTCAACACCCGCGTCGACACTCGTCAGCGTCTCGTTCCGTTCAACCTCTCTTCGCGAAGCCTCTGCCTCTTTCCGTGCGGCTATGGCTTCCGTACGGGACGCGACCGCCACTTTCCGTAGAGCGATGGCCTGTTTTCGGGACTTGAACCTGTTAGGCCCGCGCCTGTTGGGCCTGGATGTGCTCCCAGTGCTGTTCCGTTCGGCGGCTTCGCGGACGAAAGCTTCGGCTTCCAGTTTTGAAGCTTCATCCTCCTTTTTAGAAGCTACAACCTCCTTTTCAAATGCTTCGGCCTCTTTTTGAGAAGCGAGGGCTTCCTTTCGGGAGGCTTCAGCGGCTTTGATCTTTTTGGCGGCTTCGTAAGCGTCGCGCCGCTCTGCTTCGAGATCATCTTCATCGAGTTCATCGTCGTCATCATAATCGTCGTCGTCGGCGATGGGCTCCTGCGTGGTGACGGGGTCCGGAGGAGCAGTGGCTTTGGTGCGTCGCAGGAACGGACGTCGAGCAGTCTGCAGAAGAAATACACATGGTTAGTATAATTTTTATATACAATTTCTTACTCTAATACCAACTATTAGCAGGAAAAACTTAACAGTATAACAGTTTCACCGTATAACATTTAAATAATCTAAAAGTAATGCCTAATAACTTGTTTACTTTATTCTAGTTTAAGTTTTTGGTTGTCTTATTTCTAATTCTGTATAGACGGCTTATTCTGAAAATATTAACAAAACCATAAAACATAAAATAACATTTACAATATTGCAGTACCTTCCTAAGTATAAATTATAGTTCTATATAAATATTGATTCATTACACACGCAAATTATAATTGTACAAAAATTATAGATAGATAGAAAATTCTTTATTGCACAACTTAAAGTAGTGTATACAGGCGAACTTAATGCTAAAAAAAAAAAAAAATTTATCATAAATAAATAGAATTAACTTTTATAAAACATAGTAAAACGTGCATTTATTTCGCAACATGTGGTTTTAGTATTATATCGAGTTCCATGGTTACACTGGCTTTCATAGGACTAGCTTTTGTGGTCAGAATGTGGTTAGAATTATGCAAATAACATTTGAAGTTACTATGAGCACAGTATCTAGTCATAGTAGAGTTGCTCTTACAAAACATGATCCTCAAAGATTGTTTTGCATATTTTTTTATAATCATTTAATTGTATTATTATTATGTACCTATTATACTTTATTTAATTGTACGATACGTAAGTACATTATGCGTTTGAAGGTATAACATAAAGTGTTATCATAAAAGGTATTATACTTTAGATAAGGAGATAAGGTGTACTAACATATAGGGCTACATTTACTTAGTCAATATCTTAGCCATGACATAAATTACTTTCAAGGCGTGTTTAGTCATCGATAAAAACAATATCGATGGTACATTAGCAATGGTTACACTACGTAAAAAATACATTTATTTTGCTAGAAGTATAGTAACAAAAGTTAGCAAAGATAAAAAAAAATAGCTTTTGTTTCCGTTACAGGGTAAATTAAATTTAGGCGTATTATTCAATTAGTTTTAGACGGCAGGGTTTATCCACTGTTGGATGAAGACCTCCTCTATTTTTTTGGAAAAAACACTGTGTTGTAAAAACCATAATAAAAAGTATTCATTTAACTACATACCGTAGAATGTTTATCAAAATCATTATTTTGTTATTCTTTTTTTTATTATTTTTTTATTTATTTATTGTTTTAAAAATATATAATAACTTATTTTGTACTATAGCACTAAGGAAACTCAAGGTTTATTTGAATAATGCTACATGAGTCTTAGCGTCGATAGCCTTACATTAGGTAGGTAGTTACTAGATTAGATAGGTAGGTAGGTAGCTATAAGTAGGATCTTAGTAGGTTGGTATATTCTTGAAATGATTTTTTTAACGAATAACAATAGTCGCCACCACGCCTATGTAAGTAGGTACTCTACCCATGATAAATACATCCATTTTTATGTCTAAGCACTGGTTTTCAGTGGTTTAGAAGTTTGATAGTGGGTAGGACCGCCAGTGTACAAAATGTACCTTATATAATATGACGTGTAATGTATATTACAAATAAATACTATTATGACTATTAGGTCGGTATGCTATTTAATTTATATTAGCCATATACCATTATGTTTTCCCCAGAAACCTACCTACGCAATGTTTACAGTGTAGGCCGCAAAATTATTCATGGTTTGCTAACGATTATGTAAAACCGGCGAGCCTTAATTTGTAATTCATAGCATCTGCCCTTTTAAGAACAAGACCGGTCTTCTTCTTTATTATTTACTATAACTTTTGATTCTGAGGTTTTTATTTTTTATAATGAGTTACTGGCGTCGATTCTGTTGTTGCATTTCTCTAAATTAATCTTATTTGACAGCACTACAAATGTTGCCACCTTTTTCTCATATTGAAACGACAAAGATAATTTTAGAGCTGTCAAATTCGGTTAGTTTACATATCATAGTTGTACCTATCGTTTTTTTTATTTCACTCACAAATAAATAAATATGAATCATTAAAAAAAAAATTTCTAGCATTGGAATGGAATAGAAATTAAAAACTAAACTAAATATTTTATCATCAGTTTCTAAATAAACTTACGTTCACATTTCATTCATAAATAATTTCAATGTCGTTCTACTGTGAGTCAACAATCAACCAACAGGTGAAATCAGATTAATAACTAATAGGGTACGGTTGTAACTTAGCGTGACGAACTTCACGCACTAGGTACGTGTTACAACGTGCGTGACTAATTTGAAATAACTATGTGGAGCAGTGACAAGACAAATGTGGAATTAAGTACTAGTATATTGTTACCGAATCAGTTATATTTCTATCACGAAAAATTGCAATCACCAAAAACCAAGAAAACATAAAATACTCGTACATAGAAAACCTTTTGAAATAACAAAGTTAACAAGTAGTAAAATTAACCAATTTCTATACACTTTGGTTATTTTTCTCTCACCGAATGCAGGATTTTTTTTAAAGAATACTAGTTCCATCTTATGAATATTTTACTAAAGTAAAAATTTGACAGACTGGCAAAGTATAATCCAAGATCGGAATGTGTGGAGAGGATCGGGGAGGCTTTTGGTCAGCAGTGGGACACATAGGGCGGAAGATAATAATATAATAGCACCTAATAGATATATAATTATTCAAAATGTTTATCAGTTGATGTAATTATTCAGTGAGTGAGCAAGTGAGATCAGTTATTTGTCTAAGGCATCCAATTAAACAATATTTATTCGTGCCGGCTGGGTGGCGACTGGCAGCGCGCGTAACCCGCGTGACGAAGCTAAGTGTGGTAGAGTTAATTGTTTTTTATTTATATCTTTTTTTATTGTTTGTACTTATTTCAGTTGGATAACATTTTACTGTAACAATTTGTATGAGGACAAGATATGCAAAAAAGGTAGGATGTTTAATTTTTTTTGTAGATAGTTAATCCTATGATATCATTATGTATATCTTCTGACTTATGTTTTGTGTTAAACAAACATTTCCTATTACCAATTATACGTCATGGTTTTGCTAAATCTTTGTAGTACTTGCTAGAAAATTTAAATATAAAATAAATATCTAATCGTACCTACCCAAATATTAACCTAAGTCTCACACAGCCAGATTTTTGTGGTCAAACAGGTTATTCCAACTAGATTATTTAAATTCAATTTCAAGATAAATCAGATATGTTAAATAATTTCTCGAATTTTACAAGGGTTTTAAGAGTTTTTTGAAATCAATGATGTTCCACAATTATTTTTATGCCATCATTTTGTTCTTAGCTTAGTTCAGGTGCTTTCTGAACTAAGCTAAGAACAAACTTAGCTAGTTGCTTAGTTCAGGTTTACCTATATATATTTAAATTTTTGCACATAGTTGGTGAAATTAATTAAATGTAGTCTTTTATTACACCGTCACTTTCGTTCATATAAAATCCAGTCCATCCAAAGGTTGCCTGGAAGAGATCGCTCATAGCGATAAGGCCGCCCATTGTACTTCACAAGAATAATGAACTCTGTGTTTATTTTATAACTTCTGTAAAAGTGGTGTACAATAAAGTGTTTTCTATCTATCTATCTATCTATCTTTCCTCCAACCCCTAAGCTGTTAGGGTGACTATTTGCTAGTGACGCAAAAATGTGTTTATGAAATCTGATATTTTTCAAAGATCAAGTCACCCAATGGTTCCATTAGATCTCGACTACGATATAGCTTATTACACATAAGCTATTAAAGGAGATGTACTTAAGTAGGTAGAAAAATAATTGACTGATGCAAAAAGTATGGTCTTTTGTAAAATAGAACCCTAGAAAGAAACCCTAGATAGGAGGGTATTTATAACTTATGAATTATTGTTCTTTGCCTGCCATTCCATAATACCATTTAGGACTTAAAGATATATAACAGGATAACTATCCTCAATAAAGATTTATTTATTTATCATTAGATACCTATTTATACTTATGATAGTCTGACGCAAGTTTCTTGTAATTGTTAATAGGAATGTTGCCTAATATGTTGTATTTATTTATGTTTTAGTATCTTGTTGCGTATCTCATAACTTTATATCTAGTTTCTTGTACGAGTTATCGTAAATATATTAGCTCTCAATATTTAATGTCTTGAATTTCTTTTAGGGAATATAGGAGCACTTTTTTGATACTTTTTAACCGCTTTCAAAAAAGAAAAACTTCTCAATTCGCTTGTATTTTTTTTTTAATTATTCCTATCTTTCGCACATTTACTTGCAATAAAGTGAAGTCACATTCACTTTCAATTAGCTACCCGAGTTAAAGTAGGCTACACATCAAATATACCGACGTGATGCGAAATTTTGCAAAAGCGTGTGTAATTTCACTAATATCCTACTTACGTAAGAAATTGTAGCTAATTACAAGATCTTGATCTCAACAACTTGTTACAAAAATGTAGATATAGTACATACTCACTCAAAATACGTAAGAAGTAGCAGTTTGTGAGATAGAAACAAAAACTCGTAGATATATATATAATATTCACGGACACTTAACACAACGCCTTCTAGTCCCAAACTAAGCAAAGCTTGTACGATGGAAACTAGATGGCTGATAGAATACATACATACATTTTTTTTTTGTAAATACATACTTATAATACATAGAAACACCCAGACACAGAACAAACATCTATGTTTACAACACACAAATGTTTGTTCTCGGTGGGGATCGAACCCACGACCCACAGCACGGAAGGCAGAGCTACTACCGACTGAGCCATGACGCCTGTCATAAGAGATAAGTTTGTAAATCGCGTGTTTGTGGAGAACTAGAAGCGTTCGAAATACTTTTATTTCCTGTTAGATAAATAACATTCTCTTGGTTTCTCTTAAATTGCTTTCCTAACATTTATGCAGAGTCATTTCTTATGAAGTCGGTACTATAAATCGTTGAACGCGATTCAAAACAAAAAGTCATTGTGTTATGAATGTTTTTTTTATATAGCTGTGATGGAACAAGTTCTTCTAATTTTTTATTTTTTGTGACGGAAAAATCCGATGTTAGATGGTAACCACTGCCTATATTGATGCATTGACTTACTGACAATGACGTACATCCACCGAGGACGTGCTCTGTAATGCATTGCACTGCGCCCATCACAGTGGTAACCATTGGCAGAATAGCAAAACTATATAATATTGCTCTGGTTGTGAAGGTTTTGAGCAAGATATCGACGTGAAACCCAACTTCATAGCCACAAATATTCGTGTTCCTAGCAGTCTTGGTTTATTTCATAATTTTCCTAAGCATATTTAAAATACAATGGTATTAACCCAGCTCATTTAACTAACACTAGTGGTGTAGGTAATCGGTAGATTAGTCAATTCGTTAAACTGTCGGTCCTGGCTCAAGCAGTCGTTAAGCCACGACGGAGGCCTTAAGGCGGCCTAAAAACTCCAGGATTGGCCACTAACTCATACGAGCTTGATTATTACACAACTATGAAGTGCATACTTGTGACCGCGCTTAGAATCTTTTGATTTCCCGTCGGCAATTATAGCTTCCTGTCACACCGTATACAAGATATTGTGTAATAAGAATCAACTAGCAATCAGTTACGTTATTTACTTTGGCAGTATACTAGTTATTTCATGACTTATGTATGAAATAAAGTAAAATATTACATTCTTACAACTTTATTAATAGATGATCTTTTTACATTTGAGTATCAAATTCAGAACTCAAAATTGTGAAATTGCGAAACGTAGACTTTAGACTTTAGAGTGCGACTTTTAGGCTGTGCGTTGATTCTAAGTCAGCTTCAAAAGAGTTTGATATATATTGATGATGATTGATGATGATAGTTGCTGCTTTACAGAAAATAATTGAAATGGTCGTAGTAAACCGTAAAGCTTGGTCTAACCATAAACCAGTGTGGAATGCAATAACTCGCCATGATCGTATACCTACTAGAAGGTAGATAAGTACAATGCAAACTCTGCCAAGGTTTACCACCCACACCCTGTCCTGTCGACATGTGATCAATGATCACATACATACATTATTTGTGCGCTGTTTCGTATTTAGACATACCACATAGGGTTTTCTATAGTTATTCTTATAGTAAGTTCATATAAGTTAGTGGTCAACTCTGGTGACGTCTGGACGTGCCCTCTGAAGCACGGAGGCGCTTAGATGTATATGGCACTAACAATCACCCATGCAAATAGTAAAAACTATAAATTTATTATTTTAGCACTCACACATCATGATAATCTGCGTCAATACTAGGATTCTTGTATCGGGGTATATAGAACACCTAGAAATATTTGCAGATGATGCAACATTTACTAACCGAATTCAAATATGTGCTTCTAGGTAGAGATAAACGTTTCTATCGGAACCATGTCCAATTCACGACGACAAACGTCAATCAACGTAGATTAGAAGACGTGTGGAAACACGTTACAACACAAGGACAGACGTATTTTACATATTTAGTAGTAGTTGCACGCTCTCACGACATATTCCGAATTTTGTGCAATCCCTTATCGTTGTACCAACTTTTATGGTAGGAACTAGAAACTGATTTTTGAAATATTTACTGGTTTATTGTCTTTAAAAAATGTGCAATTAGCGATAAATAAATAAATATTCACGGACACTTAACACAACGCCTTCTAGTCCCAAACTAAGCAAAGCTTGCACGATGGAAGCTAGATGGCTGATAGAATACATACATACATATACGATAGTTTTTATGTTTCAACTTCCTTGTTCACGTTGATTTAAATATTTTGTTATATTGCTCAATTGGGAAATATACACAATACATAAAAAAACTAACTAAAAATAGTTGATAAGGATCCGGCTTCGTTCGATCACAAGAACTGCGTAGTACCCTTAATAATAACGTAGACAACAGACAACTCAAATGGTTTTCTACAAATTGACGGCCATCATAGTGACGGACGTAATTATTATAAAGATTGGTCGTCCCGCAATAGAACTCAACGAATATTGGTGACTCTGAATAATCAGAAGGAGTTTGTCGTATTTCACAAAATTAAAAATTGTCTGGCCTTGTTGACTAGGCCGCTGATTTTATCAGAATAACAGAGATCTGTAACGACTATTGAACACACAAAATACGGTGACCTCTTCTAACAAAATGAAAACCTTAGATTGATACATCAAGATCGTAAATAAGGTACTTATTCGACGTATCATAATAACGAGAGGCATGGAGAGGCTCTACTAGCACAAAAACAAGTTGTCCTCGAGGGAACTAATTTGGCGTAGTATATGAATGTTATGTTCGGGCAATAAATCAAATCAGATGATATTTTTGAGACATTTAAGTATTACAACACACAACTTTATCAAATAAGCAGTGCTTACAAACGCGTGGTAAAGGAAAAATAAGGAGATACTGAAAAATCTTGAGAAAAACTGTTCTACACTCCAGCGAATGTAGTACGAATGTCTATAATTTGGAAGTTTTCAAGAGAAGAGTGATTATGTATCTTCCAGGTAAGCGTGCTATATCGTCGACCACATCATCGCTTAACATCAGATGAGATTGTGGTCAAACGGTTACCTATATTGTATAAAAAATATAAAAAAAAACACCATTTATTGCAAAAAGTGTGTGCCAATTTGAAAGAAGAATTCTGTAAATTCCGATTTAGATTTCGATTTACACAATACCTATTAATTTTAACACGCAGAAATAAATCCGTGTAAATCCTTGAATGGAGAAGACGGTGTACGATTACGAAATACTTGATTATATACATAGTTGGGTATGCGTAGGCTGTATCATCTCGACTCGAGGATCGTGTAATCCTTGAAGAAGCTACCTGTTACAGTACACAGACAGTCTAATTTATCTCATCGTACTTCTTTAGCTTGAAGAACTACGTAGTTACTATTTTCCTGAATAGAATTTTGTACTTGAATAAAAAAATTTTTGTTTATTCACAAAGAAAATTACAACTTATACAGTAGGTATTTACAATATTCATAATATTTACAAAATACACATGAAACAGTTAAGCCACCTACAAATCGTTGCAAACGATTTATAGATAGCTCAACTGGTTCAAATAAAATTATAGCACATAATAAAAACAAATTAATATTAGTTATTAGTTTATGAAATAAAAAAAAAAACAAAAAACTGAAGATGTTTCGTGTAAAATTAAATATGTATGTAGTAAGTGGTCAGTTGTAAATATTTGTTTGAGGCTTGCAAGGGAAACCTTAAAAGGTTCAGGCAGGATATGAAGCATGTTGCCTGCCTCTCTATTTGGAACTCTATCGCGATATATTTTAGAATATTTTTCTGCCAATACTTTATTACTTGCCAAAGGATTAACCTAGCTCACTATTCTACGGGTACTATTGTTTATGGCTTTAGACTAAATGCTCGTGATACACTAGATTAAGGTCTAGATTAAGTCCTAACTGAGGCAAACATTCACGTCCTTTCTAAAGTTGCAAGTACCAAAGTTCTACCTAGAACCTATAACATAATACGTTCAATGTAATATGGACGAATCTCGAAGACTTGCTTGTCAATTAATTAAATTGAAATAGCTTTGTTGACTATTATTTTCTAATAAATAGCCATAAAAGTTAATTACTTATGTATTACTAGGCTGAGAGGATGGTATAGGTGCTGGGCAAGCCTACTCCATCTAAACATTGTCCCAGGCACTACAGTGTCCCGTTAAGTGTAGGCATAGGTTGCCTCCTGACGCTGTATAAATCATCTTCAATAGATGTAAAGGCCTATTATTAGGTATCTAATATTGATATTTATCGTTTATTAATATTTGGTGTAAGGTAGTTATTCAGGTTTCATAGTATCTTTGAACTTAATTTATAATCTGACAGCATATTCGTCGCAGGTGTAGGTAGGTCCTGACTCCTCATGTTAGGTAGGTATACTCCAAGGTGACCAAGTTTGATGAACTTGACAGGAATGCGCTCCTACCACCTACCAACTCTAGATGTTCATGTAAATCTTGTTTTGTACTCTTAAATATTTTGGCTCTTGATGCTTCGGTTATTTTAAAAAAATTCATAACCAGTTTCATACTTTTTTTATATAAGCGTAAAACATGAACTTTGCAAAACAAACTCCGAGTTTGTTGCGAATGTGTCGTAGCTTGCACTTAGCTTTTATCACAATTAAGTTTTTATATACAAAAGACTTCGACGCGCTCATTCCATCTGACGTCACGATTACAAAAACGTATTTCCGTGTTTCAAAATTGTTTCAAACAAAGATTTTTTTTAAAGACGGATTCAAAGCGTTTTTAAGGACTTACAATAGATTTGTTAGATGGTACCAACTGCGAAGTATAAAAAAATGTGTTGAAACAGAAAAAGGTTATGTTTTTAAATAACAAACTTCTTACAGCCCGACAAAGATTAACCCATAAATTACTAGTAATACCACTTAATATGTTATATTTTTATACAAAACAAAATTTTATGGCCCAGTCTACTGTAAAAAAAAATTTAAACATTTTTGTCCATAATTTTTGCAACAAACAAGGAAAACCCGTTGAATTCCGTCGCAGTACTAAGGCAATAACATTATTATGCGGCACCGTAGCTGAGGTTGACCTTTAGCTCATGGACTGTTAGCTATTCGTAGCACGTACTGCCTACATACATAAAGTAGGTAAAACGTACCTAATGTACCTAACTGCTTACATGGATTTATTCTTTTAGAATTGCTGAGGCACAAAGCTTAGTGCTGTAATTAGCACTATTTGTATAGTAAAGCTGAAAAATTTCCGCATCTGGTCGAAACTCGGAGTATTATCAATATAAATAGTGATCACAATGAATGTTTGTTGCTTGTTGCAAAGTTGTGGTGGAAGTCTGTCTCATCGTCTCTACTCAAGCTTTAAACCCAATGTTGGTTTATCGATTATACTTATTGTTTGTTTATCGATTATGCTGGTGTTATCGATTATACTTAATCGATTACACCAGCATTTGATGTTATTTCATGGTTTTATCGGTCCAAAAACCAACAGAATCAATACGCTGAGCTGTTTGATATCGCTGTAAGAACAATATAACATTATTTCGCTAAGCTATTTCAAAGCTCTCTACTAAATTCCGTTGTGACTTTGCATGATTTTATTTTGTACTAGCCGTCGCCCGCGGCGTTACTCGCGTTCTAGTGCGACTTTTCAAAATTCCTTTCTTAGTGCACTATATAAGGATACTACCCTCCAAATTTCATACCTCTAGGACTTATGGTTTAGGCTGTGCGTTGATTCTCTGTCAGCTTCAAAAGAGTTTTATATATATTGATGACTAGCCGTCTCCCGCGGCGTTGCTCGCGTTAGAGTGTGACTTTTCAAAATTCCTTTCTTAGTGCGCCCCTACACTATATAAGGAACCTACCCTCCAAATTTCATACCTCTAGGACTTATACTCGTAGTTTAGGCTGTGCGTTGATTCTCTGTCAGCTTCAAAAGAGTTTTATATATGTATATTGATAACTGTTTTTCATCGGTGACTAGTTTCTGTAGATATTTCAAACAGGTCTATGTTGGTGTAGTTTACAATACAACTAAGATATCTAAACTGTATTACGCAATAAGGCATGAATGGGGAATGGTGTCGGCAAGCTACCTAGGTACCTACCTACTTACAATTGCCAATGACTCAACACCCAACACCGCACCCGCTGATTAATAACAACACTTGTTTTGTTATGAAAAAAATATCTATTATTCTATCAACAATAGCCTTGAGTTGCTTGTAGTAGTTAGGTACCTAGCAATCTTAAATTATTTTTATCCGAAGTTGACTATGGGAAGTTATTTTAGTAATTCAGCGACATTTTTACACGGCATCGAAATGGGCCTAGTTTAGAATTATGTTATTTATAAACGTTCTGTCTGTTTCGGTCGAATTTGAATTTGCTTGTCAATGCAAAAACACGGTGTAACTATTCCAAGCAAACAACAAGTTTGTTAATATCTCTTGGAAGTGTGTAATAGCATGTAATAGTGAACCTATCATAACATGTGTCATCGTAACGAAGAGGGAAGTAGAGTCTATTATTTGCCGGTAGCTACAGTCGATAATCGCTGGGCAATAAAGTTTCAAATACTTTTGAGCGTGACGGAGTCAATTCACAATTGAAAACTACATTTCCAGAAGCCAACGAGCTGTTAAATTATGCAATGTTGCGAAGATAGTCTGGAAGAACGAAAAAAAATCGTGACGGCCTAATCGCATTGTGCACAGTAGAAAACTTAAATCTTTTAGAGGGTAAGATTCAAGATTTAGCAAGAAAAAGTTGGCTTTTTAGTAGAACTATTCAATTGTTAGAGCAAACTATTTTTAGGTACCTATTTAGATTTTAATTTCAATTTCAACTTATTAAAGAAACTTACAAACTGTGACTTTGACCTACCACTCCTACCAGATGCTTAGGTATTAAGTAAGATAATAGACTAGAAAAGTTGTTAATCTCGAAGAAGATATATTTATTTGGGACTTGTATAGAGCACTAAGAACTACGTAGATTCTAATAACCACAATTCTAATGAACCTTTGTAATCTACTGAAGAAATAAATATTGATTGTATAGAGCTAAGAAAGCTGCATTCTCTTAAACCGACAGCTAAAAGAATATTCTGTCGGTGAAGAGTATAAACCATTTATAATTTCTAAGCTAGCCAGTAGTTTCACTCGGCAAAAAGTAATATCGACAAGCGGATTGGAATGAGCGCGGGCGCAGCATCCGACCGGAGAAAACCGCTTTCTCTGCGCACTGGCAAATTACTTGTTTATCTACATTATCTAACCATTGCGTCAGTATACAATAATTCTTAGTTATACCGGTTTTCTATATCAAGTTATGTGAAAGTAATTTGTCCTAATAAAACGCTAGCTAATTATAATTTTGACTTCTACGGATTTCAGTCAAATGAAAGCTATAGGTATACTTTGCTCGAATGGTCTGCAATAGGTTTTTTGACTAGAAACGTAATAGAAATAAAATGTGGAAAAAAGACCTAGTAGTTTAGATTTTGAACATGTATTTGTGTATCTATAATGAACGTACACTGCAGTGTTAGGTAGGTACCTATAATTAGTGCACACCTAAATAAAAATGTTACATATACTAACATATTTTGTTTTGTTACAGAATCGATCAACATGATCATGGCAGAGGGACTGGAAAAGATGATGGGACCGAGATGAAGACTGATGAAGATTCCATGAAAACTGTTACGAAATTCGTGAAAAACCCATGAAACAAAAACATGCAACGCAAGAGTAGTTAAAAAAACACAAATTACCTAGTATTTAATTCTGGTTTGTGTGTAAGAGAGTTCTTCAGTAGTAGTAATAGTAGTAGCCTAAGCTTGAAGTTGTAAAATAAAACAATACAATTTGCGTGTTTTATTAATAATCCCTAATCCTCTTTCCAATATTAAGTCCCTACCCAAAAACTTTAGAGTTAAACATATTTATCAGAGACATAACAGAAGAAGACCCAGGAGGAAATGGCGCGATGAACTCGATGCACATTTAACATCTTGGCTTGTAACGGCGTTAAATCGCGAAGAGTGGAAGGAGGGAGGGGAGGCCTTTGCCCTGCAGTGGGAAAACCACGGCTAAAAAAATAAATAATAATAATAACAAACTTGAGTTGAGATCTAGGCTAGCAGGCCCATGGAAGTATTTCATCTCAATGAGCATAGCTGTCAGAATATCACTCTCTATCAGAATAGTGTTGGTAGACTTTGACATGAACTCTTTACTTAATACATTGAAGATAAGTACCTACCTTGGTTCTAATCAGGACATACCCAATTGCCTAACTGATCTGAAGTTACGGTAGGAATCTGAAAGACTAAGTACTCTTATAAAATCAAGCATTTATCGATCGAATAATGAATACTGTTTGCTAGATCTACGATTGAAGACGGCCCGTATACTGCTCAAACACCTGATCCGGACTGAAGCGTAGACTATTGTATGAAAATCTCTACACAAATCTATGCTTGAGTACCTAACGTACTTTTTAGTAGGTCCGTATGCCGATATAGAAATCTATATCGGCATACGGACCTACTAAAAAGTACGCATAAACATAACAAGAATTCCTCTGCGAAAGCGAGTTCATAGACCTCAGGGCAATGAACCTACCACGGGCTATTCTATCCGGTTAATCCTGAGAACTCTAATATTAGTCATCTCTAAGCCTCGTACCTACTATGTTTTGTGCCTAAGCTTAGATTGGGGGGTTCGATTCCTCTCAAAAGAAAACTATTATTTTTGAGAACAGGCATATGGTATGAAAATACCTATGACTTGAGTGCTGGTCTGAGTTTTTTGGTATCCGCATCGCGTAGTCCTGTCTATGTGTGTAAGTACTTAGGTAATGTAGGTGACACCAACCATTAAGAAATCCTAAAAAACCATGTTAGAAAGGTCTAAAGAGAACTTTAAGACGATCTTAGCAGATATCGAAATTTGTAAGTTTAAAAACTAGGATAATGGACTTCAATTTGATTGCCTAACCTAAGGCTTCATCATCAGATAATTTTTCAAGGAAAGAATTTTTTAAATTGGGTTACAAATGCGAGATGACTACACAATTATCCTTGTAGCATAAACCGCCATAAACAGAACTCGACTTGACCGGGCCATACATCGCATCCGGATAACTCGAGTTGCGCCAGCATCCAGTTTTGGTGAGAAACCTTCGATGGATATCGTCATCTATGATTCACACCGAGGCACGGAAGGTAATTGAGCCAATTTCTCATAATTTAAGGATTATGCAAGCAACCTTCCACCATCAATTATGGTTTAACTAGTAGAGCTTTTTACTACAGAGTTTGGTAGGTAGCTCTAAAAGAAAAGCTGGTAGCAAAAATACCCGGAATCAGAACTAATATTTGCAAATTATGCAGATATTTTATATGGCCATCATGATGGACGAACCCGTACTTTTGCGTCTCAACCAAAAAGCAATTGTCTGGAATTGTGTCTTGAATACGAAAAACTTGTGTAACACAGTTTTTCATATTCAAGACACAAAGCTAGCATTTATACGAAATGATTCACAACTTTACAAGTCAACGAGAGACCTCACGTGCTATGACATCAAATGATCATGTAGGTGTGCTCAATAAGTGGTCACATGACTCGATGTTTTGGCATTACGAAGTACGTGACGTATCAAGCTTCGTAGGTCAAACCGGTTGCAACTAGGCCGAGATGATACAACTAGGTGATTTATAATCTACACGAAGTGGTGCAATACCACATACCGATGGTCACCAAAATACAAAATACTATTCAGTACTTGAGTAAACTAATTAGAAAAATTCCTCTGTTATGATACGTCTTCGGAATTAGACAAAATGTTTGGAAGATGTGCAAACATTTGTTGAGTTTGGATTACATAATTTTATCCCTTGATACATTTTCTTCTATTTTTCTCGATTTTGTCTAAGTTCGTATTATTCTTAGCAAGTCTGTGATAACCTTCAACGATTCTTGTAAAAATTCAGTATCCTCTTTGTTCCCTATCTCCATCTATCTGGAGATTTTATCATAGGTTTCAGACTTATAAGTATTTTGAGATATGTATATTTTGTATCATTTTATCGGAATAAATGATTTGAACCGTTTGTAGTTTGATATAAGTTGCTTAAAATTGTATTGGATAAAAAGATAAAGTGAAGGGAGTTAGTTATAATTGGC
This sequence comes from Eulithis prunata, assembly GCA_918843925.1. NCBI lineage: Eukaryota > Metazoa > Arthropoda > Insecta > Lepidoptera > Geometridae > Eulithis > Eulithis prunata. The sequence goes on along the minus strand of OU974018.1, from coordinate 8,444,023 downwards.
AGCTCTCAATTTGTGCGTGTGGTTGAACTAGATTCAGTCAGGCTCACATGTACCTATACTTATAATTGCGATATATGTTCACAATTTTGTAAACCTACATAATATGTAATATAAGTATATAGCAATAAAACGTTTTTTAGCAAAATGATTTTTATGAAATGTACTCCGACTTCCTAGCATAAGTGCAAGTTGCAAAATTTTGATCTAAAGTGACAGTGTTAGGCTTGAATTTTCAACATCAAATTAAATATAGATTTTTCTGGGTGTTTGCTGAAACTCTAAGCTTTTATACAAGGTATTTTCAGGTACCCCAGGTTGTGGGGAATTTAGTTTCTTCTTTAGACTGGACTTTCTAGATCACCCTGTAGAAACAATCTAGTATCTAAGTATAAGTAGGTAAATTGCTGTGGTGGAAATTGTGTTATTAAGATAATTGAGCAATAGGTTTTCAATCACTGTCGTTTTACTGGGAAAACTTTTTGTAATTTATGTCTATTGTACTTTTTACATAATTTAGTCTATTGTTCGTATGTTACCTAGCCAATGAGGTAAAATAATATTAAAAGTTATGTGATGATGATGAGATAATTTTACTTAATAATTGCTGCAACTTTGTAAGTTGGATAAAAAGTTGATTGCATAGAAAATATCGCTCTGTTTTTTTTGTCTTTGTTTATAAGCAAAGTTAATTATTGATTATTTCATCTTCATCTCATATACTTAATTTCATATCTATACTTATCTGGTTTTATATTGTTTATCTCATTATTTTAGTTGCAAATAGACATAAAATCACGTTGGAATTTTGTAACATTGTTATACTGTATGTACCTACGTACATCTTATCAAAGAATTTATCCTAGGTATCTAGCTTTTGACTTATGAAGACCAAAATCTTACACGCTTTTAAGACACCTAGATCCTTAGGTACTCAGTAGGTATAATAATTAATATTTGTTGAAATGCTTGTAATAAATTAAAATTTCTACTTACCTTTTTTATTCTTCAGCCTTCCCTTGCTTCAGCAGTTGATTCCACGAAGCACTTTCTAGACGATAAAGCTATTTACCGTATCTTAAAAATTAAAAATAAACATTTATTACAGTCACTAATACTTTATTACAAACCTTTAATCTGACAATGTTACAATCTTGTTACAAGTTTCTGTTCCTATCGTTCCTATTTACAATAAGTGGTAACATAATGTTAATATAAAAAAAGTATTAAATAAGTGCTTACAACCTATGACAATTTGTATGCTGAAAGCCTATACCAAAACGAGCTAACATTATAATATACATTTTTTGGTACAAAACTTTCTTGGTCCTTTATATACCTAACTTAAAGCTTTACAACTCTCTAAATATATGACTACAGTGAAACTGTTATACGTTTTTATGTACATTGATAATAATAATGTGAATAAATTCAAAACCAAACGAAATATGCGGATTCAGACAACCATGTACTTGTACAAGCACATATGAATTACTGGAAAGTGTTTTCGGGAAAACACAACAGTCTAATATCGTCAAAATTTCGTTCTACGTCAGCGACGATTGAGGTTTTAGAGTGATCTTAGTAGAATTAAAAGTAAATATGTATTAAAAGAATGTCTAAAAAACCAATTTAATATTTTATCAGTCAATTATTTGTATGGCCAGAGAAACCGGGTGCAGTTAGACCCTCTAAGAATTACTACGATTCTTCACTAGCTTGTGAAAATGTAGTTTTTCTGGGTACAAAGGCCGGTCTAAAAGTAGATCGGATAGGTTTGAAATAAAGTTTTCTTTCAGTCGTCGTTCTTGGCGTTTCTGTCGTGTACACTCTTGTGGTTAATCTATTATTGACCTTCTTTCTAATATCAACTGGTACATTTTGGGCTCTGGCACCTACGAATCTGGATCTAGTTGGAGTGAATGTGGAGGTTTTGTTTGTTTTTTTGATCAAATTACTTGGGACTGTAGTGTTTGCTTTCTTGGAAATTATTCTGGGTACATTAAATCTGGTGGAGTTGGATGATTTGATGATTGGCCGTCTTGGGAAACCGTATTTGGCTCGTTTTGCTTCGAGCGGCGATATTGTGGCAATAGTAGTTTCGTCTGGTATCGTTTCTGTTGTTGTTGGTTCGTCTGTTGTCGTTGGTTCAGTGATAGTAAGAGTAGTTGATAGCATTTCTACAATAGGACTGGTCTTTATACTTTCCGTAGTTGGTATCATTCTTTCCGTTGTAGATACTGTTGTAGAAGAAATTGTGGTTGTGCTATCCGTTTTGGGCAATATTGAAACGCTTATGGGTGATTTTGTTGAATCTTTTTCAAGCGTGGATTCACCAAAAATTTCCTGTCCTTTGGCAAAAGTCGTTATACTGCGTCCTGTCTCAGGCTTCAAAACTTCTAATTTGACGATATTGATGTCTTCTTTCTGAGACACAGGCGCTGAATATACAACGAATGGCTGGTTCTTGTCTTCCCCTACTTTCCTCGCGGTGATGGGCATTCCGGTTGGAAACAGACCTTCTAAAGATAGTGTGGAAGGGTGGGTGCGCATTGAACGAGGTGTGATAACTTCAAAGGTCTTTGCAGCTTTATTCAAATTAGATTGTTCATTTTCGTAAGCAGCAGGAACGAATTGCCACTGCGCGAACAACGGATTCTCCTGCATGGCTTCAGATTTCTTATCCTCGTTGATATAGCTTAAAAAACCATCGCTTGGTATTCTCTCCACATCGCTCTCAGTCGTGTCTCTTTTCTTGGTTAAATCAGAAACTTTTTTAACATGCCGGTAAGCTTCATTGATACTTTCAGATGCTACCAAGTTTTCCCTGGGTAATTCTGCGTAACTGGTCAATGCCCTAGCATTTCTCGCTTCATCGATTCGTATCAAGTTATCTGGAGGATTTTCCACTGGATAAATATGACCGTATTTTGTCAAATAAATCGGGATATCGTCTTCAACAATTTTGATGAAACTAAATCTACTGACTTCGCCTATTTTATCAACAACTGGTTTCTTTTCAACCATTACTTGACCTTCCTCAATGAGAGTAGTTACGTTGTTTTTATTCAGTCTATGCTTATCTAATTTTGATGACACTTCAACAACTCTACTCACAGAAAATAGTTTATCATACTGTGTTTTTATAATCGGAGCATTTGTTGTGGGTGTAAGTGTAGTGGGTTCCTGAGTTTTATCAGTCACTGCTTCTGTATTGGCAACGGTGTTTTGTGAATTTGTAGTTTGAGCATTTGTAGTTGCATCTTGAGTCGTCGGATAATAAGTTGTTTGTTCTGTGTTTTCCAAATAGTCGTCAGTACTGATTTCCATCTGGAAAGTAGATGTTTCGGTGTCTATCGTGTTTGTATTCGTAGATGACGTATCAGTATTTCTCAAGTATATCAAAGTGGAAGGCGAGTTGGATATTGATAGATAATCATCTGTTGTGGTATCGTACTCAGTGGTGGGAGCATTCGTTGTCTCATCCTTCTTTGCTTGTTCTTCTTGTACCTCCGTTTTGGTTGCATTTATTTTTGGTTCTACAGGACCAGTGTATCCTAATGGCACATTTTGCACACGTTTTTTGGTACTATTGACCGGTTTGTTGCCTGCGAATCTATTATAAAGAGCAGTCTTATTTTGAGTACCAAATCGTCTTGGTAGTTCGGTCGTAGAAGTTGATGTTCTAAAAGTGTTAGAGTTGACTGCCTTTGGTCTGAAAGGTCTCTTAGTCGTAACGATAAAGGGGTTCTGAACTTTTTCTTCTTCTTCTTCTTCTTCTTCTTCAGGTTCAGGTTCTTCTCCATCTTCCAATAGTTCTTCTGAGCCATCTTCAAGATTACTCTCGTCGTCGTCATCATCAGGTTTGCGAGTAAATAACTGACTAGAAGGTACAAACGCAAACGGATTCTCTGGTTCTTCTTCTAACAGTTCCTCATCAGAATATTCCTCCTCTTCCGATTCTTCTAATCTAGTTGTTGTTCTAGCAGTTGTAAATGGTCTTCTAAATTGAGTTCCAAATGCAGGTCTCCTAGCACCTGCAGGTCTAAATGCAGGTGGAGCCCTTGTGGAAACCGATGCTGGGCTGGTATATACTCCAGGATTAAATTTACGACTGAAAGTTCTGCTACTAGACGGAATGGACTCTGTTGTCGAAGTGAATATTTTTTTAGTAGGTCTGTACGGTATCCTTGATCGTGCCGTGGATGTCAAAGTTGTAGTACTAGTTGTTGTTGTTTCTGAAGAGGGTTCTTGAGCTTCTGTAGTTGTCGGAATTTCCTTGTTTTCGGACAAGTCAACCGCTTTTTGTTCTGACTCTACAACTACTTCCGGTTTCGTGTCGTTTTCAGTATTGAATATTTCAGTATCGCCTGATTGGTCTTTTTCAGTATTTTTAATTTCAATGTTTTCTTCCTTAGTGACTGTGATTTCTATTTCATCATTTGTTTGCTTACTATCAGAGTCATTTTCTTTTCGTTCTTCTTTCACTGTAACATTCTCTTTTACCTCTTCCAACGCCTCTTCAGAATTTTCTTCGGGAACGTCTTCTAAAGCGTCTTCAGAAACCTCTTCGATATAATTCTCTGTGACCTGTTCTGTAGTGGTTGTTGAAGGTGTGGTTGTGATAGATACCGTAGAAGCTGTTGAGGCCCTTCTCCTTTCACCATAATTGATCACAGCTTCTGTAGTAGGCGTGACCGTGGAAGTTATTTTCAATGTTTCAAGGGAGCCAATGGTTTGTGCAATAATTTCTGGTTCCTCTTCAATAGGTCTATTTATTTTCTTGCGAATAACTTTACGAATCCTTTGAGGGGCTGGGGCTTCTGTAGGAGTTTCAGTTTCAGTAGGAGCACTTGTTGACACTGGTCTCTTTCTAATAATTCTGAATTTCCTCTTGCCGGAATCATCAATCGGTATAGATTCAGTTGCACTGTCTTCTGTTGTGACTGGAGTTCTTAATTTCTTAACAACTACTCTACGTTTAGGAATCTCTTCACCAACATCTTCCTCTTGATGTTCCTTCTCTTCAATGGCACTTTCCGACAAAAATATGTCTTCGTTTTTGTTCTCAGGCTCATCATCATCATCGTTTTCACTGACTAAAGACTGAGGGGTAGTTACGCGAGATGGGAACGACAGTTTTCTTGCTTGAACTACAGTCTCTGTTGTAGAAGAGACCGGTCGAGTTCTGCCAAATGGTAGGCGAGGTAAGATCCTTTGAGTTGCTGATTGAATGGTATCATCAGCGTCATCTTCGGTGGGAGCAGTGGTGGAAGCTCTTGCAAATGGTCGAGGAGAGAACCTAGCAAACGTCGGACGTCTTTGGTTTACTGTAGCTTCCGTGGTAGGTGCTGAGGTGGAAGCTTCAGTGGTTCTAGAAGCGAACCTGCTTCGTCCTCTCGGCACAATGTTCAGGGGTTTTTCATCGATAGTTGCCGCGGAAGCATCGCTATCAGCAACTGCAGCCGCAGTGGTTCTTCCCCGGAAGCGTCTTTCAGTTCTTTGATTGAAAGTCTGTCTCGGCACGAACTGTGGTTCGACGTCGATCGGTGTTAAGGAAATCAACTCATCAGAGTTGATCCTAGGACTGTACTGTCCGCGGGTTACAGAAGCCGCGGCAGGTACGGAATCGTCATCCGTTGATAGATACCTACTCCTAAATCGCTTAACTGTCCGGTTATCTTTTACACCATCGACTTCGCGACTATCAGGGGTGGTGGATCTAATTTTTCTATTGCGCTCAACACTAGTACTTTTTCCAGCACCTTCGGTATCGTCTGAATTCGGTATTTCGTTTGGTTCAGTTAAAGGTCGGCGACGTCTGACAAAAGAATAGTTTCTAGGACTTACCTGGGTTGGAGATGACGTTGGTGCTGGAGTAGTGGTGGTGGTAGTACCCCGCCGTCTGAGGATGGTGCGTCGAGTGCTCGATGGAGCAGCAGAAGTCGATGGAGTAACAGTGGTGGTCACGACCTCCTCAGTGGCCGCCGTGGTCTCAGGAGCTGAAGAACCTTCAGTCTCTTCAGCGGAGTTGGGGGAGTTGAGGAGAGAGGATATTTGGACGGCGAGGACGGTAGTGGGTTCAGGGCTCGACTCTTCAAGAGCTGAGATGGTGGTTTTGGTTTCTGTGATTGGCTCTTGGGAAGGAGTTGGAGTGGCGCGAGCTCTGACGATGGAAGTGTATTGTGGTTGGGAGGATATCTCACGCTCTAAAGCGGTTTCTCTGACATCCACTTCTGAGTCGGCCTCTTCATATCTGTAGATAAATAATCCATTTTCATTCCACTCATAAAGGCTCTAATGCTTAAATATTACAGACTAGCTGGTGCCCGCGACTTCGTCAACGCAGGATTACTGCAATTTGCTATGCGAAATCTTCTAGGCGTTTCTGAAGAGTTCGCATCCCGTTGTTGATTTTCCGGAATAAAAAGTAGCCTATGTATTAATCCAGATTACGGACAATATATATTCCAAGCTTTATCCAAAGCTTTTCAATCCAAGCTTTTCGCGTTTATAATATTAGTAAGAGTACGATATAATGTGTCTTGGGCACGCTTCCGATTGCTACTGAGTTGCACCAGTTGAGCTATCTATAAATCGTTTGCAACGGTTTGTAGATAGCTCAACTGTTTCATGTGTACTTTGTAAATATTGTGAATATTGCAAATACTGTATTAGTTGTCATTTTCTTTGTGAATAAAAATACTTGTGAGCAAACTTACTGTATAGTAGTAGCTTCCTCAGTGGTAGGCCTTTGTCTCCTGATAGTGACATATTCTGGTTGATTCTCCCGCCGTGCGCTGGCGACGTCTAAAGAGCCTGGTTGTTCCGATACCGACACGTAGCTCTCAGAGCGCTCGAATAGGGCATTTCTGGGGAGTGGAATAAGGGTTTAGTTTGGAGGATAATTAATGGTTGTTGACTATGTTGTGTTTGTAGATTCCGATTGGTCTCAAAAAACGCTACCTAAAATATACTTCTACTAGAGAAACATAGTTCTACTGTTAGAGTTACTGTCTTGTAAATTAATTCTTCTTCTTTCCTTTTTTATCAGTTTTGCGACTCTTTGGTTAAGATTTTATCTATACTTATTTATATTACGAAGTCGCGGACAGACAGCTTGTATATTATAAGTCGCGGGCAGACTACAGAGCTACCTACTACATAATAAAGAGGAAGGATTTGATTGTTTGCTTGCATTGAATAGACTCCGAAACGATAGGATCGATTTGAAAAATTCTTTCACCATTAGAAAGATACACTATCCCCGGGTGACATAGGCTATATAATATTTGCAAAAAAAATAGCGATCTTTTCTAAAACTCCAATAAGTAACTCAAGGTGAAAAAAAATTACCTAAAAGATTTGAAATTTTTGTTAACAATCTGTGCGAAGCCTCGGTCCGCTAGTTTTAATATAAACTTACCTAGAAGCAGTATCATCAGCTGTATCAGAGGTCACAGTTGGCCTTGCACGTCGTATGTTCACATACTGCAGTGACTTGGCCGTGGTGCCCACAGAGTCAGACTCGACAGCTCTGGCTCTTGAGGGCAGTTGGTTTGTCTCTGGCTCGTCTGCTTCTCGACTGTCGAGGGGTTCTTCGGTGGTAGAAGTCGAGGGTCGGTTACGATTGATTGTTGTGTATCTAGAATATAAGAAATAAGAAACATTTATTGAACTGTGTACAGGAGATCTTATCTTAGAATAGTTTCAGCAGTCTGTTCGAGGCGTACAATATCTTAACCATATAATACTATCTTAGGAATCAACTGTTTTATGTGTATTTTGTAAATATGTGAATATTATTACAGTCAAAATAAAAACATCTTAGGAATGGTAAAAAGTAGGCTGAGATTTGTATACTTAAACTAGCTGATACCCGCGACTACGTACGCGTGAGAAACTTTTCTCCAAAATATCTGTCAACCAGCATACGATGAACCTCGCAGCAAATGGCTGCTTTTGGTTGAAAGTTCAAGCTGTATCTAAGAACCCACGTCTTTGATTTCAATAAAATATAGCCTATGTTTCAATCTGGGAAAAGGGTTTCTGAATGGTATAAGTTTCATTGAAATTGGTTCAGTAGTTAAGGCGCGATCCGCGAACAAACAAACAGACAAACTTGATTTTCGGAATCAGAATCGTTTATTTAGTAAATCTGCATAACAATATTTAGCTTACCCATATCTTTAAGTTTAGTTTTTAGCTTTTTTACAGTTTTATAATAGTATAGATAGATAGATTCTGATACGTGATCTTCCTTAGGTATTCACTCCCCACCTAATAGCAAGATTTTTCAAAAATAGTCTATAACACAACACCAATTTACTTACTGTGGTCTATCTTTATTGAGCGATCGGTCCTTAGCACTGGTTCTTTCTTTCTCTTGCGTGGTTTCCAAACCAACACTCTGAGGTCCTCTACGACTGTTCTGTGACACGTTGTTTCCTGTGTATCTGCTGAAAACGTTAAAATATTAGGACTGATGACTGCTATTGTCATATAGACTTCTAATTGACTGAAGAAAGAAGAAATATAATTTATACGTTTAAAAACTTGAAAAAACTGACTTCAATTTGATACAGCTTCATCATCAGATGATGATGATGATGATGACGATAGTTAATTGGGGTTTCTATTGATCATAAACACCATTGAAAGGTCACAGAAAAGCAAAATACGCAAATGTCGTGTACGTGGATGACGTGTTTTTTTCAGTTATTCATACTTAACACTAAAACAACTGAACCGATTTTGATAATAAAATTATGGGATCAATTTGCAAGTATACCCTTTCAGATAAAAAAAGAATTTTTTAGATCGGTTTAATAATGACGGAGTTATGAGATAATAAACTTTAAAAAATATATATAGACACAACCGAATTGAGAACCTCCTAAATTTTTTGAAGTACGTTAAAAAGGTCAAAAGACCAGTATTTGTTCGTGTCTGAATGCTGCCTTAGTGTAGTATTCCTTACTTGTTAGTTCCTCGTGCCCTCTCCAGCACCTTCTGATATAGTTTCTTGTTGAACGGCGAGGGCGTGGTGCTGCTGCCGCCGTCAGTACTCGCTGATTCCGCTCGATGGAGTTGCTTCTCTAACTGTTCCACACCACCTGGATAAATTAGATTAGATTAGATTAGAAATTTGTTTACTACACTTTAAAAAAAAAAATCGTACAGAGGCGAGTTTAATGCTATTTAGCATTATCTACCAACTAACCTGGGCGTAGTGTGGAGATGATGGTAGTGCTTCAAGGTAAAACTTCTACATTAACTTCTAAATTAGTTACATCATACGTATACTTTTTATACCAATTTAGAAATATAGAGATTGTGTTTTGAAGAAGATGGGAATGGAAGAAGGAGAATGGGATATTATGGGTGGGGAAAATGAGTAAAGTCTTCCATATCCATGAGTGATATGGAAGACATTTTGCATAGAGTTCGTAAACTGAAATAGGTACTATCTATACCTACCAATTTAGAAAATGTGAAGTTTCTTGAAGTGTGTCGTGAAATATCTAAGGCCTCACCTAAGCTTAAGAATAACATGGTGATTCGACAAAATATAGAACACATTTTACTTATATAGATCTTAAAGATAGTTTGTAGATAGCTACAGGTACCGGCACAGTTTAATAGCGCTGACCTTGAATGAACAGAAGCCTATTTTATATCTGTTTGGCTGCTGAAATGCTTCCCTTCCCAAAACTCAACAGATTCCTAACTGACACTCACCAACTTTTTTGATGAGATCGATCAGCTCCTTGATAACTCTGGGGTCCTCTGCATCTTCATCGAACGAATTTTCTTCTACGTATTCTTCCTCAATCTGAAAATAAAAAAATACTTATATAAAACAGAATTCTACTATTATTATAAATGCGAAAGCTCTTATGTATGTACGTACTCTTTCACACAAAAAAACTGTTATTAAAATTATCTTACTTCAGGCTCTGGAGCAACAGTAGTAGTGGTACTCCTGAATAGGACTGAGTTCTTAGTGCTCAGCCTGATGGGTTTCCTGGTGGTGGAGACAGTGGTGACGGTGGTGGTAGCCCTGGTGGTCTTGACAGGAGCCTTGGTGGTGACGTCAGCAATCTTGCAGAGGACGTTGCGGGCGAAGTCGCAGGAGTCTGCTGCTTTGTTGAAGAATAGACCTGGAGGGTGGCGATTTTGAAGTTAGAATATTGACAGGCGTGACGGCTCAGTCGGTAGTAGCTCTACCTTCCGTGCTGTGGGTCGTGGGTTCGATACCCACTGAGAACAAACATTTGTGTGGCAAACACAGATGTTTGTTCTGTGTCTGGATGTTACTATATATATTACAAGGATGTATTTACAAAAAAATGTATAAGTAAGTAGGTATAAGTATTTTATCAGCAATCTAGTTCCCATAGAACAAGCTTTGCTTAGTTTGGGACTAGAGAGCGTTGTGTGATATGAACAAAAAAGTTGATTCCGGCTAGTGTGATGATGAAAGGTAACTTACCAGACGGACAAGTGAACTGGTGAGCGACGATGCCGAGATTGGAAGGTCCAGAGTCGAGACACCAGAAGTACTTCTTGCAGTCGCGAGGATGCGGGTAGAAACCTTCGTCTACGCACTTGAAGTCTGAACAAAGGAAAGAAAATAGAAGTTTTTGAATACAACTGTTTTAGTAGGAAGTTAGTAAAAAGAGATGCATCTAAAAGACATCCGAAAGAGTTTTCCAGAGCAACAGAAGTGGCTATTGTAATAGTTGGTAGCTCATGGTCGTTGATACCACAAATGCTAACAAAATGTTACCTTCTACTAAGCGCGAAAACGCGCTTCCGTGCTTCGGAGGGCACGTTAAAATGTCGGTGCCGGCTCTAGCAGTCGTTAAGACACGACAGAGACCAAACTCCGTCGCCATTGTTGGTCACTAACTCATTACGAGCTTGCTTGCTAGCGCAAAAAAAACATTGAGGCAAGTCACCTTTTTCGCAGCTTTTATTAAATAGTCGTAAATGGCAACAAATTTGTTATTGATACAACTTGACTAGGAACATAGAGCCCCACGTGGTAGCCTTAGAAAATTAGGTTAAATCCTGGTCACTGCACCACTGTAAACTTTTACTCAGAGCATTTAGATCCATCTCCGGAATTTTATTTTTTTGTCGGTCAAATGCTATTTTATTCAACGAGTGTCGAACGCATTTCAAAACAAAAGTTTTTACCTGATCCTGGGTCAGGAGTAGTGGGTGGTTCAGGAGTGACGTTCCATGAAGGAGTGGTGCTGGTCACGGAGCTCTTGCGTTTGTTGCTTGATCTGCGATAACAAATAATGTTATAGGTAATTGGGTCACAAAAACATCCATTTACTTCATTCTCAATACTCGTAGGTCAATCAGGCTATAGAATACTTAAAAAATTCTTATCTTTGAAAACTAGATGATATTTTATAGTGGTCATATGTAACTGATGCTTAAATTCAGCATTCAATCCAAAAGTGATGAATAAAAATATTCTTTTTAAATTTTAAAACGGAATAATGTTTTGGAGTAGGTGAAAAACTTTTAGGTGCCGTTCTTAATTTTTCCTGATGATGCTGATTCATAGTATTGGTGATTAAAACTTACTTGGCAGCAGATGGCTTTGGAGTAGTCGAAGCGGCTTTCGGCTTATTCCTCCTTCTGTTAGGTCTGCCAGCTGCCCTTGGCTTCTCTGTCACACTCAGGAAATTACCAGCTGAGCTAAAGTGGGAGAGAGAGAAAAAACTGTCAGATTTATTGTCTAAGAGGGTTAGAGAATGATATATAGATAGATTATAATTATTTCAATTGTACACCAAAATAAAAGAAAAAAAAGAAATAGAGTAATAACGAAAAACAAATATGAAGTACAATGGGCGGTGTTATCGCTATAAGCGATCTCCTCCAGAAAACCTTGATATACCAATGATTGGTATTATTACTATTACTACTAGCCCATACTGTCCCATTGTTAAGCAAAGGCCTTCCCCCACTTCCGCCAGTCTCCAATGATTGGTAAATCATGTAAAAAGTAAGAAACCCAGAGACAATCCCTGAAGAGCAATATTTTATTTAGAACTCAAAAATGTAGGCCTCAGACTCCTTTTTAGTGGGCTCTTTACGGTATTGTTGTTGGATGTTAAAACTTACCCAAGTTTCTCGAGGTAAGTCTCCTTAGCGGCTTCGATGAGAGGGTAAGGCTTCGAGTGGCAGTTACCGCGGAAGTCGTCGTTATCAATTGACCAGAACATTATACCTGAAATAGAATACAGTTATTTTTGTGGATTAACTCGGATACTGAAGAGTCTGCCCTTGAAAATAATTAAACGTGTGTAATCTTCAGTTGGTATACGAGTTTTAATCCTCAAGCAAGCTCGTATGCGTTAGTGGCTAACTCTGGTAACGGTGTTGCCCTCAATATTCTTAGAGGTAATAATCACAGTCAGAGGGAACCTTCTAACCATGGAGCATACCTACTTACTTTTGCAGTAATTAGTTTGTAGGTAGTTTCTATGTAACGTTTTCTATTAAGTAATTTGTGACTCAATTTGTGTTTTTTTTGTAACTCAATTTGTGTCACGACGTCTCACGAGGCAAAAAAAGTGTTTTTTTTTTTTTTTTTTTTTTTTTTTTTATACAAGAGTATGTGTATGTGAGTATGTGTCTTAAGTTTTTGACCTCCAATAACGTAAAAGCAGTTATATGCTGTTTCTTACCTCCGAGTCCATTCTCAGCCACATACTCCGCCTTCTTCCTCACGATATCCACGTCATCGTACCCCACCCACTGGTTTCCTCTATAAGCCACGGGGCCCATGGCGTCCGGGTTGGGTTTCATGATGGTCCATTCCTCGTCTTCCTCGTCGATGTACTCTTCAGAATCCTCCTCGGAATCGATGCTGCGCTTCTTAGTTTTGGGTTTTAGGGATTCGCAGATCTGGAAAATGGCAAGATGGTTTAAAAATGATCGTGATACTTATTAGTAGGTATAGTATTATATGATCTGTGCTAGTAGTTTGGTTTTCGTTTGGACTAAGGTGAGAGAAAAACATATAAATATGGACATTCTTATCATTTAAAAGTGCTGAGCAAGCCTATTCCATCCAATTTGTCCTGAGTACCTTCTATAAGGCCGATGGCCGTGGTTTTTTTTATCGAATAGACCTTCTTTTGACTTCAATCTCACCATCCAGGTGAGATTAAAGACAAAAGAGGGTCTATTCGAGGGTAAGCGACGATGAAGCCAATGATGGAGCAAGACGGTCTAAAAGACACCTATTCAATCTTGACTGAAGACAGTGTTACGTATCTAGGTATTCCTACTAGGTAGATGTGGCTGCGCCACAGAGTAAGCGAGCTTGCTTTCAATTAAACCAGTGTGAATTATACCGTCTTTGAGTAAACACCTCTGTAGGCTTCCTAAAATTGGCGACGAGGATCGTTAACTTTACGTATAGTATTATAATGATCTGTGATTTTACTCTAATCTTTTTAAAGCTTTTTTTGTAGAGCTGCACATAACCACCACTGACGTTATTCTTCAAGTGTCTTAGGTATTTGAAAAAGTGCCAAAGCTTATTCACTTTATGTGCAAATATGACGATTAGAACGTACATAACCCCTTGAGAAAATCTGCAAAGTGCAGTTCCGATTACCATTTAAAAAACTAAGTCAAGGCGCTTCTAGAGTTGCTTGATTGAGCTTTATAAATCTAGAGTAGAAATAAAACGTCGAGTATTTTAAAATATGTGATGAATACCTCATAATACGCCAGATATCCTTTCTCCCGTGTAGCATCTCCCTGTTCTCCTGGACCGTCTGCAGGCGAGCCTATATCCACAGCATCAGCGTTGAATAGCGTGTATGAACGGCCGTAGGTCGGGATACCGAGGACAAGCTTGTCGCGATCAGCACCGCTTTCTAGGTAAAACTTTATGGTGTAATCCTGAAAAATAAGATAAGTATTTAATCGTAGAGTTTTATCAACTTCCGACCAAACTTTTACTGGAAACGGGACGTTTTCCACAACAGAGAGTTTGATTGAATTCTTTGCGAATAGATCTCCATTATGTTGGATGAAAAATTTTACTTTTAGGTACCTTATCTCTCTACTTACGCTACGTTACTACGTCTGTGGTCCGAAAAGAGCGTGAAAGAAGTTGAAAGAAGAAAAGAGAGAATCGGTCAGAATCTGACATATTATAATCAAAATGTCAGTTTGCCGGTCTTTGATTCGCTGAACTACCATTTTTGACCTCTTTCGATGTAATTTTACGATTTCGATAGTATCAAATGAGAATCAGGGGGCAGGATTGCTTTTTCCATACCTTCTTTTCTACCAAAACTAGCAATGCGTCATCCATCGGTGGTACTTACAATGTTGAGCTCCGTGTCAACGCTGTACTCATTCGGCTCTTCGATGGGGTAGAGCGGGGCGTGGTGGTTGACAGCTGGCTCGAAGGCAGAGTGGTAATCGTAAGTCAGAAGGTTCATCCAGTCTAGATACCTGTAAAGAAAAATAAGTAAAGGTAGGTGCTTCATCAATCAGTCAGTCAAGAAGCAGAATTGTATGAGACTGAGGAATAACGGAGAGAGAGAGAGAGAGAGAGAGAGAGAAAAAGAAAGAAAGAAAGAAAAATAGTTTATTGCCTTATATATAAATTAGTAAGCTACATAAACAGCTAGGTATAGGTAGGTACATAATGTGCATGCGAAACATAAATGTAGAATGCCAGCTAGAATTAATGACATTTCAAATTTGGGTGCACTCGAGAGAGGGAGAGATATATATATATATTTAACATACACACTATCGCCTTAGAGTGATCAGAGCAGTGCAATTTTACCACGTACTAACGAAGAAATAATAAGTTTGAATTGCATTCGTCGAATGCTCGAAATAATGTGTCAAATGTTACGAAACCGTATAACTACTGCTGCCCCAGGCTACGAATATTTTTCATAGAATTCCATTTCACAAAAAATTATTTAACTGTAGAGTCCAATGTGTTTAGTTTTCCTCTATTATGATGAGGTAATCAGTATCGATAGCAGATGAGTCTTGTTTTGTAAAACTCCCACGACTAATATCAAATTCAATAGCACTTCAATAATTATGACACAAGCATTCAAAAACACACAAAGTACATAAACTTTTGTAATGGGGCCGTTCCCCGACTAAGTGATAAGATCTCACTAATGATCAAATATTTGAAATTGATTTTTAAAATCTAACACGGTGTTCTTGTAGAGCACCTGTTTTGTGAACGTCTGCTTGTGTTTCATAGTCAACTTGTTAGAGGGGAATTTCTTAGAAAAAAATGGCTTAAGGCGCCACTGGATGAATCGGTGCTTATTTTCGTTCTTATATGCATCGTATATATCTATTTTTAATGAATACAAGAAGGTACCTAACCAAGAACAACAGAACAAGCTATGGGTAGGTACCCAAGTATTGAATTTGAGCGGAAGCTCGCAACCAGTCGACATCTGCACAAAAAGCTCAAAACGTTTTACAAAAGTTTTTGTGAAGAATCTCATTCATTATTTCTTAACCGTCAATGCAATATAATTATACCTTTTAAAAACCGACATAGTACATACAGTACACGGTCATTGATGTGGCACATCTCATGGAAACATTACTTACGGACTAAAAAGTTATTTGTGCCGTTCCTCGAGTTATGATTATAAAACTACAACTCATGCTAGACGATGACTTTATCTTCCGAAATTCAAAAGTTAATTCAATGAAGTGAAAAATTGCTTTGGATTTTCTCATCATCATCATCATCATCCACAGCCCGATTTCACCCTCTGCTGGGTATAGGCCTCTCTTTGTCTGTGCCACTCCTCACGGTCCTGTGCTGGTCTCATCCATGTCCTGTCCGCGATGTTGGATTTTCTAGCTCAAGTATTACCCAGCAGAGTTTTCGTCCTGACCAACCATTCCACACTAAGCTTAAGCTGTCTTTGTAAGCAAATAAAAAGTGGTTTTAAGTGCTTATCCAGTTCAAGAACTAAATCTATCTATTCGGAGCCTATATAAACATCTAACAGTCAGCAATTATATTTTGTATTTATAATTAGAATATTCTGAGTATGTCGACGTAGACTGTAGGTATTGGACATCGCAGCTCATCGTCAAAATGTCAAGGTTTAGTCCAACCAGCAATTGTACCAGTAATTGGTCCATCTTTTCCGGGTTGATGGGATGATTGACGAACTAAAATGGTAATTAGACGGGTTTTTTGTGCGCTGATGAAGTATGTCTGCCTTGAGAACCCTGCAGGGGTTTGTAAAACAAAAAGCTTCATTCGTCATTTGTTTTGTTCACTTATGCACTCGTGTACTGACATACATAGCTATAGGTATATAGTTTCTTGTATCTGGCTGGAGGCGCTCTATAGGGGAGGCTACTCTCATCACAATTTCTTCTTAGTCTTTAGGTATTTGAACCTTCACTTAGCTATAGACAAACAGTGGAACCGAACTTCGGATAGTCCAATTCGAGATAGGAGAATGGGTTTAGCTAGACATAATGTAAATTGACCGATATAGAACCCATGACAAGGATAGCACAAGCCTATAATAAGCTACTTGAAGTACAGTACTTGAGTAAAGTAGTTATAAAGGCGTTTTTATTTCTTTTTTTATTATTCCACGTTAGCACTACAGACACTTAAGGTATATGCAGGCGTGATACAGGTTAGTTTGTAGATAATGCTAAATACATACCATTTAACTCGTCTCTGTACGGTTTTTATCAAGTGCAATAAAGAGTTTTCTAATCTACTTGAAAGAACCTGCATAAATTAAAAAGACACGGAAATAGTAACCTTCCGATCTTCGAAAGCAAGGTGGATAATCATGTACTTAGCGGATAATCATCATCAGTGGAAGCGAGAGTCCGTACGCATAATAATAAAGTAGGCAACACATCTAGATATTACAAAACCCTTTCCTAACTTCCTCTCGACTCAAACAGAGCAAGACATGATGTGAGAAACATTTGCATTGTTATAACAGACTATTTCATGGCTGCCTTACTTTACAAATAGATAATTGTGAAAAAGTCACATCTTTACTTTATACAGATTTGTAAATAATGGTTTGTTCAGAAATACTGTATAAGGTGTACCAATCTACTCATGAAAACTGAAGGAAAGTAAAAAGTACCGAAGTTGAGCTGAAGATGTATATATTTTTTATTGAAAATCAAGGCATTTAAAAAATAACAAGCATGTGATCTTACGCAGTATCGTAGCACTATTATGTAATTTTAATACCCACGCTATAAAGCGTATGTTATTTAGAAATAGTAATCATAGTGTTATGAGCATAAATGCACCTAATTACATATGAAAATTGATTGCTATTATTTACTTAAAGTGGGAGGAACAGGGTTTTCTTAGCGTTGCTGCATAAAACACACTTCAATAAGTAAGTAGGTATATTTTGCTTGTTCATGGCTCCCACAACTTATACTTAGACAGTTTAAAATGAAACAGATGGCAAGTAATATCCACCAAAAACCCAGAAATATAAGTCGAAGTGTCATCACAATTTTATAATTAACAAACTTGTTGAGTTAGCGACATTCCTGTCTCTATACGTCACTCTGAGGTCAAGTGTTTAAGTGATAGTATCATAGCGTTTTAGTAAATTTATTTAGTCTAACCCTCAAATTCATAAACAATGGAGATACTTTTTTTTTAAATTGTTTTAATACTCCTCTAAAGGGAGATTCAGCGCTGTGCTAGAAGGAAGCTGGATATAAATTCGCGTGTAAGTAATTGTCTAAAGAAGCTCTTAGAAGCACTTGAGTACGTAGGGTCTAGTAGTAGCGACTCTACCTTCCACTGATAGACTGATGTTTGAATCTAGTTCTGCATCAATGCAACATCTAATTACCTATAAGCTTGCAAAAGCTTAATGCAGTACATCTGATCCAGCAGTATCAACTTATGACCTTGATATACAATTTTCTGTGTTATCCCGACGTGTCAGTGGCTTGGAAAATATCAATAGCGTGAAAGCAACTAGTATCTAATGTAACATCGCTTAGGTGTCCACTGATATCGTGTTTGTATTCTGCCGGCTGCCTTAGACTTTTGTTCAATGTGTAGGAATATCTATGTACTCGTAAGTAAGCAGTTGTACAGAATAAAGATGAATCTAACAGCTCATAGCGCACACCACACGCATTAATATTAAGTAATGGCGATGTCAACCTTGAATTAATAAATTAGGCAACTTTCGATGTCGTGTGATGTTCGCATACGTTTCACAATGCTATTTGCATGTGACACATGTAAACTTGTACTAATGCAGGGTGTCAAAAGATTCACGACACCAACCAGGTACCTATTTATTAAAAAAAATTGTTTATCTCTTTTTGGTCATAGTAATGCTGTTCTAACATTGCAGTTAGACCAGTAATTTGATGTTGCTCAAAAGACGTAGATTTCTCAGTGACTGTTGTACGTCGCGTGTGTGCCCACGATGCAGCTCTGAAGCAACGCGCCAGAACGAAATATATAATCTCTACGAAGCTGATAAAAGATGCGCCGAGGAATAACCCAGTGGCACCACCGAAGGAAACAACAAGATCCTGGAAATGGAAGACAATCTCCCTCGTGTAGCGGGTTCGTGGAGCTTGTATCGTGTATTTTACGGAGCCTTTGTTCGCGAAAGGTCCGCTCTCCCACACTAAAGTTGACCAAGCGACCTCCATGAAGAAGGATTGCATACACTGCGGGGTGCAGCTGCAGTGGACGCCAGCAATGCTAGCGAGCTCGTGTGATTTGGCAGCAAGGCATGCCATGCCAGCTGTCGTGCACTGCGGCCCCTCTTCGTAGAAGTAATAGAAAGGCTTGCAGTCACACTCTGCCATGGCGACCTGGCTCCTGCACGTTAGTCGGCAAGCGTTAGTGCTATACACATGCTTCCCTGCTGCTATTGGCTCGTCCGGGTACAAGCAGCCGCGTCGCCTCAAACTCAGCTCTTTCACACCCTTTCCGCAACCGGTCTCAATAACATTCATCTCCGAAGTCTTCTGCACACCGACGAGGACCTTCGAAGGAGCCATTGTTATATCCAGCACATCGTAAGGCGAATGAACGTAGTAGTAAGACGCATTAAATACTTCCAGCATGATCAAGCAACTGGCCGCGGCATACTTGCAGGTTACTGGGAACGCCTTCGTATCGTTCAAGTCAGTTTTTACGATTGCAACATCGTCGATTGCTAAAGAGTTGGTGGAATAGCAGACTCCGTTTTCGGTCATAACGGGAGTCCATTTGAATTGCGCGGTTTTTTCTGAGGATAGTGTCTTGATGTCTTCGTTTGGTACCACGTCTATCACTAGCTGGTAAAGGTCGACATCTAGGTCCTCGTCTTGGAATTCAAGGTAGCCTTCTAGAGATAGCAAATTAGAGTTAGCTACAGTGTGTACGAAGCGGCTATAGTACTCGTAACGCTCATCAGTGGGCTCGACATCCCAATAGTCCTTAATTACTTCGGGTAGCTTTGCGGGGTCGACGCGATTCTTCATGCACACGGTAACAGCGGGCAAACTGAACCTCCAGGAGCGGAAATCCTTCTCTAAGGTGACGACAGTTGGATTGTCGTTGTACCGCTGTAGCTGGTCTAAAGAGACATCGACGGCGCCATAGCAGGCCAGGCACGTGAAAACAACCCATATCAGTCTCTCAAGCCAGTGTCTCCCCGGCTCGGCGATGTGTCGAAAGCCGTGGATTCCGGTCTCCATGCAGAAATCTTTACCAAAGTTAACCACGGGGGTACACAGATCACTACCATCACCGTTGGCTCTCGATTTTTGTTGTTCTAACTTTGATATGTCATATGTGTACATAATGATAGGTTTGTTTAGAGAATTTTCATTAGCAACAATGGCAGTCAGATTCAACTAACCACAACAGTATGAATTCCTATTTAGTTATCGAATGTGTAGGGATGCATAATCATCCTTTTTCGTGACAAATACGTTTTATGATTGGATATTTTAAAAGCACAACCGTGTATAATACATAATTATCTTTGCATCGCGTGTTCGTCACAGATACTGAAGGTCATGGTACAAAGCACATACCAATGAAATAATAATCAATCAGTGATCTTGTTTTTGCTGATACCAATAAGCCTAAGGTGTTCAATGTCATCAATCAAGGTCAATAACATAACAACTTCTAGAAGACGTTAGCATTCGGATCATTCTGTAGTACCTATCGATGCTTAACATGGTCTGATGGCGCCGTAACAGTAGTTTAGACTGCAAAGATATTTGTAAAGATATTTAGTCAAATAAAACATTTTGGACTTACGTATTGAGCGTCTTAACGTCGAATCCTTTCTGTATGTACTCGATACCCGCTGGGACAGCCATCGTGAGCAGCAGTCTCGGCTTGTTGGTCTTCTCAGATTCTCTTTCAAACTCTTCACGTAGCTCCTTCACGAGTCTGGCGTAGTTCTCCCGGTCCTTAGGCTTGCCTCCATCACGGAAGGCAGGGTACTCCCAATCCAGGTCAAGGCCGTCGAAGCGGTTTTGTCTTAGAAACTATGGACAATGTTCTGGATTAGAATATTTGTGACACAAATAGCTGATTGCAACGGAATATTTTAGTGTCGCGTGTTGTGAAAGTTTGATCACGAGTGTGGAATTAATGACACACGTGACCTTTGGCTTGCAGTCTCAGGACCAAAGGACCAATCTGGTGTGTCATAGATAAGTACTCCATAAATAGTTTTAACAGTTTCTATATGTGTTTCTTGAGCCAATGTAAGAAATTTATTTCGTAATGGTGTCTCAGCTACATTTAGCTTCAAATTTTTCAGAGATCTAATAAATGGTTGATATATGTCATGAGTTCCTGAATATAAGTAGTATTTGAAGCCTAGTAGCAGCTAAATGTTGCTCCACTAATACTAGATCACTTAGACCAATTGCAGTAACTTTTTGAAAAGACCTAAGCCAGCTTACCTTGATGGCATTCCTGACGAACTCCTTCCTTCTTTCCCTTGACGCGACCATGGGAGAGAACCTGGTGGAGCCCTCGTTCCAGCCACCGATGGCCAGCATTGTCTTCAGGTTCTTGTTGTATGTCTTTAGACCGGTGAACTTTGCATATCCACCTGTCAAATGCATAATTAGTTTGGTTATTTTTCGTCAGAACGAAATGTAAACCTTAGGCAGTAGAAAGTTTTTCGTTAAGAATTTTTTTTTTTGGAATTTAATCTATCTGCTGTTTTTTACTTGAATGAATCGCTAGCTTTAAATGGACTATTTATTCTATATCAATAATATATTGTGTGTGCGTACCAAGACTGTACCACGTTGGGCGCCAAACTTGTACCACGTTGGGTACTAAGTAAGTAAATGTAAGAATTTATTTTATTTAAATCTGTTTTCAAGTCTTGATGGACATACTACTGAAAGTATGTTGAACGCCAAGATTGTACCACGTTGGGGCGCCAAGGTTGTACCACGTTGGGCGCCAAACAAGTGTCCCGTTGGGCGCCAAACCAAACTATTCCAATCAAAGATTTAACGTACCTTTTTCAATATCCTGGTACTTATCGAACGGCTTCAACGTGTTGTCTTTCGTGAACCCTCCGAAGGCGTAGATAAGATGGGTGCAGAGGTAAGGGTTGATGTTTTGAGGGTTGAACCGCGCTGTACCAGGCCGGTAGACCGACCAGTTTGTGTAGTAGCACACCACCCGGGGCTCACTCGATAGAGCTGGAAACGAAGCAAAAAGATATTGAACAAATGTTCACACAAATGAAGAAGAAGTATTGTAGAATCAGCAACATAACATAAAGTGACTTTATTTACAACATACCTACCTAGTTTCATTGAAAGAGCTTTAGAATTTCTTGAGTGATGGCTACGAATACGAGTGCGATTCAATTTAAAAACTGTATCATCATTGTTACCATGGCATTTACGTTTTTTGCTTGATCGATGTAACATGATGTAACTGCTATCACTGATGTAAAACAAAAGGTTAGGTTACCTAACCACATTATGGTAGGCGTTCAAGCGTTCAAAACCTAGCAAAGCATGGAACAGCGTAAACGTATGAAAAATGATGCATGCATGTTCAAGTTGGTACGTCAAGATCCTATTTCGTCATGTTTTCGACTGTGTAGACAGGAGATTAGGCTGTTTGGTCCGTGGTGCAAATAAAAGTAAAAGTACAAGACATGTTTTGACAAACAAACTGAATTTTAAATTGACTTTTCTTACCTCACAAATGGCACAAATGGTAATTTGTGCCATTTGTGAATATACTGACTTCGAGACTAGATCGAAACTTTTGTCTAGGTATATGAGAATTGGGTTTCGTAGGTTTCTGGTATTTAGTCTGGTAGTAGCGTCGTAAAATTATTTGAAATCGACACCCATATCAATATTTTGAAAAAAAAAAAAAATTATGCGCGCCATCTTTGATTTCAAAATGATGTCATTTTCGTAATCAGCGTCCCAAAATAACTCTGGTTAGAGCATAAAAGTGTAAATGTAACCATCTGTGAACATGTTGGTGAACCTAGTCTAAGGTAAGGCCATCAACCGTGGGTAGAATCTAACCATGGGTCTAATTATGGACCATTGTCTTCCGTTTAGAGGGTCTATTCATTCTTGATGGCAAAACGATACGCTTTTTTGTGTGAAACACGCGTACAATAAAATTGATAGGAGAGATTGTATCAATTGCAGTTTACACTTAAGCAGATTTTTGAATGTAGGTAGATTATATGTACAGCATTAGGGGCCACTTTCTTAGCCATGCCCCGAGGAAGGGACGCTGTGCCTGGGACATGTTTAGATACAGTACGCTTATCCAGTCTAGTGTCTGCATGATTATTGGAGATAAAGAATCTGTCCCCTTCTTGTAGATCTACCTTTATAATCAAGCAAGAGGTGTGGGCTTGGGCTATTTTGTTTTTATTCCTCTCTTTAAGAGAGAAGGTGTTCTAGTCTCTTTTGTCTCGCAGAGTACCTAGTGTAACCATTGAAATATATGGAGTTTAAGTTGTAATATCGACACAATATCTATATCTTTCCAAACTTAGCCGTAAGTAGCTCCACAGATTCTATCCTTTGTTCGGATTGGAGGAAGGTGAGGAGTGGGGGTAGTGCTTATCTTCAGAGAGACGTAGAACAGCTGTGACTAATGTACCTAGGTTTAAAGGCTTACCTGGTGTTGCTAGTGTGATTATTCCTAATATTAATAACAGCCATGTTGCGACATTCTGTGGACAAAAGAAAAAAGTATTAGTAAAATTGCTTTGTTCCAAACGCTACCTTTCTCTAGGAGGGGTATTTCCTGAACACATTAGTACCAAAACTATAATTTAAAGAACTTGAACTGCCAGCGAACAGACATACAAAGAACTTCCTATGCTTACACAAGACTATTGTGCATTGTTATATTATTTTTAAAACCGCTGCAAAACATAGACAACAGCGCGCGTTTATGTCTTTTTTATCAAATAAACCATAGATTATATAGAGTAGGTAAGGTACGTTAGGGTTTGATATCAAAGTGAAATTGTAGGCGTATAGAGGTGCAATAGCCACATAGGTAAACTGAAGTAAAAGTTGGTGAGTCGATCTAAGATCCATCCCCACGGTGAGTTTGATCTGATATGTACTTTAGTAATCGGCGTCGTAGACTTAATTCACCTGGGTTTAATTAGCCTAGGTGAATTATCTATATCTAGCTGAGGTGACACGGATCTATAGCTCTATGACAAAATGTGCGACATATCGATGATATACCAATCTGTGTACATTCAAACGATAAGTCACGTGACCTATAACATAATATTGGTCTATTCTCAAGGGATTATAAAATATCAAATTAGTTAACTCTACGCTAGTTTCCTCATTAGGTACAATAGCACAAGACTTAACGATTTCTTTATCAGCATACGTGCCTAAAATACTAGTTTCTAAAGCTTACAATTTAGTCTAGACTATAATAGGTGCCACTCGCGACTTCGTTCGCGTCCCGTTGGATCCCGTTGAATTGAATTTGAATTTTTCGGGATAAAAAGTAGCCTATGTGTTAATCCAGGTCACGGACAATATATATTCCAAGTTTCATTCAAATCGGATCAGTAGTTTTTGCGTGAAAGAGTAACAAACATCCATCAAACCATACTCACAAACTATCGCGTTTATTTTATTAGGATTTGGATAGTAGGGACTCTTCGCGCCAGGGTCAACTTTTAACCCTCGCCCAGACATTTTCTCTCAGGTTCGATGCAGTAAAGACAGCAATCTATATGTCATGCCCTAACCCACCTTGCTGGTATCTTCTATGAATATTCAAAGACGGTGGTGACCATCAATGATGGTGGCCCGTTACCTACTATTGTTGGTGGTAACTGTTTCATAGTGTCATAGCTAGATATGCCTAGCTATGACACTATGAAACAGTTACACATTATACACGCTTTGTCTGTGTCATTTCCTGTCATGACGAAAAACTTTTTATTGGACAACTTGCATTTTAAAACCACTTCAAAAATGGAAAAGGTTCTCTTTTTTTTTTGCATGGTTTTTTCTTTAATATTTGTTATATCTATCTATCTATCTATAAAGATTATTTATCGTTGCAATATAAAAATAAGGCGACCACTGTTTATTGTTTGATGAGAAAGCGTTTATTGTATTGATATAACATCGTCCAATTTAATGTTATGTCAAGCTAACAACTATGAGATAGGTATTACTGCGGGTAATTAAGTGATAACTAACCCATTACACCTAACTTATGTAATGAATAAGATACGATTTAGTTATGGAGTGGTGCACATCGTAATATGAACTAAGTTACGAAACAAATGGCCTACTTAGGCTCTCTTAATTAAAATATAGTGTGTTTTAACCGTCGTCAAAAAGGAGGTTCCTTCTCAATTATTTTATCATAATCGTTTCAGTGGTTTGTGAATTAAATAGGATGTCGAAAAAACACGTCATCCACGTACACGACATTGCGTGTTTTGCTTTTCTGTGACCATTCAATGGTGATTTATGATCAATAGAACAAACCTAATGAACTACCATCATCGATGATGAAGGTATCTAATTGAAGTCGGCTTATGAATTACTAGCCGTCGCCCGCGGCGTTGCTCGCGTTCTAGACCCTTTAGGGTGCGACTTTTCAAAATTCCTTTCTTAGTGCGCCCCTACACTGTATAAGGAACCTACCCTCCAAATTTCATACCTCTAGGACTTATAGTTTAGGCTGTGCGTTGATTCTCTGTCAGCTTCAAAAGAGTTTTATATATATTGATTGATGATGATTGATTTACTTTTTACCCGACTACAACGAAGCAAAAAGGAGGGTATATGATTTTGACCAGTATGAACACAGTGAGAGTGAGGTATGTCGCGCGGCGGATCCATGATCGAGGGGCGAAAAGGGTTTGTCGTTCCGACATGCCATCGTCTTATCGTCTCGGGGACATTACAGTTATAATTAGTTATAACTTTGATATGTAATGGCAAATGACTAAATAATGCGATGTAATACGCTTTTCATGTAGAACACCGATAGGTATTCCACACCATTATTTTCCATATTGCGTGTCTGTCCGTGTTAAAGTTGCAGCATCTGTCTGCCTTACCACATAGGGAAATTGCTTCATGGCAACCTGTTTTGATGTTATGGTGATCGCTATAATCTCTTTGAGGGATTCAATCGCATTCTCCCATCGACTGTACATTTCTTTAAGTTTTTGTGTTTAAGTAGGTAAATTTGAACCGTATAGATCAGGGTACGAATTGGATATCAGTGTATGGGATTTCAGAACTTGTTTTTATGATTTATGTAACAATAGTAGGTACAAATTGGCTATAACCCTCTGTCGACTAAAACAGTAATATACAAAGCTTTTGTTTATTTAGTATAATATCAATAGTATTTTTTGTAGTAATTGACTCGATGAATTAACCACGTCTCGCAGTCGTCGCTCATGTGTCATTTTTAAAACTCTCTGCCAGCCAACGCGAACCAATATTCTTTACTATAATTATAAGTTTTAACTCAAAAAGGTTGTCCCTAGTTTACGCGTACGCATGAATGCGTACATAGTAAAAAATACAGTCATGTTAAATACTTCTACCCCTAATTTAGCTAACAAACTATCTATGTACTTCTATGTATATGCCTATGTACTTATCATGATAAAAACAAAACAAAATGATCCATAACAATCATCCATTTGTTAAAACCAAACCAATCGTCACTCGTGCGTACGGAAAGTGAAACGGCTTTCGTCTCAGGAATGCGCTGGCCGGGAGTCTATCCTGCACTTTATGTAATGCACCTGCTTTGCCTTATAAGGTACCTACATACGTACATACAAAAGTATCTTACATATGTACATCAACAATTTTTTACAACATTCTGTCAGTGTAGCTAGTAAATAGGTAAATTAAAGAAAGAAATAAATAAAAAATATAAAGGAATGGAAAATTGGAAAATAAAAAATTATGGTCTGCGCGTTTGGAACCAAACACATTTTTATAAAATAGAATAGCCATTTTGAATTCAGTTTTGAATCAATCAATTTTATCATAATAACTTATGTACTAGATTTCAGTTTTTGTATTGTCTCTCAATTATGGAATTCTCCTAGCTCTTTGATATCAAGGCATTTTTTTTTTAAAATAAATACTCGTAGCTGTGAAAAACAAGTTGCTCTAAATAGAATGTCTTGATGGTTGAATACTTAGCTAAATAGTAAGCAATAAAGTGTTGCTTAGCTTACGCAACTGACTTTGCCGTATCGGCTCGGAATCTCGGAGTAGCCGGAATAGTAGCCTCATACTCGTTCCTAGAGAATACCACTTCTAGGTTTCTAGGTACCTATTTATAGCATAATTGCTATTTAGATTAGCAAAGCGTGACTTGGGAAGTTATTTTAATAGCTTTTACTAAATATACCGTTATTTAGACTAGGTTTGGATATATTTCACTATGAATTACTATGAATTTTTTTTAAAAGTTTTATTCCTCTTCTTTTATAATATTTTTCAAGCACCGATGCAGCCTTACCGCGATACCTAATAATACACTCCAAATTTCATACCTCTTATGACTTTTAGTTTAGGCTGTGCGTTGATTCTCAGTCAGCTTCAAAAGAGTTTTATATATTTAGAAGATTGTTAGAAGAAGATGAGGGAAAAGTAGTAGTGTAGTAGTAGTAGTGGTAGTAGTCGTGTAGTAGTAGTAGTGTAGTACTAGTAGTAGTGTAAGTAGAAAAGGAGAATGATTCAAAATGTAAGGAATGTGGTCCAAAAAAATAAAAAAACTCGGGGCGCATAAATTTTTATGCATTGTACTTAAACTTTCACGTATGAACATTATCACTGAAATATCATATTAAAATGTACATTTGCTACTAATGTATCTATGTATGTAACATTACCGGTTCCATAACGCGTTGAAATGGACGCAGTGTAATTTATATATCAATTTCACCGCTATTCAGAAGCAAACATTATTTGAGTAAAACTAGAAATCAGAGAGGACGAGAAAATTTTGCTCAGACTGTATGGATAGCCATAGACAAAATGCATAAAGAAAAAAAAACTAGAACTAAACACAAAAAAAGTATGTGTATAATGACATACTTAGATAAGATTAATCCATGTAGATACTATGTTATAATTAATTTGTATGTAATAATAAATTTACTATGAAATCTAATTGAAAGAAAATATATCAAGACGCCTTTTGGTGATCTTTATTATTATCGAAGATAGTACCATTGATTTTATTGTGGGAATGAAAATGTGTATCATTTAAGTCAGTCAAGCATTAACTTTAATCAACTAAATAAACTACACAGTCAATAAATTCACATTTGTAGCTATAATTTCAATGATTTTATGATACTTTCTCCATTTTAAAATCATTAGCTGCGTGTAAAATTAAACCATATAAATACAATTAATATTCAAACACACATTATAAGCAAATAATTTATAAACAAATTGATTATTGTTGTTAGCTTTCTTTTGTAACTTAATATCTTAATTATTCTAACCTAAAAAGTATACGCATTTTTGCACATAATTTCAAAAAGCCCAAATTTAAAACTAAGTAGGTAAATACTTGGTCTATCTATCTGTTATTATTATAAAACTGTGAAAAAGTCAAAAACTAATAAATATGCAGATCTACTAAATAAAAGATTATGTTTCCGAAGATCGAGTTTGTTCGCGGATGACGCCTTAACTACTGGACCAATTTCAATGAAACTTATACCATTCAAAAGCCCCTTTTTCGGATTTAAACATAGGCTACTTATATTTTGTTGAAATCAAAAACATAGATTCCTAGATACAGCTTGACCTCTCTAAACCAAAAGCAGCCTTTGGCACGAAGTTCACCGTGTGCTGGTGACAGATATTTTGGTGGAAAGTTTCGACGCGTACGAAGTCGCGGGTATCAGCTAGTTTTAAATAAAATTATGAATGCAATGTAGGTCGGTTTAATACATCTAGTCAAACATTTCGAAGTTCTTAAAAGTCTTGGTATGTTAACCAATGAAGGTGTGGTCAGAGCGCATGTCAATTTGGTCACAGTGGTGTAATATTTGCTTTAAATCGAGAAAAACTTGTTCACTACTTTGAACTTTTGGTTGGTACTACTTTGAAGTGGTAGTTCATAGCGTCACCATCCAAAAACATCACCTAAGTACCTACTTACTCAGTCCGGCGTAACTCTCGAACTAGACTCGTGCTTTCGAAAAACGAACAATGTATGAAACGGAGATCAAAATTTGAACTTGCGTTTCATACAAAACGAGATTTTCAGTATGTCATTTTGGTATAATGACAGTCCCGCTTCGTCTTACATAGGAACTACGTATTTCATATTCTTTGTACTACTTGTAGCCTCTCTTTGTTTGTGCCACTTTTTCTAAGTCCTAATATCCAATAGTTTTTGACACGCCTCGTAATTTCTAGAGTCAAGTCAGTGTCTTATTTAAATTCTGTCGTCTATTAATAATAAAAGCTAGATGCAGATAATGCTCTGAATTATTATTTAATTGCGAAATACTTTTTTGAACGCTGTCGCATACTATTTACAAATGGATAATACAATGGGTCAAAAATGACTCACTCACCTATCTTGAAATGACTCAGAAACTAGCTTTAGTAACACGGATTCAGAAGCTCCATTTGGTAAATACATACCTAGTTTTATCTTGTCCTGGGCAATAAACTTCGTAGGTATGTCTATCAAGCATATATATTTGTAATCGTTGGAGTGCGTGAAAACTCTCACACCATCATACAAAAAATAATAATGAGTGGTACCATAGAAAAAACACCATCTTCCATTCATGGATCCGAATTTGAAAGCATTTGAAAAAAAAATTAGAACTTTGATGAACATGCGCCTAACCATGCAGGTATACTCGACAACTATTTCTTCGATTAGATGTGGCTACTGCGGTATGTAACATACGGCCTTCCGGACCTTACTGCGATTTCTCCGCATTTGGCGTTTCCTAGTAGCACATGTGTAATGAAAGTTACGTTATATAAAACAGTAAACAAGATGAATCACTTATTTTGAGTAAATAGGCTTGGTTTTCCACGCTAAGCACGTAGCCTACCTAGTTTATTTTTTTCAGTTTTGTTCGTTATGGTTCATTTTAATTTGAATAACAGCATTAGTGTGTACGTTTGACGTTTACTCCCAAGTCACGTAAACTATAATTTTGTATGCAGAAACTTCAGTTTTGTAAACTTCCCGCTGGAGGCGCTGCTCAATCTCTATACAACAATATAGTTTACGTCAACTTTGTAGTATACGTAAAACGAACACGCTTTAAGCATGCTGAGTCTTCTTCTTCTCTTCAGTAATGGCCTGTGTCCGTCATTTCGACAGACAATTTTGCCAATGTCAAGTGTTAAAATTGTAATAAATAAGTCAAGTCAAGTCATTTCTCAAGTCGGCGGTCGTTTGTTTTGAAAAGAAAATGGTGGATTTTCTCTTCAAAACCTAACACGAATTTTCACATTCAGAAAAACCACTTTACACACATTTATTCCAATGGCTCACACTTTATGTTACGACCTAAGTATTATTGGTTAAAATTCCACCAAAATTAAACAACAATACTCACAATAACACAAGAAAAACTATTAAAATAAAAGTGCTATGTGTCGTTTCAAAAAATGTCAAAACTCGTGTCCGCATGCTGAGTATTGCTGAGTCCTAGATGTCTCTCTTTTTTTTCGATAGTTAATGTAATTTTAAGTAGTGAACTGTCAAAAGTGACGTTTCACAACATGGCGGTTAATTTTTTTGGGCACGTTCATTACAATCTATTAATGTTGCACTGCATTATCTGCGTAATCTCAGTAATACAGTGGCACAGTAGCCGAGAGAGGAATGCTCGCGTGCCGCAACTGGAGCGGAGCTGGCGCAACGCGTCACTGCTTCTATACCACCTTACTGACTGCAGATACTATGAAAACCTCTTTGGACATTTTTCACAAAGAAGATTATAATCACTACGTCAGAAGTGGGACTCTTCATTCTAATGAAGTACCATTCTGCCTAAACCCCATTCTACAAACAACTCTACAATATCTGCTTTACCTATATAGAACGCAGTTTAATTTAGACTTTTTTTCATACATTGTAAGTATAGTTTTTTGAGAGTCGGGCCTGTATTTTTGTTGGGCTGAAGAAAAGGCAGCATCTTAAACTTTTTAGAAGGGTTTAGGCTAGGACCGCGTCAGTGATTTAGACGAACTAAAAGAGTTTTTAAAATTCTTTTTAAAACCAATTTAAAACAGGCAAGCTCTTGTCGATTGCAATCGCAGTCTTTCTATTGTTTGTTTGTTAGTAAAAAAAGAAAAAAAGCGCTGTAAACGCCTAGTGATTTTGAATATAGCGGAATGTCTTTGAAGAAATTTAACATTCAAGCTTCAACACATCACACGTATCTACAAAAGTCTTGACCCTACAAACGTGACTTCAATCTAGTTTCGCGTTTAATGCTCTATTTCGAAAGTATAGTTGCGACCTTTGGGATAGCCTTGAAAGTTAAGATGAATCGAGTGGAATTTTTAGAAGTGAATCGTTTTGTCACGATGCAATTCTTAATTCAAATAAAATTCATTCAGAAGTCGTGCTTTTATAGTCTGTTTCAAAGAAGATTGAGGTTGGTTTTATAATATTGAGAGATGAGCAGATGATGTTATTTTGGAAGTTTTCTCAATTTAGGGAAAAGTTTTCAATAAAATTAAGCTAGTAGCTGCAAGTGAAAACTTGTATACTCACTCACATAATATTAAACTCAACATCTCTTGGGCATATAATCGAATGATAACAACTGAACTGCTTTTCAACGCTGACATTTATTACTTTTTCAAAACTTTACATAACTCAACCACACAAACGAGACCGCCATCTTCTTCTTTTTTTTATTTTGTTCTGGCACTGCAGGCTTGTCCTTTTGCCAAGTCTTTTTTTTTCCAACTAGTGTTGCCCTAGCCTCTTTATAAATTTCAACCACAGTATAAGAAACTTACTAGTGTACATTTACGAATCTTAGTATTTGTATCAGTATTTTAAAAATAGATTCATAGAATAATAACAAACGACAGTCAACATACGTAATGTAATGCTTCATAAATTGTCATTTGCTTACACAAGGTATGCCAAGCCTGTCATGACATAACAAAAGAACTATTCTGTGATAATTTAGTTATGCACCTTTACAAGGTCGTGTAGTAATAGTCACGATCTAATAACTAC
This sequence comes from Eulithis prunata, assembly GCA_918843925.1. NCBI lineage: Eukaryota > Metazoa > Arthropoda > Insecta > Lepidoptera > Geometridae > Eulithis > Eulithis prunata. The sequence goes on along the minus strand of OU974018.1, from coordinate 8,412,201 downwards.
CGGTGACTAGATACCAATATTTTACCCTCTTATTCATATTGGTTACAGTTACTAGAAACAAATAGCGAAAAGCGACTTGTGAGATATTTTGTATAAAGATCCGCTAAGAGCCGCTAGCGGGAGATTTGCAAACGATTTTTCTCCATACATTTTTCTTTTTTCTCCATATTTCTTCAACAACGAGTTTTTGGTTTCGTGCTTTTTGGAAATCAACAAAAAAAATTTACGTGTTCTGAAGACCCTGCAGTTTCATCTCCTTCCGCATTGTTTCAAAAACCGTACATGACCGTACATGCTCGACCAACTGTCATCCACCTCTATATTTCCGGCTATACCTACTCTCACTTTCATTGCTGCTATTTCTGCGACAAAATTATTTTTCCGCAGAACGTAGGTATATTCGCAAGCAATAATCGTTTAATTAGAAAAATTCAATAAAAAAATATAGGGAAGGGACTCAGTATGATTTTTTTTTTTATTGAATGGAATATCTTTGATTTCAATCTCACCTGATGGTAAGCGACGATGATTTGATTAATTTGACCAGAGTATAATATATTTGATTATGGTATTATTGTACCAAGACAATAGGCGTGTTTTTTTTTTAATTTTACGTTTCGTCTAAAAAGTACCGTAGCAAAGTGCTACGTTCGTTCAAGTTTCATACAAAAGACATAAACGCGCTCGCTCAGTTACAAAAAAAACTATTTCTTTTTTAATTTATGAACTTTTGAACTCTTTTATAAAACTAAGTATAGAAATAAAAAAAAGACCTGTGTCCACCAAAGTTTAAAAAATCTAAAAGTAGGTCATGCGTAGGTTGAATGACATAAAACATACAACTAGAAGTACATGCAATACGCATCACCTTTTTGGTACCTCAATACTCAGGTTTTCCTAAAGGTATGTTTAAGTCTACAAGCCAAGTATTTCAACGTTCTGATAGAATACTTTTAAATAGTTTAGCTTCTGGTACGAGAACGCAATTTTAATTGACAATTAGAAGCACAAGGTCATTTACGTCACACACAACATCAGGGTCACTAACTACGGACCATCAAATCACAGACATGATGCACGCCAATAAAATGTCAAAATAGGCCATTGTCCAATAGAAGCCGGTTAATTGTGTCATTCGTTAAATTTTAAAATTTCAAACTTAACTGTATTGTTTTTTGTTTTTTTTTCGAAAAATCATGACAAGTCTTTGAAAAAAAAACTGTGTGCATAGGACATAATATGGACTCATACCAGTTGATTAATAAAATATGTAGTATTTCATATGATACAAAACTTCAGCATACTAAAACTTGTTAGTAACTCCAACTCAATGAATTATTGCTGGTACAAGTACATTACCTAGGTAGTTACCGTAACTACTTTCACCGGCAACTGTACTTAGGCAAACCTACATCAATTAGGTTGTTTATAAAATAACATTATTGAATTCTTTGATCAATTACTGAAAACTGTTCAGTAAAAACGTTGCATGAAAAAACTTTTTGATCTATTTTTGCTAAATAGGTATGATAAACGGTAATGACTGCGTACAGACATACTTTTTGGAACATAGCAAAACCGGTAAAAATTTGGATATTTCCAAATTAGAACATCATCGCCTTCATCATTATCACGGCGTAGTAGACAGTCCCACAATACAAACAGCTTACAACATTTCGATTTCTCAATGTATTTTTCGCACGCGCTTTTTATCTGTATAAATATTCATAAAATAACTCTTATTGTATTGCAATAAGATTCATAAAGTTTATTGTCTTCTGATTGCAATTTAAATATTAGATTCGTGTTTGAAACGATTAAGACGAATGATTTGTAATCGTCAGACGATTAGAATGGTCGTGTAATTGATTAAACGCAATGCAATGGAACACGAAAAAGGTTCATATACATAAAAACTCCAGTATTATTTTTCCTAATTTACGTTGAAATAAATGTCTGAGTCTTAAAATAAAGCTCAAAACCGTAAAATAAAATCAAATCGTTTTGAGAAAACGATTATTTACAAATAATTACATTTAGGTATGTAGGACGGTAAAAATCAAACCACTTAGTAAAACCTGGATGGCATGCGTACCTGAAACAAAATGAACTGAAACTAATAAAAAAGTTACTAAAAAAAAAATTATACCTTAGGTACCTATTTTTTTTACTCAATAAAAAAAGTAACTCATACCTCATCATAATCCACAAAGAATTCTTTCTCAACGAATGTTTTAATTTATTTTCAATAAAAAAAGTTTTTGCAAACCTTTTGAACTGACAATTTTGAAAACTGAAAGCTTAAAGGTGCGTTCGGAATCTCCGCCCCGCCTTTTTACATTACATCACTGTGTACCGAATCGCTTTCTAGTACCTACGTAATTTCTTTGTTATTACATTGAAGGCGTGGTTTACACAATAGGTGGCTTCACATTTTGTCTCTGGCAAAGCCCAACGCAAGTTCCTATCAATGAATGCCCAGCGAGGTACCAAAAAAGACTAGAAAGCAAATAATAAATTTTCATGGACATTTTACCAGATAGCATACCAGACCGGAGGCAACCAGATTCCTGATAGAATACTTATATACATTTTTTTTGGTAAATGCATACTTAGTTACACCCAAACATAGGAGAAACACCTATATTAAGTTCGCCTGTATACACTACTTTAAGTTGTGCAATAAAGAATTTTCTATCTATCTATATTTGCCACACATAATTGTTTGTTCTTGGTGGGGATCAAACCCAAGACCCACACAGCACGGAAGGCAGAGCTATTACCCAGTCGGTAATAGCTAACGACGCCTGTCAAATAAAACACTCATTTGATCTAAGCACAATCTCTTCCAAGTGTAAATGTAATTTCGCCGACTAACTAGTAGGTACACCTACACTATAATTAATTTTATAAGTGTCTCGGTTAGTCTCATCTATATTCTGACTAGTATGACTCAAAATAGCTATTAGGTGTCAAACCTTCTTACAGTTATTGAGCTCTTTATTTTTATGAATACTTATTTGTGAAAGTACCTCTTGTGTCCTGTCACATCAACTCATAACTCATCATAATCCACAAAGGATTCTTTCCCAACTCGTGTTGCAATTTGAGCCTTATGCTAATGAGCCAAGGTTGTCAGTGTCGATGAGTCCGATACTTAGGGACATCAATATGCAGGTCGGGTGGTGCAATGTATGGTGCAAAGAGGTTGAAGGTTTGATTGCTGTCACCCTACCACTAGATAACTTGATTTCTTATAGGTACGCAGAAGACTCTGTATCTAGATGAAATAAAGTCATGACATTATCTCCCTACAGCCCTATAGGTTGATAATAATGGTAAGATTGGTAAGTATGAGGTAACTTTAAATGTGTGCCAAGTCAATTAATATCATGCATCCTAAAAAGGAACAAAAGTAACGGACAATAACCGCTATTAACTAACGGACATAAATACTAGAGCTCGGTACATCCGCTCAAAAATGTAACAGCTCTTTAGTCGATGTATCACTAGGACAGCGGGCAGTAAAATGGTTAACTGTCAATTTTTGTATTCAAACTTTGGTCACTTTAGCAGCTCAGCGATATCTGACAGCCGGAAATAGACCGGAGCGCTGAGTCTATCTCGGTGTTGTGTTCTGCGAGTCTATCTGACGTCTATAGACTCGCAGAAACAGTTCCCAAATCTCCTGCTAGAGGCGCTTATCCGGTTTTCATACAAAAATTTTCACTTTGCGAATCCGTTTCCGAATGCCAAAAATAGCAAGAAAACACAACACCGAGATAGACTCAGGACTCGGGTGTAGTCTTTCGTTTTTAAAAATCGAATCGGAAACAAGAAACGAATATGAATACGAAGCCATATATACTTAGTTAAGTCTACCCGCAACGCATTATAAAACTTATTGAATATTTTCTCATGTAAGTGACTAATGTCTTAGTGAGAATAAAGATCTTTAAACCAAATAAAGTAGGTATTGTGCGAAGTCGTAATAATAATTTGGTTCTCAATATGAAAATCCTTGATTTTTGCGAGTACCTCGAGTAACTAATAACGCACCACGGCACCACCAACTTCAGAATGACCAGAATTGAGCTATTTTATAATTCATAATCAGTTTTATGCACTAAAAACTTACTGAGTGGAATACTGAAAAATATATTGAGTTTTTTTTTTATATAGAATAGACCATCTTTTGACTTCAATCTCACCTGATGGTAAGGGACGATGAAGCCGACGATGGAGCTAGACGGTCTAGAAGAATTTGCCTTGAAGACATTCAGATTCAGAGTGATTGGATTTGTAAGAAAGATGTAGAAAAAGAGGCGAACCCTAAAAGTAGAGCCAACTGCTGTCAGAAATACTTGTACCGTGAAACAAACTTCGCAAGATGCGTTGCGATCGTGTCAATCAATTTAGCGTGAATTTCACTGCTCTTTAGCATTAGCTTGTTAATAAGCTGGAGTTTACCAACACTTGGTCGATCGTTCAACTGATACGTTGGTGTCGGTGTAGGCAGACTGGCGAAACTCTCGAACTAGACTCGTGCTTTCGAAAAACGAACAATGAAACGGGAGTCAAAATTTGAATCACGTTTCATACAAAACAATATTTTCAGTGTGTAATTTTGGTAGAATGGGAGTCCCGCTTTTTCTTACGTAAAAACTACGTATTACATATTATTTGGTGTAGTACACCTACACCAAATAATGTTGTCCGTTCTTCCATTTTCTAAATAGGTAAGTACCTAATAGTAGCGACTTGAGAAATCATGAAACTTTTTGGTTTTATTTTTTACATTTCTGTTTTTTACAATTATGTTTCCATGGAAAAATTTGTTCCACTGTTAATTTTACTTGTAATAAAACAATTTAAAAATTACGAGGCCCCCTGTGGCCTTCGTAACGCTACTGCACAGTTTTATAATCGGCCCTACGGACTTAATTGTTTGGTCATGCATGAAGTACCTAATCACGACTATATAACCATATATACTTCTTCTTCTATTTATTTATTTATTTATTTTATTCTATTTCCATACGGCAACTTTCAAAAAAATATCATTCTTTGATTTGTTTTTCTTGCGATCACATTCACAGATCACTGAGCGTCGACTAATTCAATGGCGAGGCTTTTATTGTAATTCGCATTGTTTTTATTGGTGAAATGATTATCAGTGTAACTACTCAGCTGGAAAATAGGTAACTAAAACCTGTGTGTAACCAGTTTTGCGCATTACGCGACTTGACAAACGTCTCTACCAAACACGAAATTTAAAATATCCTGTTTGAAAGTTTCAATGAATTGTAATATTTAAAAATAAACATGAAATAGTTGAGCTATCTACAAACCATTGCAAACTATTTATAGACAGCTCAACTGGTACAAATCAGTAGCAATCGGAAGCGTGCCCAAGACACTGGCTGCATTGCCGCGTTGATTAGCAATGCTGATACGCTGGGCCAGATAATCAACTTTTTCTCGTCTTTGCGTAGCTTTGTGTCTGAATAAGCTTCAGCTTATTTACACTTCTACGAATTGATGCGAACGCACTAAGCGCCCATGGTATCGCGACCATGGTCGTCTAAGTGCATTAGTTCAGCGTTCGTTCTTCCGTGACCGACTAACCGTTCAATTTTCATGCTCTAGACTAGAATCTTTACTGAAAACTTTTACTACGCGCTGATTCCAAAGCAGTCGACGCAAGTTTTTAGGCAAACTTCAAACAGGTAGAGGTCACCACCTCCGAGAAAACTAATAATAGAACCTAATAGTGTTGCATTATCGCAGGAAAACAAAGTATTTAATCAGTAATTTTAGAAGGAAGGAAACTTGTGATTGCTGAATTAGTGAATCGGGAAATATTCCCCGGGAAAAACGGAATGTTTTTTTACGGTTGTGTAATAGGTGTTCTAGAGCTTCAAGCTCTAGACTAGATGAGGATGTCGAAAAAGTTTGGTAGGATATAGCATCAGGATATAGCAAACCGCAATAAAAATTTAACGCTATTACGTTATTCATATATTTTTTCATTTATCCTCTGTCAATCTAGCCTGCTGTCATGAAACCCGCAATTAGTGCGAGTTCTTCTTCTTCTTCTTCTTTCAATCCGTTCAATCGTAGTTGAGTCTCGATTCACTTTGACATTGACTGTTTTGCGATCTAAGCAGACTGCAGAGCATAGAAAAAGATTACACTTTAACTGCACAGTTTCTGATAGGCTGACAGTTTGGTCATGAAGATGTATGCAAGTACGCATATAGATTTGATAATTGGTCCAGTTTTAGTAATAGTACCGACCAAAGTCGGTGTCTAGACTGTAGAAATGTTGAGCAATTAGTGTCATCTGTTCTGTCAGTGCAATCATGTCGCCGGTGTGTCGTAGTTAAAGTAATAACCATGCAATTTCACCATTCATTTAATTGAATAAAAAGCTTGTTTCGGAAGTTGCTTCATGGGAAATTGGGTAGTTAATGGTTTATTGCAAGAAATTGTCATAAAACTTCATCAAGCCAGTTTATTTAGGTACCAGTGCCTTGATCACGAATAAATGGGACAATCGCAAACGTATCCGAGATACACTGCGCAGTGACACTACAACGGTTGGCAGTCGAGCTGGCATTGACGCGCAATATAACTTGAATACGCTAACGCGGCGACTGTCAGATTTGTTCGTGATAGAGGTACAGCACCTGTTAAGTACTTTATTGCAAGAGGATTAGTACATCTAAATACTTTCACAATTAATTAACAAATTGCCTGTTTGCATAACTTTTGCATGTAGAAAGATTTTTGCCAAATCTAATTACTAAAATTCACACCGTTCAATAAAACACTTAAAACTTTGTTGCACGCAACAGTTGTATTATTATTATTGTTGTGTTTTCTTAGCTGTAATAATATAGTACAGTGAGTTATGAAGAAACAGAAAAAAATGCAAGCGAACCATAGATAATTTTTTCAACACACTTGCTCATAAAGTGGCTCTATGGTCACTGCAATTAGGCACATAATGACACCCATAATCAAACTGTGACTTTTTCATTGCTATAACTCACTAGTGAGTTATAGATTTTTTTTTGATTTTTTTTGGTTGAGTTGCTTTGTTCTTAAAAAAGTTTTTATTCGAAAAAAAGATCGTGTTCAATAGAACAAATAAATTAATGTTCCTATTGCTTGCTCATTTCATGCAACTTCTTATTTAAATAGATAATTTTAACTCGTACGTGTTTAATAAATAAAACTTTCACTCAAATATAACTTTTGTTTTCTCTGTAATAAAAGAAAACTTTAAACTCCTGATTTTGTACGTGGCAGAATATACGCAAACCCTATGCGCGGAAAATAAAAAAAAAACCTCATCCCTTTAGTCTGTGGCCCATCGCAATGCGCGCGCATAGGAAAACTGATTAATTTTTCCCGCCTTAGCGAAACATTTTTCACAACTCGTTTTCACTGTTGAAATTAAAGTTATTTTATTCACAAGTGTGTTGAAAAACGTCGTATGATACACGTGTGTATTGATGATTACCGTCCTCGGCTCTCTTAAGACCCTCGCCTACGGCTCGGGTCTCAATGGCACCTCGGCGGTAATCACCAATGTACCACACTTGTACCATAATGTACTATTATCTTTTGATAATTATAAATGGACGTAGTTACGCTGAAAGGACTCAATCCACAGTTTGGTCAAAAATGAGTTAAATATATGACTAAGGTCCTAAAGGTCGGTTCTATCACCTCGCAAAAAAGATCCGTAATCGCATAAGGATAAGGTGGTTTTTTGAAATACGAGAACCAAGCCACATGTATGGCGGGTATTTTCTTGCAAAACACTGTAATAACCCAGGCTACATGGATCCTTTTTAAGAAATCCAGTCTCAAACAAGTGAGTATTTTAAGTAATTTAGCAGAAGTGTCTCATGATACCTGAATCATTTCAGTTAAATTTACTTTGATAGAAATTAGTCTATTTTTTATTTAGCTAAAACGACTCAAACTGTGTAGGTCATTTCTGATAAATTAATTTACTAAGAAACAAGACGATTTTGCATTTAGCTAAAAGGACTCAAATCATGTGGGTCATTTCTAATAAACTGATTTACTAAGAAACAAACCCATTTAGCATTTAGCTAAAACAACTCAATCTGTGTGCGTCATTTCTGATAAAATCAGTTTAAAAGAAACTAGCGGATTTTGATTTCAGTTGTAATGACCCAAACTATGTGAGTCATTTCAGTTTAATTGTGCACGACCGATGCCCCCGACCGAGGAGCGGAGACTGAGTGGACTGTATATTCGATTCGCTATTGTCTCAACTCGGTCAGGGAACTTCGTGGCACCGCTGTTGCCGGGATTCTATTGGGTGTAATGAAAAGGCAGGATACGGTTTTGACTCGTCCGCGGGTGATCCGGAGGCAGGCGCGGAGAGAGGGGTTCCGAATGTGCTTCTACTACTTGACTCCGTGCGTATGTCTGGCTGACTGACTGTGTTACGCACGGCGCTCGTTATATTGTATTCGGACACCCCCGTCTACCTGCTACCGCCGGTCAGCGCGGGACTCATTTATTTCTTTTGTTATTCCTACTATTATTACAAACTGTTGCTATCCTATTCTATTCTATTGGCTGTCTAGTGTTACTTTTATTGAAACTTAAATCTATTACTATAATTATGCTTACTATGACTATCTAAAATTTAAACTATTCTATCGAGTTGATGTTCGCACCACGGTCGTCCGGAACATTCTCCCGCCGTCCAGTGACTCCCGCCGCTGGAACTCCCGCCGTGGAGGACGACCCGTCGGTTGGCAGCACGATCACCTTCTTGGTCGGTCTTCTTAGAATGCCTCCACTCGTTCTGACATCTACTGCCCGTACTATGTTGTCGGCGCCGGGGTATGTGGCGACGATGACTCCTCTGGGTCACGTGTTTCGGGGCAAGTTGGGGTCTGCTATGAGGACTACGTCCCCCAACTTGACTGAAGTGCCGCTGCCGCGTGGATCGCGGCGGTTCTGTAACTCCGGCAGGTATTCTCTGAGCCACCTGGCCCAGAAAATGTCGGCAAGGCGCTGTGCGGCACGCCAGTGATTGCGCCCGATCAAGTCCCCATCAGTGAAGGGACCGAAGTGAGGGGTGCGCGCTGGCCCGAGGAGTAAAAAATGGTTTGGAGTGAGGGCTTCTGGATCGGCTGGATCGACCGACACCTGTGTCAGCGGACGGCTGTTGATGGTGAACTCCGCCTCGGTAAGCAGAGTCAGCAGGACCTCTTCTTGTGGCCTGCGTTCGTGGAGGGTTGCGGCGAGAGCGGTCTTGGTGCTCCTCACCAGGCGCTCCCAGGCGCCTCCCATGAATGGCGCCCCCGGGGGAATAAAGCGCCAGGATATTCCCCGGGCGGTCGCCTCGTCTGTCGTTGCTCTGTCGATTGCGGCGCGCAGTTCCTTGTCAGCGCCGCGAAGGTTGCTCCCGTTGTCTGACCATATCTCGGTGGGACAGCCGCGGCGCGCCATCATGCGCCGCAGAGCCATCACGGCGGCACCGGTGGATAGGTCCGACGCTAACTCCAGGTGGATTGCCCGGGTCGTCAGGCAGGTGAAGAGGGCGACGTACCGCTTGGGCGTGGTACGTCCGACGGTAACGACGATCGGGCCAAAGTAGTCGATCCCTGTATAGGAGAAAGGCCGGCAGTGATGGGCCAACC